>CM064071.1:17990674-18565728 GCA_032594955.1 Panicum miliaceum | reverse complement strand
GCACCAACTTTCGTGGTGTAACGGAAAGGATTGAATCGGCCCAAAACATGAGTTTTGGGTCCAATGGAGTGGATTGGGTGCGTTCATTGCGAAAAATTCCGACGTAACTTCGTTTAGCGAACTTGTGCGTTAATCGCACCAGTTCGTCCCATTTTGCACCGACTTTCGTGTAGTAACGAAATGGTTTGAAACACCCCAAAACATGAGTTTAGGGTCCAATGGAGTGAATGGGGGTGTGTTAGTTGAGGAAAATTCGGACGCAACATCATTTAGCGAACTTGTGTGTTAATGGCACCAGTTCGGCCCATTTTGCACCGACTTTTGTGCAGTAACGAAACGGTTCGAAACGCTCCAAAACATGAGTTTTGGGTCCAATGGAGTGGATCGGCTGCGTTCGTTGCGAAAAATTCCGACGTAGCTTCATTTAGCGAACATGTGCGTTAGTGGCACTAGTTCGGCCATTTTGCACCGACGTTTGTGCAGTAACGAAACGGTTCGAAACGCTCCAAAACATGAGTTTTGTGTCCAATGGAGTGGATGGGCTGCGTTCATTGCGAAAAATTCCAACGCAACTTCATTTAGCGAACTTGTGCTTAATGGCACCAGTTCGGCCCTTTTGGCACTGACTTTCGTGCTATAACGAAAAGGTTCGAATCGCCCCAGAACATGAGTCTTGGGTCCAATAGAGTGGACTGGGTGCGTTCGTTGCAAAAAATTCTGACGCAACGCCGTTTAGCGAACTTGTGCGTTAGTGGCACCAATTCGGCCCATTTTGCACCGACTTTCACATAGTAACAAAAGGGTTCGAAACACCCCAAAACATGAGTTTTGGGTCCAATAGAGTGGATTGGGGGCGTTCGTTGCGAAAAAATCTGATGCAACTTCGTTTAGCAAACTTGTGCGTTAATGGCACCAGTTCGGGCCGGTTTTGCACCGACTTTCATGCCGTAACGGAACGGTGCGAAATGCCCTAAAACATGAGTTTTGGGTCCGATGGAGTGGATCCGATGCGTTCGTTGCAAAAAATTTCGACACAACTTCATTTAGCAAACTTGTGCGTTAATGGCACCGGTTCGGCCCGTTTCGCACCAATTTTCATGGTGTAACGAAAAGGTTTGAATCGCCCCAAGACATTAGTTTTGGGTCCAGTGGAGTGGATTGGGTGGGTTCATTGCGAAAAATTCTGACGAAACTTCGTTTAGCGAACTTGTGCGTTAATCGCACCAGTTCGTCCGGTTTTGCACCGACTTTCGCGCAGTAACGAAATGGTTCGAAACACCCCAAAACATGAGCTTTGGGTCCAATGGAGTGGGTTGGGGGCGTTTGTTGCAAAAAAATCTGACGCAACTTCGTTTAGCAAGCTTGTGCGTTAATGGCACCAGTTCGGTCGGTTTTCTACCGACTTTCGTGTAGTAACGAAATGGTTTGAAACACCCCCAAACATGAGTTTAGGGTCCAATGGAGTGAATGGGGTGTGTTAGTTGAGGAAAATTCAGACGCAACATCATTTAGCGAACTTGTGTGTTAATGGCACCAGTTCGGCCCATTTTGCACCGACTTTTGTGCAGTAACGAAACGGTTCGAAACGCTCCAAAACATGAGTTTTGGGGTCCAATGGAGTGGATCGGTTGCGTTCGTTGCGAAAAATTCCGACGTAGCTTCATTTAGCGAACATGTGCGTTAGTGGCACTAGTTCGGCCCATTTTGCACCGACGTTTGTGAAGTAACGAAACGGTTCGAAACACTCCAAAACATGAGTTTTGTGTCCAATGGAGTGGATGGGCTGCGTTCATTGCGAAAAATTCCAACGCAACTTCATTTAGCGAACTTGTGCTTAATGGCACCAGTTCGGCCCTTTTGGCACTGACTTTCGTGCTATAACGAAAAGGTTCGAATCGCCCCAGAACATGAGTCTTGGGTCCAATAGAGTGGACTGGGTGCGTTCGTTGCAAAAAATTCTGACGCAACGCCGTTTAGCGAACTTGTGCGTTACTGGCACCAATTTGGCCCATTTTGCACCGACTTTCACACAGTAACAAAAGGGTTCGAAACACCCCAAAACATGACTTTTTGGGTCCAATAGAGTGGATTGGGGGCGTTCGTTGCGAAAAAATCTGATGCAACTTCGTTTAGCAAACTTGTGCGTTAATGGCACCAGTTCGGCTGGTTTTGCACCGACTTTCATGCCGTAACGGAACGGTCCGAAATGCCCTAAAACATGAGTTTTGGTCCGATGGAGTGGATCCGATGCGTTCGTTGCAAAAAATTTCGACACAACTTCATTTAGCAAACTTGTGCGTTAATGGCACCGGTTCGGCCCGTTTCGCACCAATTTTCATGGTGTAACGAAAAGGTTTGAATCGCCCCAAGACATTAGTTTTGGGTCCAGTGGAGTGGATTGGGTGGGTTCATTGCGAAAAATTCTGACGAAACTTCGTTTAGCGAACTTGTGCGTTAATCGCACCAGTTCGTCCCGTTTTGCACCGACTTTCGCGCAGTAACGAAATGGTTCGAAACACCCCAAAACATGAGCTTTGGGTCCAATGGAGTGGGGTTGGGGGCGTTTGTTGCAAAAAAATCTTACGCAACTTCGTTTAGCAAGCTTGTGCGTTAATGGCACCAGTTCGGCCAGTTTTCTTCCGACTTTCGTGTAGTAACGAAATGGTTTGAAACACCCAAAAACATGAGTTTTGGCTCCAATGGAGTGGGTTGGGTTCGTTCCTTGCGAACAAATCTGATGCAACTTCGTTTAGCAAACTTGTGCGTTAATGGCACCAGTTCGGCCCGTTTCGTACCAACTTTCGTGGTGTAACGAAAAGCATTGAATCCACCCAAAACATGAGTTTTGGGTCCAATGGAGTTGATCGGGTGCGTTCATTGCGAAAAAATTCCGACGTAACTTCCTTTAGCGAACTTGTGCGTTAATCGCACCAGTTTGGCCCGTTTTGCACCGACTTTCGTGCAACAACGTAACGGTCTGAAATGCCCTTAAACATGATTTTTGGGTCCAATGGAGCTAATCGGTTGTGTTAGTTGAGAAAAATTCGGACGCAACATCATTTAGCAAACTTGTGCGTTAACGGCACCAGTTCGGCCGTTTCGCACTAATTTTTATGGTGTAACGAGAAGGTTTGAATCGCCCCAGGACATTAGTTTTGGGTCCAGTGGAGTGGATTGGGTGGGTTCATTGCGAAAAATTCCGACGAAACTTCGTTTAGCGAACTTGTGTGTTAATCGCACAGTTCGTCCCGTTTTGCACCGACTTTCATGTAGTAACAAAATGGTTTCAAACACCCCAAAACATGAGTTTAGGGTCCAATGGAGTGAATGGGGTGTGTTAGTTGAGGAAAAATCGGACGCAACATCATTTAGCGAACTTGTGCGTTAATGGCATCAGTTCGGCCCATTTTGCACCGACTTTTGTGCAGTAACGAAACGGTTCGAAACGCTCCAAAACATGAGTTTTGGGTCCAATGGAGTGGATCGGCTGCGTTCGTTGCGAAAAATTCCGAAATGGTTTGATACGCCCCAAACAAGAGATTTGGGTCCAATGGAGTGGATCGGGTGTGTTCGTTGCGAAAAATTCTGCCACAACTTCATTTAGCAAACTTGTGCGTTAATGGCACCTGTTCGGCCCATTTTGCACCGATTTTCGTGTAGTAACGAAACGGTTCGAAACGCTCCAAAACATGAGTTTCCGGTCCCAATGGAGTGGATCGGCTGCGTTCGTTGCGAAAAATTCCAACGCAACTTCATTTGGCGAACTTGTGCTTAATGGCACCAGTTCAGCCCGTGTTGCACCGACTTTCGTGCTATAACGAAAAGGTTCGAATTCCACCAAAAACTTGAGTTTTGGGTCCAATAGAGTGGATCGGGTGTGCTCATTGCAAAAATTTCGATGCAACTTCGTTTAGCGAACTTGTGCGTTAATGACACCAGGTCGGCCTATTTTGCACAAACTTTCGTGTAGTAACGAAACGGCTCGAAACAACCCAAAATTAGAGTTTTGGGTCGAATTGAATCGATCGTGTGCATTTGTTGCCAAAAGTTCTGACGCAACCTCGTTTAGCAAACTTGTGCGTAAATGACAACAGTTCAACCCATTTTGCACCGACTTTCGTACAGTAACCAAACGGTTAGGAACGCCCCAAAACATGAGTTTCGGGTCCAATAACATGGATTGGGTGCGTTCGTTGCGATAAATTCCGACGCAACCTCGTTTGGCAAACTTGGGCGTTAATGGCACCATTTCTGCCCATTTCTCACCAACTTTCGTGCAGCAACGTAACATTTCAAAATGCCCCAAAACATGAGTTTTGGGTCCAATGGAGTGGATCGGGTGCGTTCGTTGCGAAAAATTCTGATGCAACTCGTTTAGCGAACTTGTGCGTTATTGGCACCAATTCGGCCCGTTTTGCACCGACTTTCGTGCACTAACGAAATGGTATGAAATGCCCTAAAACGTGAGTTCTGGGTCTAATGGAGTGGATCGGGTGCGTTCATTGCGGAAAATTTCGACGCAACTTCGCTTAGCGAACTTGTGCGCTAATGGCACCAATTCGGCCCGTTTTGCACCGACTTTCGTGCATTAACGAAACGGTTCGATACGCCCCCCAAACAAGAGATTTGGGTCCAACAGAGTGGATCGGGTGTGTTCGTTGCGAAAAATTCTAACACAACTTCATTTAGCGAACTTGTGCGTTTTGCACCGACTTTCGTGCAGTAACAAAACGATTCGAAACACCCTCAAAACATGAGTTTTGGGTTCAATGGAGTGAATCGGGTCCGTTCGTTGCGAAAAATTCCAACCCAAATGGATTTAGCGAACTTGTGGGATAATGGCACCAGTTCGGCCCATTTTGCACCATCTTTTGTCCAATAATGGAACGGTCTGAAATGCCCCTACAACATGAATTTTGTGTCCAATGGAGTGGATCGGGTGCGTTACTTGCGAAAAATTCTGACGCAACTTCATTTAGCGAACTTGGTGTGTTAATGGCACCAGTTCGGCCCGTTTTGCTCCGACTTTCGTGCTGTACCGAATCGGTTCGATAAGCCCCAAAACAAGAGATTTGGGTCCAATGGAGTAGATCGGGTGTGTTCGTTGCGAAAAATTCTGCCGCAACTTCATTTACCGAACTTGTGCTTAATGGCACCAGTTCGGCCCGTTTTGCACCGACTTTCGAACAAAACGGTTTGAATCGCCCCAAAACAAGAGTTTTGGGTCCAATGGAGTAGATCAGGTGCGTTCGTTGCGAAAAATTCCGATGTAACTTCGTTTAGCGAACTTGTGCGTTAATCGCACCAGGGCTCATTTTGCACCGACTTTTGTGCAATAATGAAACGGTTCGAAATGCCTTAAACTTCATTTTTGGGTCCATTGGAGTGAATCGTGTGCGTTAGTTGAGAAAAATTCCGACGCAACATCATTTAGCGAACTTGTGCGTTAATGGCACCAGTTCGGGCCCATTTTGCACCGACTTTTGTGCAGTAACGAAATGGATCGAAATGCTCCCAAACATGAGTTTTGGGTTCAATGGAGTGGATCGGCTGCGTTCGTTGCGAAAAATTCCAACGCAACTTCATTTAGCGAACTTGTGCGTTAATGGCACCAATTCGGTCCATTTTGCATCGACTTTCGGGCAGTAATGAAACGGTTCGAAACACCCCCAAAACATCAGTTTTGGGTCCAATGGAGTTGGTTGGGGGGCGTTCGTTGCGAAAAAATCTAATGCAACTTCGTTTAGCAAACTTGTGCGTTAATGGCACCAGTTCGGCCGGTTTTGCACCGACTTTCATGCCGTAACGAAACGGTCCGAAATGCCCCAAAACATGAGTTTTGGGTCCAACGGAGTGGATTGGCTGCGTTCGTTGCGAAAAATTCCAACGCAACTTCATTTAGCGAACTTGTGCTTAATGGCACCAGTTTGGCCCTTTTGGCACCGACTTTCGTGTTGTAACAAAAAGGTTCGAATCGCCCCAGAACATGAGTTTTGGGTCCATTAGAGTGGACCTGGTGCGTTCCTTGCCAAAAATTCCGACGCAACTCGTTAAGCAAACTTATGCGTTAATGGCACCAGTTCGGCCCGTTTTGCACCGACTTTCGTGTAGTAACGAAACAACTCGAAACAACCCAAAATTAGAGTTTTGGGTCTAATGGAGTGGATCCCGTGTGTTTGTTGCGAAAAGTTCCGACGGAACCTTGTTTAGCAAACTTGTGTGTAAATGGACACTAGTTCAACTCGTTTTGCACCGACTTTCGGTGCAGTAACTAAATAGTTAGAAACGCCCCAAAACATGAGTTTTGGGTCCAATAACGTGGATTCGGTGCGTTCGTTGCGATAAATTCCGACGCAACCTCGTTAAGCAAACTTGTGCGTTAATGGCACCAGTTCGGCCCCATTTTGAACCAACTATCGCGTAGTAACGTAACATTTCGAAACACACCAAAACATGAGTTTTGGGTCCAATGGAGTGGATCCGGTGCGTTCGTTGCGAAAACTTCCGATGCAACTCGTTTAGCGAACCTGTGCGTTAACGGGCACGTGTTCGGCCCGTTCTGCACCGAATTTCGTGCAATTAGGAAATGGTTCGAAATGCCATAAAACATGATTTTTGGATCCAATAGAGTGAATCGTTGTGCGTTAGTTGAGAAAAATTCTGACGCAACATGATTTAGCGAACTTGTGCGTTAATGGCACCAGCTCGGCCCATTTTGCACCGACTTTTGTGCAGTAACGAAACAGTTCGAAACGCTCCCAAAACATGAGTTTTGGGTCCAATGGAGTGGATCGGGTGCGTTCGTAGCGAAAAATTCCAGCGCAACTTCATTTAGCAGACTTGTGTGTTAATGGCACCAATTCGGCCCATTTTGCACCGACTTTTCGCGCAGTAACGAAACGGTTCGAAACACCCCAAAACAAGAGTTTTGGGTCAAATGGAGTGCGTTGGGGCGTTCGTTGCGAAAAAATCTGATGCAACTTCATTTAGCAAACTTGTGCGTTAATGGCACCAGTTCGGGCCGGTTTTGCACCGACTTTCATGCCGTAACTAAACGGTCCGAAATGCCCTAAAACATGAGTTTTGGGTCCGATGGAGTGGATCGGATGCGTTCGTTGCAAAAAATTCCGACGCAACTTCATTTAGCAAACTTGTGTCCAATGGAGTTGGTTGGGTGCGTTCCTTGCGAACAAATCTGACGCAACTTTGTTTAGAAAAGTTGTGCGTTTATGGCACCAGTTCAGCCCGTTTCGCACCAACTTTCGTGGTGTAACGAAAAGGTTTGAATCGCCCCAAAACATTAGTTTTGGGTCAAATGGAGTGGATTCGCTGCGTTCATTGCGAAAAATTCCGACGTAACTTCATTTAGCGAACTTGTGCGTTAATCGCACCAGTTCGGCCCGTTTTGCACCGACTTTCGTTGTAGTAATGAAACGGTTTGAAACACCCCAAAACATGAGTTTTGGGACAAATGGAGTGGGTTGGGTGCGTTCCTTGCAAAAAAATCCGATGCAACTTCGTTTAGCAAACTTGTGCGTTAATGGCACCAGTTCGGCCCGTTTCGCACCAACTTTCGTGGTGTAACGAAAAGGATTGAATCGCCCCAAAACATGAGTTTTCGGTCCAATGGAGTGGATTGGGTGAGTTCATTGCAAAAAATTCCGACGCAACTTCGTTTAGAAAACTTGTGCGTTAATCGCACCAGTTCGGCCCGTTTTGCACCGACTTTGGTGCAATAACGAAACGGTTTGAAATGCCCTTAAACATGATTTTTGGGTCCAATGGAGTGAATCGGGTGCATTAGTTGAGAAAAATTCTAACGCAACATCATTTAGCGAACTTGTGTGTTAATGGCACCAGTTCGGCCCTTTTTTACCGACTTTTGTGCAGTAACGAAACGGTTCGAAACGCTCCAAAACATGAGTTTTGGGTCCAATGGAGTGGATCGGCTGCGTTCATTGCGAAAAATTCCAACGCAACTTCATTTAGCGAACTTGTGCTTAATGGCACCAGTTCGGCCCGTTTTGCAACAACTTTCGTGCTGTAACGAAAAGGTTCGAATCGCCCCAGAACATGAGTTTTGGGTCCAATAGAGTGGATCGGGTGCGTTCGTTGTAAAAAATTCCGACGCAACTTCGTTTAGCGAACTTGTGCGTTAATGGCACCAGTTCGGCCCATTTTGCACCGAGTTTTGTGGAGTAACGAAATGGTTCAAAACGCTCCAAAACATGAGTTTTGGCTCCAATGGAGTGGATCGGGTGCGTTCGTTGCCAAAAATTCCGACGCAACTTCATTTAGGGAACTTGTGCTTAGTGGCACCAGTTCGGTCCATTTTGCACCGACTTTCGGTGCTCTAACGAAAAGGTTCGAATCGCCCCAGAACATGGGTTTTGGGTCCAATAGAGTGGATCGGGTGCGTTCGTTGCAAAACATTCCAACGCAACTTCGTTTTAGCGAACTTGTGCGTTAATGGCACCAGTTCGGCCCATTTTGCACCGAGTTTTGTGCAGTAATGAAACAATTCGAAATGCCCTAAAACTTGAGTTTTGGTTTCGATGGAGTGGATCGGGTGCGTTCGTTGCGAAAATTCCGACACAACTTCATCTAGCGAGCATGTGCGTTAATGGCACCAGTTCGGACAATTTTGGACCGAGTTTTGTGCAGCAACGAAATGGTTCGAAACGCTCCAAAACATGAGTTTTTGGCTCCAATGGAGTGGATCGGGTGCGTTCGTTGCGAAAAATTCCGACGCAACTTCATTTAGCGAACATGTGCGTTAGTGGCACTAGTTCGGTCCATTTTGCACGGACTTTCGGTGCAGTAAAGAAATAGTTCGAAACACCCCGAAACATGAGTTTTGGGTCCAATGGAGTTGATCGAGTGCGTTCATTGCGAAAAATTCCGACGTAACTTCCTTTAGCGAGCTTGTGCGTTAACCGCACCAGTTTGGGCCCGTTTTGCACCGACGTTGGTGCAATAACGAAACGGTCCGAAATGCCCTTAAACATGATTTTTGGGTCCAATGGAGTGAATCAGGTGCGTTAGTTGAGAAAAATTCTAACGCAACATCATTTAGCGAACTTGTGCGTTAATGGCACCAGTTCGGCCCATTTTGCACCGACTTTTGTGCGAGTAACAAAACGGTTCCAAACGCTCCAAAACATGAGTTTTCGGTCCAATGCAGTGGATCGGCTGCGCTCGTTGCGAAAAATTCCAACGCAACTTCCTTTAGCGAACTTGTGCTTAATGGCACCAGTTCGGCCCATTTTGCACCGACTTTCGTGCTGTAACGAAAAGGTTCGAATCGCCCCAGAACATGACTTTTGGGTCCAATAGAGTGGATCGGGTGCATTCGTTGTAAAAAATTCCGATGCAACTTCGTTTTAGCGAACTTGTGCGTTAATGGCACCAGTTCGGCCCATTTTGCACCGAGTTTTTTGCTGTAACGAAACGGTTCGAAATGCCCTAAAACTTGAGTTTTGGGTTCGATGGAGTGGATCGGGTGCGTTCGTTGCGAAAAATTCTGACGCAACTTCATCTAGCGAGCATGTGCCTTAATGGCACCAGTTCGGCCTATTTTGCACCGAGTTTTGTGCAGTAACGAAATGGTTCGAAACGCTCCAAAACATGGAGTTTTGGATCCAATGGAGTGGATCGGGTGCGTTCGTTGCGAAAAATTCCGACGCAACTTCATTTAGCGAACATGTGCGTTAGTGGGCACTAGTTCGGCCCCATTTTGCACCGACTTTCGTGCAGTAAAGAAACAGTTCGAAACACCCCAAAACATGAGTTTTGGGTCCAATGGAGTTGATCGAGTGCGTTCATTGCGAAAAATTTCGACGTAACTTCCTTTAGCGAGCTTGTGCGTTAATCGCACCAGTTTGGCCCGTTTTGCACCGACGTTGGTGCAATAACGAAACGGTTCGAAATGCCCTTAAACATGATTTTTGGGTCCAATGGTGTGAATCAGGTGCGTTAGTTGAGAAAAATTCTAACGCGACATCATCTAGCGAACTTGTGCGTTAATGGCACCAGTTCGGCCCGTTTTGCATCGACTTTCGTGCTGTAACGAAAAGGTTCGATACGCCACCAAACATGAGATTTGGGTCCAACAAAGTGGATCGGGTATGTTCGTTGCGAAAAATTCTGACGCAACTTCATTTAGCGAACTTATGCGTTAATGACACCAGTTTAGCCCGTTTTGCACCGACTTTCGTGCAGTAATGAAACGGTTCGAAACACCCCAAAACATGAGTTTTGGGTCAAATGTAGTGGGTTTGGGTTGTTCATTGCGAAAAATTCTGATGCAACTTTGTTTAGCAAACTTATGCGTTAATGACACCAGTTCGGCCAGTTTTGCACCGACTTTCGTGGTGTAACGAAAAGGTTTGAATCGCCTCAAAACATGAGTTTCTGCTCAAATGGAGTGGATTGAGTGCATTCATTGCGAAAAATTCCGACGTAACTTCGTTTAGCGAACTTGTGCGTTAATCGCACCAGTTCGACCCGTTTTGCACCGACTTCCGTGTAGTAACGAAACGGTTTGAAACACCCCAGAACATGAGTTTTGGGTCCAATGGAGTGGGTTGGGTACGTTCCTTGCCAAGAAATCTGACGCAACTTCGTTTAGCAAACTTATGCGTTAACGACACCAGTTCGGCCGATTTTGCACCGACTTTCGTGGTGTAACAAAAAGGTTTGAATTGCCTCAAAACATGAGTTTTGGGTCCAATGGAGTGGATTGGGTGCGTTTATTGCGAAAAATTCCAACGTAACTTCGTTTAGCGAACTTGTGCGTTAATCGCACCAGTTCGGCCCGTTTTGCACCGACTTTCGTGTAGTAACGAAACGGTTTGAAACACCCCAAAAGATGAGTTTTGGGTCCTATGGAGTGGGTTGGGTGCGTTCCTTGCGAGCAACTTCATTTAGCAAACTTGTGCGTTAATGGCACCAGTTCGGCCCATTCGGCACCGTGTTTCATGTCATAACGAAACGGTCCGAAATGCCCTAAAACATGAGTTTTGGGTCAAATTGAGTGGATCCGGTGCGTTAGTTCAAGAAAATCCCGACCCAAATGGATTTAGCGAACTTGTGCGTTAATGGCACCAGTTCAGCCCGTACCGCACCGTCTTTCAGGCCGTAATGAAACGGTTCGAAATGCACTAAAACTTGAGTTTTGGGTTCCATGGAGTGGATCGGGTGCGTTCGTTGCGAAAAATTCCGACGCAACTTCATTTAGGCAACATGTGCGTTAGTGGCACTAGTTCGGCCCATTTTGCACTGACTTTCGTGGAGTAAAGAAACGGTTTGAAACACCCCTAAACATGAATATTGGATCCAATGGAGTTGATCGGGTGCGTTCCTTGAGAAAAATTGCGATGTAACTTCCTTTAGCGAACTTGTGCGTTAATCGCACCAGTTCGGCCCATTTTGCACCGACTTTCGTGCAGTAACGAAATGGTTCGAAACACCACAAAACATGAGTTTCTGGTCCAATGGAGTGGGTTGGGTGTGTTCGTTGCAAAAAATTCTGACGCAACTTCATTTAGCGAACTTCTGCGTTAATGGCACCAGCTCAGCCCGTTTTTCACCGACTTTCGTGCACTAACGAAATGATTCCAAACACCCTCAACACATGAGTTTTGGGTTCAATGGAGTGCATCTGGTCCGTTTGTTGCGAAAAATTCCGACCCAAATGGATTTAGAGACTTGTGGGTTAATAGCACCAGTTCGGACCGTTTTGCACCAACTTTTGTCCAATAATGGAACTGTCCGAAATGCCCTACAACATGAATTTTGGGTTCAGTGGAGTTGATCGGGTGCGTTCCTTGCAAAAAATTCCGACGCAACTTCATTTAGCGAACTTGTGCATTAATGGCACCGGTTCGGCCCGTTTTGCACCGACTTTCGTGCAGTAACGAATCGGTTCGATAAGCCCCCAAATAAGAGTTTTAGGTCCAATGGAGTGGATCGGGTGCATTTGTTGCAAAAAATTTCGAAATAACTTAATTTACAGAACTCATGCGTTAATAGCACTAGTTCTGCCCATTTTGCAACGACTTTCGAACGAAACGGTTTGAAACACCCCAAAACATGAGTTTTGGGTCCAATGGAGTGGGTTGGGTGCGTTCCTTGCAAAAAAATCTGACGCAACTTCGTTTAGCAAACTTGTGCGTTAATGGCACCAGTTCACCCCGTACCGCACCATCTTTCAGGACGTAATGAAACGGTCCGAAATACCCTAAAACTTGACTTTTGGGTTCGATGGAGTGGATCGGGTGCGTTCGTTGCGAAAAATTCCGATGCAACTTCATTTAGCGAACATGTGCGTTAGTCGCACTAGTTCGGCCCATTTTCAACTGACTTTTGTGGAGTAAAGAAACGGTTCGAAACACCACTAAATATGAGTTTTGGGTCCAATGGAGTTGATCGGGTGCGTTCCCTGTGAAAAATTCCGACGTAACTTCCTTTAGCGAACTTGTGCGTTAATCGCACCAGTTCGGCCCGTTTTGCACTAACTTTCGTGCAACAACGTAACGGTCCGAAAGGCCCTCAAACATGATTTTTCGGTCCAATGGAGGGCATCAGGTGCGTTAGTTTAGAAAATTTCTAACGCAACAGCATTTAGCGAACTTGTGCGTTAATGGCACCAGTTCGACCCGTTTTGCACCGAATTTCGTGCAGTAACAAAATGGTTCGATACGCCCCCAAACAAGAGATTTGGGTCCAACAAAGTGGATCGGGTGTGTTCGTTGCGAAAAATTCTGACGCAACTTCATTTAGCGAACTTATGCATTAATGGCACCAATTCGGCCCATTTTGCACCGACTTTCGTGCAGTAACGAAACGGTTCGAAACACACCAAAACATGAGTTTCGGGTCCAATGGAGTGGGTTGGGGGCGTTCGTTGCGAAAAAATCTTATGCAACTTCGCTTAGCAAACTTATGCGTTAATGCCACCAGTTCGGCCGGTTTTGCACCGACTTTCGTGGTGTAACGAAAAGGTTTGAATCGCTCCAAAACATGAGTTTTGGGTCCAATGGAGTGGATTTTGTGCGTTCATTGCGAAAAATTCCGATGTAACTTCCTTTAGCGAACTTATGCGTTAATCGCACCAGTTCGGCCCGTTTTTCACCGACTTTCGTGTAGTAACGAAACGGTTTGAAACACCCCAAAACATAAGTTTTGGGTCCAATGGAGTGGGTTGGGTGCGTTCATTGCGAAAAAATCTGACGCAACTTCATTTAGGGAACTTGTGCGTTAATGGCGCCAGTTCGGTCCGTTTTGCACCGACTTTCGTGCAGTAACGAATCGGTTCGATAAGCCCCCAAACAAGAGTTTTAGGTCCAATGGAGTGGATCAGGTGCATTTGTTGCAAAAAATTCCGAAACAACTTCATTTACCGAACTCATGCGTTAATAGCACTAAATCGACACATTTTGCAACGACTTTCGAATGAAACGGTTTGAAACACCCCAAAACATGAGTTTTGGGTCCAATGGAGTGGATCGGGTGTGTTCGTTGAGAAAAACTCTGACGCAACATCATTTAGAGAACTTGTGCGTTAATGGCACCAGTTCGGCCCGTTTTGCACCGAATTTCGTGCAGTCAGGAAATGGTTCGATACGCCCCCAAACAAGAGATTTGGGTCCAACAAATTGGATCGGGTGTGTTCATTGCGAAAAATTCCGACGCAACTTCATTTAGCGAACATGTGCGTTAGTGGCACTAGTTCGGCCCATTTTGCACCGACTTTCGTGAAGTAAAGAAACGGTCCGAATTGCCCTAAAACATGAGTTTTGAGTTCGATGGAGTGGATCGGGTGCGTTCATTGCGAAAAATTCCAACGCAACTTCATTTAGGGAACTTGTGCGTTAATGGCGCCAGTTCGGTCCGTTTTGCACCGACTTTCGTGCAGTAACGAATCGGTTCGATAAGCCCCCAAACAAGAGTTTTAGGTCCAATGGAGTGGATCAGGTGCATTTGTTGCAAAAAATTCCGAAACAACTTCATTTACCGAACTCATGTGTTAATAGCACTAAATCGACACATTTTGCAACGACTTTCGAATGAAACGGTTTGAAACACCCCAAAACATGAGTTTTGGGTCCAATGGAGTGGATCGGGTGTGTTCGTTGAGAAAAACTCTGACGCAACATCATTTAGAGAACTTGTGCGTTAATGGCACCAGATCGGCCCGTTTTGCACCGAATTTCGTGCAGTCAGGAAATGGTTCGATACGCCCCCAAACAAGAGATTTGGGTCCAACAAATTGGATCGGGTGTGTTCATTGCGAAAAATTCCGACGCAACTTCATTTAGTGAACATGTGCGTTAGTGGCACTAGTTCGGCCCATTTTGCACCGACTTTCGTGCAGTAAAGAAGCGGTTCGAAACACCCCAAAACAAGAGTTTTGGGTCCAATGCAGTTGATCGGGTGTGTTCATTGCGAAAAATTCTGACATAACTTCCTTTAGCGAACTTGTGCGTTAATCGCACCAGTTTGGCCCGTTTTGCACCGACTTTGGTGCAATAACGAAACGGTCCGAAATGCCCTTAAACATGATTTTTGGGTCCAATGGAGAGAATCGGGTGCGTTAGTTGAGAAAAATTCGGACGCAACATCATTTAGCGAACTTGTGCGTTAATGGCACCAGTTCGGCCCGTTTTGCATTGACTTTTGTGCAGTAACAAAACGGTTCGAAACGCTCCAAAACATGACTTTTAGGTACAATGGAGTGGATTGGCTGCGTTCGTTGCGAAAAATTTCAACGCAACTTCATTTAGCGAACTTGTGCTTAATGGCACCAGTTCGGCCCGTTTTGCACCGACTTTCGTGCTGTAACGAAAAGGTTCGAAAAGCCCCAGAACATGAGTTTTGGGTCCAATAGAGTGGATCGGGTGCGTTCGTTGTAAAAAATTCGGACGCAACTTCGTTTAGCGAACTTGTGCGTTAATGGCACCAGTTTGGCCCATTTTGCACTGAGTTTTGTGCAGTAACGAAACGGTTCGATATGCCCTAAAACTTGAGTTTTGGGTTCGATGGAGTGGATCGGGTGCTTCGTTGCGAATAATTCCGACGCAACTTCATTTAGCGAACATGTGCGTTAGTGCACTAGTTCGGCCCATTTTGTACCGACTTTCGGTGGAGTAAAGAAACGGTTTGAAACACCCCTAAACATGAGTTTTGGGTCCAATGGAGTTGATCGGGTGTGTTCGTTGCAAAAAATTCTGACACAACTTTATTTAGCGAACCTGTGCGTCAGTGGCACCAATTGGGTCCATTTTGCACCGACTTTCGTGCAGTAACGAAACGGTTAGAAACACCCCAAAACATGAGTTTCGGGTCCAATGGAGTGGGTTGGGGGCGTTCGTTGTGAAAAAATCTGATGCAACTTCGTTTAGCAAACTTATACGTTAATGACACCAGTTCGGCCGGTTTTGCACCGACTTTCGTGGTGTAACGAAAAGGTTTGAATCGCCTCAAAACATGAGTTTTGGGTCCAATGGAGTGGATTGGGTGCGTTCATTGCGAAAAATTCCGACGTAACTTCGTTTAGCGAACTTGTGCGTTAATCGCACCAGTTTGGCCCGTTTTGCACCGACTTTCGTGTAGTAACAAAACGGTTTGAAACACCCCAAAACATGAGTTTTGGGTCCAATGCAGTGGGTTGGGTGCGTTCCTTGCGAAAAAATTTGACGCAACTTCGTTTAGCAAACTTGTGCATTAATGGCACCAGTTCGGCCCATTCGGCACCGTCTTTCATGTCGTAACGAAACGGTCCGAAATGCCCTAGAACATGAGTTTTGGGTCCAATTGAGTGGATCCGGTGCGTTAGTTCAAGAAAATCCCGACCCAAATGGATTTAGCGAACTTGTGGGTTAATGGCACCAGTTCAGCCCGTACCACTCCGTCTTTCTGGCCGTAATGAAACGGTCCGAAATGCCCTAAAACTTGAGTTTTGGGTTCGATGGAGTGGATCGGGTGCGTTCGTTGCGAAAAATTCCGACGCAACTTCATTTAGGGAACATGTGCGTTAGTGGCACTAGTTCGGCCCATTTTGCACCGACTTTCGTGGAGTAAAGAAACGGTTCGAAACACCCCTAAACATGAGTTTTGGGTCCAATGGAGTTGATCGGGTGCGTTCCTTGCGAAATATTCCAACGCAACTTCGTTTACCAACTTGTGCGTTAATCGCACCAGTTTGGCCCATTTTGCACCGACTTTCGTGCAGTAACAAATCGGTTCGATAAGCACCAAAACAAGAGTTTTAGGTCCAATGGAGTACATCGGGTGCGTTAGTTGCGAAAAATTCTGATGCAACTTTGTTTACCAAACTTGTGTGTTAATGGCACCAGTTCGGCCCGATCTGCACCGCCTTTCAGGCCATAACGAAACGGTCCGAAAGGCCCTAAAACATGAGTTGTGGGTCCG
The DNA here is from genome assembly GCA_032594955.1 of Panicum miliaceum. NCBI lineage: Eukaryota > Viridiplantae > Streptophyta > Magnoliopsida > Poales > Poaceae > Panicum > Panicum miliaceum. The sequence goes on along the minus strand of CM064071.1, from coordinate 18,549,294 downwards.
ACGTAGTGGATCGGGTGCGTTCGTTGCGAAGAATTCCTACACAACATCGTTTAGTGAACTTGTGCGCTAATGGCACCAGTTCGACCTCTTTTGCACCAATTTCCGTGTAGTAACGAAACGGTTCGAAAGGCCCCAAAAGCATAAGTTTTGGGTCCCAAGGAGTGGATCGACTGTGTTCGTTGTGAAAAATTCCGACGCAAGTTCGTCTAGCGAACTTGTGCGTTAATGGCTCCACTTCGGCCCATTTGGCACCGACTTTCGCCTAATTACTAAATGGTCTGAAATGCCCTAAAATATGAGTTTTGGGTCCACCGAAGTGGATCGGGTGTGTTAATTGCGAAAAATTCTGACGCAACTTCATTTACCGAACTTGTGCATTAATGGCACTAGTTCGGCCCATTTTGCAACAACTTTCATGCAGTAACGAAAAGGTTTGAATCGCCCCAAAACATGAGTTTTGGTTCCAATAGAGTTAATCAGGTGCGTTTGTTGCAAAAAATACGGACGCAACTTTGTTTAGCGAACTTGTGTGTTAATAGCAACAGTTTGGCCCGTTTTGCACCGACTTTCTTGGAGTAACGAAACGGTTCGAAACAACCCAAAACATGAGTTTTAGTTTTAATGAAGTGGATCAGGTGCGTTCGTTGCGAAAAATTCCGATGCAACTTCGTTTAGCGAACTTGTGCATTAATGGCACCAGCTCGGCCCGTTTTGCACCGACTTCCGTGCTGTATTGAAACAGTTCGAAACACTCCAAAACATGAGCTTTGGGTCCAATGGAGTGGATCAGGTGCGTTCATTGCGAAAAATTCCAACGCATCTTCATTTAGCGAACTTGTGCGTTAATGGCAACAGTTCAGCCCATTTTGCACAACTTTTGTGCTGTAACGACGCGGTTCGAATTGCCCCAAAACGTGAGTTTTGGGTCCAATGGAGTGGATCGCCTGCATTCGTTGCAAAAAATTCCAACGCAACTTCGTTTAGCCAACTTGTGCGCTAATGGGACCAGTTCGGCCCATTTTGCACCGACTTTCGTGCATTAACGTAATGGTTCAACACGTCCTAAAACATGAGTTTAGGGTCCAATGGAGTGGGTCCGTTGCGCGCCGAAGTTGTGTCAGAATCTTTCGCAACGAACGCACCCAATCCACTCCATTGGACCTAAAACTCATGTTTTAGGTGTTTGGAACCGTTTCGTTACTGCACGAGAGTTGGTGGAAAACTAGCCAAACATGTGCCATTAACGCACAAGTTCGCTAAACGAAGTTGCGTTGGAATTTTAAGCAACGAACGCACCCGATCCGCTCCATTGGACCCAAAACTCATGTTTTAGGGTGTTTGGATCCGTTTCGTTACTGCACGAAAGTCGGTTCAAACCAGGCCAAACTGGTGCCATTAGTGCACAAGTTCCTGAAATAAAGTTGCGTTGGAAGTTTTCGCAACGAACGCACACAATCCACTCCACTGGACCCAAAACTCATGTTTTAGGGTGCTTCGGACCGTTTCGTTACTGCACGAAAGTCGGTGCAAAACAGGCCGAAGTGGTGCCATTAAAGCACAAGTTCGTGAAATGAAGTTGCGTCGAAATCTTTCGCACGAACGCACCCAATCCGCTCTATTGGACCCAAAACTCATGTTTTAGGGTGTTTGGATCCGTTTCGTTACTGCACGAAAGTCGGTCAAAAACTAGCCGAACTTGAGCCTTTAATGCAGAAGTTGGCTAAACGAAGTTGCGTCGGGATTTTTAGCAACGAACGCACCCGATCCGCTCCATTGGACTCAAAACTCCTGTTTTAGGGTGTTTTGGACCATTTTGTTACTGCACAAAAGTAGGTGCAAAACGGGCCAATCTGGTGCCATTAAAGCACAAATTCGTGAAATGAAGTTCCCTCGAAATCTTTCACTACGAACGCACCCAACCCCCTCTATTGGACCCCAAAACTCATGTTTTAGGATGGTTGGAACCGTTTCGTTACGGCACGAAAGTCAGTGCAAAACTAGCCGAACTTGTGCCATTAACGCACATGTTGCATTGGAATTTTTAGCAAGGAACCCACTCGATCCGCTCCATTGGACCCAAAACTCATATTTTGGGGCGTTTGGACCGTTTTGTTACTACACGAAAGTCGGTGCAAAATAGGCCGAACTGGTACCATTAGTGCACAAGTTCGTGAAACAAAGTTGCGTCGGAATTTTTCGCAACGAACGCACCCAATCCACTCCGTTGGACCCAAAACTCATGTTTTGGACATTTCGAACCGTTTCGTTACTGCACAAAAGTTCATGCACAAGTTCGATGAATGAAGTTGCGTTAGAATTTTACGCTGCGAACGCACCCGTTCCACTCCATTGGATCAAAAACTCATATTTTGAGGCGTTTTGAAGCGTTTCATTACTACAAGAAAGTCGGTGGAAAATAGGCCGAACTGGTGCTATTAATGCACAAGTTCGTGAAACGAAGTGGCGTTGGAATTTTTCGTAACGAACACACCCGATCCACTCTAATGGTCCCAACGCTAATGTTTAGGGCATTTCGAACCGTTTCGTTACTGCATGAAAGTCGGTGTAAACAGGACGAACTGGTGCCATTAATGCACAAGTTCGTGAAACAATATTACGTTGGAATTTTTCACAACGAACGCACCCGATCCACTCTATTGAACCCAAAACTCATGTTTTGGGGTATTTCATACCGTTTCATTACAGCACGAAAATTGGTGCAAAATGGACCGAACTAGTACCATTAATGCACAAGTTCTTGAAACGAAGTTGCGTCGGAATTTTTGCAACGAACGCGCCCAATCCACTCCATTAGACCCAAAACTCATCTGGTGTTTCAGACCTCGTTACTGCATGAAAGTCCGTGCAAAACAGGCCGAACTTTTACCATTAACGCACAAGTTCGATAAACTAGGATGCGTCGGAATTTTCGCAACAAACGCACCCGATCCACTCCATGGAACCAAAACTCATACTTTGGGGAGTTTCGAACCGTTTCGTTACTGCACGAAAGTTGGGGCAACGGAATTAACCGATGCCATTAACGCACAAGTTCGCTAAACGAAGTTGTGTCGGAATTTTTTACAAGGAACGCACCCGATCCACTCCATTGGACCCAAAACTCATGTTTTAGGGCATTTCGCAGCGTTTCGTTGATGCACGAAATCGGTGCAAAATAGACCAAACTGGTGTCATTCATGCACAAATTCGCTAAACAAAGTTGCGTTGGAATTTTTTGCAATGAACGCTTCCGTTCCACTCCATTGGATCCAAAACTCATGTTTTGAGCTGTTTCGAACCGTTTCGTTACTGCATGAAAGTTGGTGTAAAACAACCGAACTAGTGCCATTAATGCACAAGTTCGTGAAACGAAGTTGCTTTGGAATTTTTCGTAACGAACGCACCCGATCCACTGTTGTGGACCAAACGCTAATGTTTTAGGGCATTTCGGACCGTTTCGTTACTGCACGAAACTCAGTGCAAAACGGGACGAACTGGTGCCATTAATGCACAAATTCGTGAAACGAAGTTGCTTCGGAATTTTTCGCAACGAACGCACCTGATCCACTCCATTGGACCCAAAACTCATGTTCTGGGGCATTTCGGAGCGTTTCGTTACTGCACGAAAATCAGTGCAAAACAGACCAAACTGGTGTCATTAATACACAAGTTCGCTAAACGAAGCTGCATCGGAATTTTTCGCAAAAAACGCACCCGATCCACTCCATGGGACCCAAAACTCATATTTTGAGGCATTTCGGACCGTTTCATTACTGCACGAAAGTCGGTGCAAAATGGACCGAACTAGTGTCATTTATGCATAAGTTTGTGAAATGAAGTTGCGTCGGAATTTTTCACAATGAACGCACCCGATCCAATGCATTGGATTCAAAACTCTTGTTTTGAGGCATTTCGAACCGTTTCGTTACTGCACGAAAGTTGGTGCAAAACAGGCTGAACTTGTGCCATTAATGCACAAGTTCGTGAAATGAAGTTGCGTTGGAATTTTTCGTAATGAACACACTCAATCCACTCTAATGGGAGGCTAGAGGTGAAGCGTGGCCCCGTGGCTGTGGCCGGCCGCTTCCGGTGAGGCTCGACGAGGAGGCGAGACCGTTCCAACGTCTGTTCCGGCGTGCATATGGGGGCAGGGCACTGCCGGCGGCAGCGCGGGCCGACGTGCGTCCGCCTGCAGATCCATTCCAGGCAGCCAGCTGCCGGACATGCGCACCCGCCTAACGATCTGGTCGTGGGGCTAGTGTCGCAAGCCAAGGTCGATCCGCCCACAGCTCGGGTTCCGGCAGAGGAGGAGGGAGGGAGGATCTGCGGGGTCCAGTCAAGGGGGAATCGAAACTAAGGCCCTAATGGGATATTTTGTATTTCAAGCTTCAATCTTTAGGACTGCGCATCTAAGTCAACAGTTCGAGAGCTCATGCAGGTTCAAGACCAGTAAACTTGAGAGCCCCTATAGTTAACCTACATGGAACATAGCATTTTGAAATCTAGAACTTGAGATTAATTTTACTATAACATTGGTTGAACTCTATACAGCTTTCATTTTCCTTCAACCTTCATATATATACACTCCACAACTCATGTCTAAAAAAGAAGATTAACTGTAGAATAGTCTTGGTTTCTAAAAAATGGATAGGTTCACATATTGCCTGACCTTTGCAAAGGGTCAAAATAATGATGGTGCAATTGAATTGTTTACTGGAAAACAAATTTACATAATTATCTTCATTTTTGTGGGGACCATGGGAAACTGCACCTTAGTCTTACACAGCAAAGATAATACAATTGGTTTGTCATTAGAAAGCATTAGAAAGCATCAGAGTCATAGCAGTTTACTCCCTATGAAAGGGACAACGCGATTCATGATACCCTGAAGCTGAATGTCAACATAGGATCCTAAGGTGGTAGATTAGGTGGGGTATCGCCGAGATCAGGAACTCGAAGGTGCAAGGAACACGAAAGTTTAGACAGGTTCGGGCCGCAGTATGCGTAATACCCTACGTCCTGTGTGGTAGTTTGTATTGCCTTAGATGATGATTGTTGGTTGATACTTTGGAAGGGGTCCCTTCCTGCTCTTATATAGTCTGGGAGAACAGGGTTATATGGAAATCCTAGCCCAATACTAGCTTAGGAGTCCTACCCGAGTACTACTTAGGTAGTTTTCTTCTGTTCCGACTAGTCCTACTCCTGTACAAGTAGTTACAATTGGTGCAGGGTGTGGGCCATGTTCCATCCCTTATCCTAAAATATGTACGCCATGTGCGCAGTCCCGTGGCCTCGGGTCTGATACATGATGAGTGCTTCTTTAAGTTATGCAATTCATATGCTTAGACTAGAAATCCATGCTAAAGCAGCGGTTTGGTGTGCCCTTTGGGCTTGCTCTAGTCCATCCGCAAGGTGGGAAACCCGAGGGGAGTAGAGCAGGTTCCGCATAGACAAGCGTGGTGCTCGGGTATGTCGGTATCCATCGAATATGACCATATCCCACGGTGTTGTAGCGGTAGGTGGCAGGTGGTGATAGCCCTATCCGTCCGCCATGTTTAGGCGTGGTTTGCGCACTCCCCCACATTCGGATATCGTGTAGGAGTCTAAATTACTACCTTCGCTTGCTGGCAGACCAGTGCTGGGTAGTTTTCCCATTTGCTGGAGGCTTTAGTCTAGTCCTAACCATGTGCTTTGTTTAATCTTTGCTAACCTAGATAAATTCCATTAGGACCTTGTTTGTATGCCTATACTCCCGCTAACCTTTGGTTTATTCGTTATTCTTTATTCTTGAGATTGGCTTATGTGTGTGTCACATTACCCTTATTCATATTATTTATTATAACTTACCCCTATATGAAATGTAGTCTATAACTTACTCATATTGTCCTGATTATGTACATAGTAAACTCTTTTACCCATGCCATCCTTTGGGAAAATATAAATAACATACCAGAATACTCTCCGGGTGAAATGGTACAACGGTATATCCGTGCGCTTGTGGATTTATTCTGTAAATATTAAGACATACCAACATGGTGTTTCTTGCATTGTTCATGGGGAACACAAACCTGGTAGCGACGTTAAGAAATTCCAACACGCATTTCTCGCGCCGTTGCCGGGGATGGCATTGGTTAAAAGATTTACTAATACATAATCTTGGCTATGTGTTTAAGAAATAGCTACTGCTTATACATGCTAATATTGCTTTTGTTTTCTCCTGATGGATGAAAATAGGGTAGTGTATGACTGGTTTCTCTCTGCTGACAAACTACGTTGAAAATCCTGAGAAGCTTGTGAGAAGGGTCCGACCTCGCGTCGTCCCTCCTCAAATCATTCTCTCGGCAACCGAACCAGTCGTTCAAGTACCATCTGCGCCTGAGCCTATGGCCGAAAAGGCTCTTCGTGACTTTTCCGTCCCCTCGGCCACCAACGTGGCCACCAGACCAAACGTCAACGTCGGGGACATGAATTTTGAGCTAAAATCCAATCTTATCAACATGGTGCAGGCTAGCCCTTTCTGTGGCAAGCCTAATGAGGATGCCAACGCACATCTCCAGAACTTCCTTGAGCTGTGTGAAACCATAGTGATACGGGGGATCGTAGCTGACATCATCAGGCTCCATCTGTTTCCTTTATCCCTCCTGGGGAAGGCGAAACAATGGTTCTACAAGGACAAGGAAACCGTCAACACATGGAACAAATGTTGCACGGTGTTCCTCATGAAGTTCTTTCCGCTGGGCAAAACCAACACAATACGCGGGAAGATATCAAGTTTCCAGCAGATAGGGATGGACTCAATCCCTGAAGCTTGGGAGAAGCTGCAAGAATACATCCTTGCCTGCCCTCATCATGGGATGCACGAATGCCTCATCCTCCAAAGCTTTTACAATGGGCTAACTACGTTGGAGGAGCCTTCCTCGACCTCACCATCATGAAGGCAACTGCGTTGGTCGAGAAGATGGTATCCAACCAAGGGTGGAGTGAAGAACGTCTCCAAACCCGTACCAAGGGCATGCACACCGTCAATGAGACGAAAATGCTCGCCGCAAAGATGGACCTCCTTTTGAAACACCTAGATGAAAGGGCGAAATTCAAAGAACACATGAACAACTACGCTCAAGCCATAGACGCATCCTCCGCATGCGAAGTCTGCGGAAATGGTGGACACTCGAAGAACGGCTGCACCGAGACCCGAGAAGATGTTGCATTCGTCAACAACAACAACAACAACGGGTACCGTCCACAAGGAGGCCAAGGGTGGAACCAGTTGTGCCCACCATATCAAGGAGGTAATAACTACAATTCCAATTTCAATTCAAATTTTAATTCAAATTAACCCTCCTTGAAAGATCTTGTGCTTGGCAAAGCTAAAATTAATGAATCTTTAAAAAAAAAGCTTGCTGCCAATGATTAAACTTTAGAAAGTTTAAACATAAAAATTGAAACTTTATCTTCTGCTCTTAAAAATCAACTAATTTTTAATAAAATGATTGAAACTCAATTAACTCAAGTTGCTGCTGCTGTCCCTGCGGTAGATTCCGGGAAAATTCCTGGGCAACCCGAAGCTCCCATTGAAAACGTTAGCATGGTGGCCACCGGATGTGGTAACACATCCTGTAGGCCGTCCTGCACTAACCATGCAGGAAGACCTATGCGCCAAAGGGCGAACGCGTGGGGAGGACTGACAACAGCAATGCAAGGAGATCAGGGGTTCCAATGATCAGCTGTTCGATCTACGATTGCTACTACGATCAGACCCTCTGTGACCTCGGGGCAAGCATAAACATTATGCCCAAGGTGATATTTGAACAATTGCAATATATGCCACTACTAGAGCAACAGGACCGGTGCTTCAGTTCTGCAAGCTGGATTAGCTCTTTCCCAAACACTCTCATGTTCCCACTTTCAAAGCAAACTTCTGATCACATCCCATGTATGGTCCAAATTGGAACAAGCATCCCAAAAGCTAAGATTTTTAGAATTGAGAACTTTTGGGTTGAGCTTCTAGTCTTCATGGATACAGTTCAAACAGTCTGTAATACCAATGTCAGAGCAACAAACTCAGCTACTAGAATCACTACCAAATTAAAACTCTTGAGGAGAGCCTTAAAAAGATGGAGCAAACCCTTGGCAAGGCTATCAAACCTAACTATTTTGGATAAACTAGAAGAACAAAGAACTTTGTATCTTCAAGAGAGAAACTTCAGAGTAATCTTAAGAGATCACATTCTCAGCTTGCTAAAACTTCAGAAGGAATATTGGAGGAAGAGGTACACAATCAGATGGACCAAATTTGGGGATGAAAGCACCAAGTTCTTTCAGGCTACTGCTACCCAGAGATATAGGCACATCACTATTTTAAGTTTGGACGACCCAGATGGCAGACAGGTGACTAAACATTTTAAAGAAGCAGCTCTCCTCTAGGAAACCTACAAAGCAAGAATGGGAACCACTTGTAATCCTCAAATGCTCTTTAATCTAGAAGACCTTATACCAAGGAATGAGAATCTAGGTCACTTATCTGATCCAGTCAATAGGGAAGAAATTGATAAAGTTGTTGCTTAAATGCCACAAGACAAATCCCCAGGCCCTGATTGCTCAAATGCCACAAGACAAATCCCCAGGCCCTGATTGCTTCAAGAAATTTAATAATCTTTTCTTCAAAAAGTATTGGCACATCATCAAAGAAGATGTCTATGATCTATGCAATGAGTTCTTTTTTAGACAATTGGATCTTAGGGCAATCACAACAGTGTCATCACCTTGGTCCCTAAGTGTAACAATCCAACAACTGTCAATGATTTCAGATCTGTATCTCTCCTCAACTCAATCTTAAAACTCCTAACAAAAATCATGGCTGACGGATTACAAAAGGAAATCATCCCAATTGTACACAAGAATCAGTATGGTTTTAATAAGACTAGGACCATACAAGACTGTTTGGCCTAGGCTTTTGAGTATATACACCAATGTAATTCTAAAGCTAGATTTTGAAAAGGCTTTTGATACAATAGAACACAACACAATACTTGCAATTCTTCAGCAAATTGGATTCAGTTCACAGTGGTGCAATTGGTTTCAGAGGTTATTTGACTCCGGTTCATCTTCAATCCTTCTAAATGGAGTTCCTGGGAAAGAGTTTCAGTGTAAAAGGGGGGTCAGGCAGGGTAACCCCCTATCCCCCCTTCTTTTTGTGATGGCTACAGATTTATTGCAACATATCATCAACAAAGCACACAACCAAGGTCTTCTAAGACCCATACCAGCAATAGCAAGCAATGATTTTCCCATCATTGAATATGCAGATGACACTATCCTTATCATGAAGGCCTCTAAGAGTGAACTGCTATGTCTCAAAGAAATTTTGGAGGAATTTGCTCGGTCAACAGGGTTGAAAGTAAATTTCCATAAATCCTACCTTGTCTCACTCAACACTACACCTAAGAAAACAAATGGTCTGGCTAGTGCTTTTGGATGCCAAGCTGGAAGCTTGCCTTTGACTTATCTTGGGCTCCCACTGGGCACAACCAAGCGGAAAATTGTGGATTTTGCACCACTTGTGAACTAGATGGGAAGAAGACTGATGGCAACTTCAACCTTCCTGGCATTTTCTGGCAAAGTAGAGCTAACCAAAGCTATCCTATCTGCTCTACCCACATACACCATGTGTACCTTGAAAGTCCCTCTAGGTGTCATTAATAATTTAGACCGAGCTAGGAGAGACTGTCTTTGGAGATGATCAAACATCAATGATAAGAAAAAGCCTCTAGTAGCCCTGAAAAAATTTGCAGACCTAGAAATAAAGGTGTCTTAGGTGGTCTAAACCTAAGAAGCCAGAAGAATGCACTCCTTCTAAAACATCTTGACAAGTTTTACAACAAGAAGGATATACCTTGGGTGAGTTTAATGTGGGAGACTTATTATAGCAATGGGGAGGTTCCTCATGCCGTAGCTGACAAAGGATCTTTCTGGTGGAAAGATCTCTTGAAGTTATGTGATCCTTTTAGAGGAGTGGCTACCTGCAATATAGGAGATGGACAAAGTGTTCTTTCTTGGGAGGATACATGGAACAATATATTGCTAAAAGAATTACTTCCAAGACTTTATAGCTTTGCTAGAAATAGGAACATTTCAGTGGCTAAGTTTCTCCAAATTGATGACATACTTGAGCACTTTCATATCCCTCTTTCAACTGAGGCTTTCCAAGAACTGCAAGCTACCATCCAAGGAATACAAGTCCAAAGCACTGAAGCAGACTGCTAGCAGTATGTGTGGGATTCTAACAGGTATTCCTCAAAATAATTCTACAACCTTCTCTTAAAAAACATCAGACCCCCATCACCATTCTTATGGATTTGCCAATCAAGATGCGGCAACAAACTTAGAACCTTTTCATGGTTGCTGCTCATGGATAGATTAAGTACCAGAAACTTGCTCATGAGGAGAAACTTCCATATAGAAGGAAATAACTACACCTGTGTCCTATGCAATGGCAATATAGAAGAGACAACTTTCGATCTATTCTTCCCCTACACCTTTAGCAAATCCTGCTGGCAGGCAACAGGCATAGACTGGAGGGTCAACTTGTATTTCTTTCCAATGATGAAAAGAGCTCAACAAGTTTCAGCATTGGTTTTTCATGGAGGTATTTATAATAGCCACTTGGCACATCTGGAAGCAAAGGAACAATCTCATCTTTGAAGGGAGAAGGCCAACAGTTAGAGACTGGATTTAAAAATTTTTAGACGACGCAAGACTCCAAGCTCACAGAATCAAGGAAGACAAAAGACAGGCTTTTCTTAGCTGGATAGATAGTGTTCATCTTTAGCTTAAATCTAAGGCTCTCTTTTTTCCTTAGTTTCCCTCTATTTGAGGTTCTCATCTCTTCTGGTTCACAACTTTGTGTGGTCAGAGGACCCTTGTACAATATATATATATATATACACACACGACGAGGCTAAAATGCAACAAAGTGCATTCTCTGTACAAAATGCACCCACCCTGCAGTTGCAATCGAGAGAATACACCGATTGCAACTGGGCGCTAACCAGTTGTAACTAGGCACGAACCAGTTGCAACTGGACGCGAACTGGTTGCAACTCAGACCGACCCAGTTGCAACAGGATGCGAACCAATTTCAACTCAGACCGACTTGTTGCAACTAGACTGTCTAGTTGCAACTGAGAGAGTGGGTGCATTATAACAAAAGACTATATATGTATATGTATATGTATATATATATGTATATATGTATATATATGTATATGTGTGTATATTTATGTGTATATATGTGTATATATATATGTATGTATGTATGTATACAGTGGGGGCTTCCCCCGCTGTATAGCTTTAAAAAAAGATACAATATAGTCCTAGTCATGTGTAGGGCACAACTATTAAATGATCTTGTGATTCTAAAAGGTCTTAAATGAATTATGTATAAACTATAAAATTTTAGATCTTACCACTACAACTTTGGTATGGAGCTACTCTACATCCGAGGTTGTTTCAACAAAAATTAAAACTTCTAGATTTTAAAATTAGAGAACTTATAATATTTTTTTGGACTATTAAATGACCTTAAATGAAAAGTTACCAACTACAAAATTTTAGGTCTCGTCAATCTCTACAATTTTGATATAAAGTTTGACTTCATCCGAAATTATATGAAAAAAAGTTATGAATTTATTTGTGTTGGACCATTTATATGGGCGGGTCATTGTTGACAGTCCTTAAAGTATCAAATCCGACCGTCAACTCTTATTTAAGATAATGGCATATTAAACACCAAACTAGAGATAGAAGTTTAATTCTAACCATTTCCACAAGTTTTGGTGAAACATTGATTTCAGGAGGCCATGTCTTTATACGGGGGAAAACCATGCTCAAACGAAGGAAAAAGTACATTTCAGAGCATTCTATGTGAGCACGAGAATTGGAAGGCCCTCATCCCGAAGGAAATCAACTCAAGAAGCCACGAAACACACCTCCGACCAATCAGAGGCAGGCACAAAGATTCAAGGGCCCACAAATAGGAGGAAACCGCCTAAACTTACCTCCAACCACCCTATACCAACTGAGGGACCCATCAGGCAGTGTCCCAGACAAAAGGTGGCGCGAGAGGTGACACCTAGGGGTCGGCCGACCCCTATGGTCGACCAAACCTAGACGGCCTCCCGGCTCGCTCAGTTTTTGCAGGAAGATCCCCCTGCACTCTCCCCAAGGCGCTTCATAAGGTTTCCATGCATAATCCCGCCAGAGACCACCCTTGGAGGACTATATAAGGAGGAGGAGAGCCCCCCATTCAAGACACCAAAGGGAAGAGAAGAGATCCACTCCAAGGCGAAGCCCTACCTCTGTAGTGCTTAGAAAATAGGGAGAGAGTGAGGGGTAGTTCGGGGGAGGTGTCGGCCTGTCGGCACTCTTCCTCGGCCACTACAAGGTTTTCACCCTAATGCCACGAGTCACACTAGCAACATCACTCATTTGAGTGCAATAGGGGGGTTGTATTGCAGACAAACTATAAAATGGTGGTAATATGGGAGTATAATGCTACGCATGAGTTGTGCTGCGATATGTGTGTCTTTGGTTGCAATCGAAAGGTGCTGCTGCAACCATTTTTCAATTTCAGATGCAATTGGTTAGTAGTTTTGCCACATCGTTTGGGAGTTGCAGTAGTGGTTGATTTGTTGCAATTGAAAGATGCTATTGAAACCTTATTAGTTTCGGTTACTTTTGTTTGCCACTATCGCCACAGTTTACTTGGGTTGAATTAATCTTGGTGTGTTGTTGCAATAGGGAGGTGGATATTGCATCGAATGATGCAACAACATGGTTGTATTGCCACAGTTTTGTTTGGCGGTAACAATGTTCAGTCGTTGCAACTGCTAGACGCTTATTGCAAGGACCCTGCTCTCCATTTCAATAACATGTGTCTATCGCCATGCTTTCCAGTGTTGCTATAGACGCCTATTTCTGGAGGTGGGCCTCCAATACGACAACATCATCGGTTTTGATCGGGACTCGATCTCTTATCTTCCATCGCATCACGGTTGCAATATCGATCGTGGACTCGAGCCCCGCGCCCTAGGGATCGAGGAGGAGCGCGACGTCGTCGATCATGACCATGCGTTGGCGAGGCAAGCAATCAAGGGCTGACCATCATCACCGATCTTCTAGGTAAGGCCAGCCAGAGCCCTTATATATGTGACTGTGTGTGTCTATATATATATATACATATCTTGATCGATCTCGTATATATGCCTCCTCATCAACTATATATCCCATGCATTCATATATGCATATGCTAGCATCGATGATCATTGTTTCATGTGATTATTATTCAAGATAATGTCGCTACATGATGAAGATAGGTGTTGGATGCGCTTGCCTTGACATTGTCCAGAGTGGAAGAAGAAATTCCAAAAATTCATTGAAATCACATTTGCTGGCACATCAAGAGGTGGAACTGTTGTGTGCCCATGTACTAGATGTCAATGCATGGCATCCGCAGCGCAGTTTGAGGTTCAGAATCATTTGCTTGTTAGAGGGTTTGCTGAATGTTTCATAATGGAAGCCCAAAGTTCATCAGCTGCAGGTGTCAATCCTCAACTAATGGTAAACGATGAAGGCGTCGCCGCGCCTCCTGATATAGGATTACTAAACGAAGATGCACCACCTGATGATGTAGGATTACACAACGATGGCACAACACAAGATTTTGTAGTAGACAGTGATGAAGGCACAAAAAGTGATGACCGTGCTGCCACTCATACTACGATTAGATCCCTTATCAGAGGCGCTATACATGGGAAATCATGGAACCTGATAATGAACAGCCAAATAAACATGCCAAGATATTTTTGAAGTTATTAAAGGAGGCAGAAAAGGAATTGTATCCAAGTTGCACAGAGGCTACAAGGTTTCATTTATTGTGCAACTTTTTCAAGTTAAGTGCATGTACGGTATTAATAACGCTGCATTGGAGGCCATAATAAATCTATTCTCAATCGTTCGCCCTAAAGGCCATTGTATCCCAGACACAATGGATAAAGTGCAAAGGGTGGTTTGAGATCTAGGCTTGGACTATGTAAAGATACATGCTTGTGAGAATGATTGTGTATTATTTTGGAAGGAATATGCAGAGCTGGATACATGTCCCATATGTTAAGAGATTAGGTGGAAAAATCTCAACGACGGTGCTGAGAAGGGCATTGCGGATGCTGCTGGTACTGATGCAAGTAATAATAAGAAGCGGTTGCCATGTAAAATCCTACGCTACTTTCCTCTTACTCCTAGGCTGAAAAGAATTTATATGTCTGAGAGCACATCGTCGGAAATGCGATGGCATAAGGAAGGATTGGTCAGTGATGGAAAAATGCGATATCCTTCTGACTCGGAGGCATGGAAGCATGTGGATAGGAAGTATGAATGTTTTGCTTTGGATGATCGTAATATTAGGCTAGGTCTTGCTTCTGATGGCTTCAATCCCTTTGGGATGCAAAATGTTACATACACCACATGGCCTGTTGTCCTAATCCCTTACAATTTGCCTCCTTGGTTGTGTCAGAAACAAGCTTACTGGATACCAGGTCCAAAATCTCCCGGAATGAATATTGATGTATATTTGAGGCCCCTTATCGACGAGCTGAAGGAGCTTTGGGATAACAGTGTCGAAACATGGGGTGCAAAGGATAAAAAGAATTTTAAATTACATGTTATTCTACTTTGGACAATTAATGATTTTCATGCATATGCGATGCTTTCTGGTTGGAGCACAAAAGAAAAATTTGCATGTCCATACTGCCACAAGGATATAGACTATTTGTGGCTGAAATATGGGTCCAAGCACTGCTACATGGCACATTGACAGTTTTTGCCCTTGAACCATCGATGGCACAAGAACAAGATCAGCTTCAACAACCATGTCAAAATCAGGGAGGCACCAGTACCACTGACTGGTGAATAGGTATTGGAGCAGTATGAAAGTTTCGATCAAGTGACATTTGGAAAGATGATATCAAAAAGAGGAAATGTGATGAAGATAAAAGATGGCACAACTGGAGGAAGAAAGAGTATTTTGGACATAATTTGGCACCCGTACTGGTCCTCTTTGCTAATTAGGCATAATTTGGACGTCATACATATTATTGAAAATGATAAGTATACCTTGCCACCAGCCTTGTACCTTTTAGATAAGGCTGAAAACAAAATTTTATGCCAATTTCTACAAGGAGTGAAGATGCCTGATGGGGTTGCCTCCAATATAATGAGATGTGTTGACGTAACTGCATGTAAGGTGTCCGGACTCAAAACTCATGACTACCATCTAATTCTACAGAAACTGTTACCATTAGTGGTATGAAAGATTTTGCTAGAAGAAGTTGTCATCGCATTGATTCAGCTTAGTAGGTTCTTCAATGCACTTTGTTCTAAGGAGCTGGTGGAAGAAGATATTGACAAACTTAGTAGTTCAATTAAGGAGACTCTGTGTCATCTTGAGATAGTATTCCCACCTGCGTTCTTTGATATCATGATTCATTTGCCTGTCCATCTAGCTGAAGAGGCTAAAGTTGGAGGGCCCGTGTGTTATAGATGGATGTATCCAGTAAAGAGGTACCTACGTACTGTGAAAGAATATGCGAGGAACAAGGCGCACCTAGCAGGCTCAATAGCCGAGGGATACATAGTTGAGGAGTGCCTTACATTTTTCTCTAGATTCTTGGATGTGGAAACCAAACTAAATTGTGCTGATCGTCATGAAAATATCGCTGTGAATGAGCCACCATCTGGTCTGAGCATATTTGGTGACATGGATTACAAGAGGAGAGGACAGAATATCGAGATCCTTGAACCAGATGAATTGCAAAAGATGAGGCACTACATAATTACTAACTACGATGAAGCCAGACCATGGATAGAGTAAAGTTACAGTAACCCATCTTTACTTTATTCATGTTATATATATTTACAGGATCGACTAACACATTAGTGCATTTTTCGATGTAGTTTACATATGGAAGAACTCAACAAATATGGTTCAAGGAATATTCAAAAACGACACCAGGAGCAATTCGTAAGGTGTTTCGAGGGCAAGGTCAGTACTGTTTTTTTTAAAATTTCTTTCCATGTGATGGTGACATGTCCTCATTATACAAATTTAGGAATAGGGGGTTTTGTTTTGAAATTGAATTTGCAAATCAAGCATCAATATGAGAATGGGGAAGTGAGTGAACAGATGTTTGCCCTTGCTCAAAGACCGGACCATCGAGCTCGTATTTTGAATAGATGCCATATCAATAATTGGCAATTTTGAACGGCCGGCATTGAGAGCAGCCTTGTAACACAAAACAGCGGCGTGCCTCTAAAGGGCGATGGTACTACAGGCGACATGAAATGGTATGGAGTGATTAGAAAAATTATCTCACTAGATTTCCCTGGACAAAGAGAAGTTATTTTGTTCCAGTGTGATTGGTATGATGTATCGGCTGCCACCACCAGCAGAGGTAGAGGATACAATAGGGATAAATGGGAGATTATTGATATTGATACTACTAGGTTCCAGTTTTCGAATGAACCTTACATTCTGGCGACATAGGCTGAACAGGTGTTTTTGTCAAACTCGTGAACAAGCCGGAATGGAGCAGTGTTGTCGCAATGAAACGAAGAAATTTGTTTGCCATGCTAGAAGAACAAAATGAGGATGACATTGACATTGATTCAATTCATCTAGGAATCCGAGGTATGAATTTGTTGGCTGGACAAGATGATTTGACAAATTGGACAAGATAGGCAAGGAAAGCACAACAGGGGATGCCTCTGTTATTCAACAGGTGCATACCGAAGCAGTTAACGAACCAGATGATGATATGGCCTTTCTTGATGATGATTATGATGACGAAGATGACATGTACATTAATGATGGAGTTGTTGCACCAGTTAATTCTATGGTACAAGGCCAGGAAGATGATGAATTCTTTGTATGAACACTTAATTGCTTTTACACTTTTACATTGTGTCAGGATGATGAAAATCTAGAAGGAAAACAATTTATAATCTTGTATTGACATGAACATTTTATGTGATCTCGTCAAAAATTTGCACCCACGCCAAAAAAAAATTCTTACATACTATAAACAGAATGATCACACCATAAAACAATGAGCAAAGATACTTCAGCATATATAAGGCAGCATAATAAGGTAGCATATTTACACATCACATTGTTCTTAAAGTAGCACAGTACTGCCAACTTGCCATTCCTAAACACCCATCAACTACTTGTCCCACACAAAAGCAACAGATAAAAGCTAAAAGACTGGTGGACAGTTTCTTCTTCCTAACGCCTGCCAAGTCAGTCGTCGCTATCGCTGTCCACAATGTAGTAGTGGCCCGCTATCATCTTCCGCTTGATAGCAAGGCGAAGCTCGTCTGCCTTCTTTCGGATCTGACATTTTAGAAGGGGGTCAGTTAGAATAATATGGAAAAGATAAACTGCTTTCATGCCAATTGCAGTACTTAAAGGGTAGGAACATCACCTCTTTGCCACCTAGGATGGGTCCATCGCAATCATCGCTATCGTTATTAACGCCGATCATCATCGTACATGCCATCTTTGGGAAACAGATGTCATACTTCTTCCCTTCAATCGACACATATAAGGCACCATAATAAGGTAGCATATATACACATAGTATCAGTAGTTATATGAAATAAATTACACCAAAATAGTTGATGTTGTGCACTCACCTTCTTCAGATTGCCCTTGATAGGGCCGGCGATTGCGTCAGCGCTTGCTGGCAAGTCTGGACAGTCGGGCCGGACATATGGCTCGTCCTTGGTTGGCCAAGCATTGGTGTAGATGTGGCAGCTCTAGACCGAGGAGAGGCATGCTCGCGCCTATTACAAGATCACAAAGTTTAACATGTCACTGAATCAAGATTAAGTATGTGCTATGATACGATCATAAACCCGAAATATGATTATATCCTTCTATCATAAATGTACCCGCCAAAGCAGTATTTAAAATGTTTCATGCACTGAACCTTCTATATTTAGTTAGAATCTGATTGCAACAAAAAGTTAAATCAAGGCATGATAGTGAGACTAGCATTGAATCAAGGCATAACAGAATTTCACATGATAATGAGAAAATTAAATTGTTATCTACTGCTTACTGCACACATGGTAGTGAGACTAGCATTAAATCAAGGCACAACATCACTGCAGACTATCATTTATCCAATCAAAAAAAAATAGCACACTCGTCCCTCAACCTCACTTCTGGCGACATTAATGCTCAAGTACTCAGTTCTAAAAATCTAATAAACTATGGAGATGCTGTAATGGTCTGGCTCACCGGATCATTGGTGTGCGATGGTGAGGCAGCGGCTCTTGCTCCCGCTCCATCCCCTTGGTTTCTAGGGGCGGCAGAGGCGACTGCTTCGAAGCCCGGCGGCACGTCATCGACCTCCACCTTGACCTCCGCGTCCAAGACGATGACAGGCGGTGCCTCGTCGACTGGTGGCACGCTCCCCGTGGTGGAAGATGGGCCGCTCAGGCTCAACGATGGCCCCGAGGTCGCGGGACGTGCACAAGGTCCGTTCAGCCTGTCATCGTCGCAATGCAAGTGGGCGACAAGGATGCGGGCGGCGATAGGAGGGGAAGAAGGCGGTGCAGGTGGCGATGGGAGGGGGAATGAAGAAAACCCTCATGTTTGATGGGGACAATTTCGGGGAAGAAGGCACATATAGGTAGGTAAAGGCGAGGCAATTCAGCTTCTCAATGAAAGTGGGGGCACGACATGACGGCAGTTGTTTCCACCCAAAAGCCATTGACATGTGGGGCCCACAAGCAAGAGACACGACGCATTGACAACGGCACACCGCACAGGACACGATGCGCTGACCAGGGGGCGCCTTGCGTGCGGTTCCCTCGCGTGTAGTTTCTTCCGTGAGATTGGCATGCGGGTCCCACCTGTTTGCACTCGGGTCCTGGCTCACTGGTTCATCAGTTCTTCACTCATCTTTTTGTTCTTTTTTTTGGTTCACAATGAAAACTACGAACACATATAGATTTCTCATTTTTTCACCAAATCAGGTGGTTCTTTTTTCTAACTTCTTAGGAAAAGTTTATCTAGCTCACGGAGACCATTGCATCATGTTGTTTGAGTTTCATTTAGTACCTTGTTACAAACCGATTCTCCTTATTTTCTTCACTGATTTATTACTCTCCAATGAAGTTTTATTTTGACAATGTGCTTTTGTGTCTAAGCATACCTTACACCTCCTTGCATATAGGATTTCTATGATCCCATCAAAAATTTGGAGCCATGCCAAAAAAAATTAAACATAGTTTAAACAAAATGATCACACTATAAACTAATGAGAAAAGATACTACAGCATATATAAGGCAGCATAATAATTTAGGTAGCATATATACACCACATTGTTCTTAAGCACAACACTACAAACTTCCCATTACTAAACATCCATTAAGTACTTGTCCCACACAAAAGCAAAAGATAAAAGGTAAAAGATTGTCGGCATGTCTTCCACTTCGAGCTTGACGACCTCAGTCCTCGTCATCGCTATGGGTGTCCAGAGTGTAGTACTCGCCCTTCTTCAGCTTCCGCTTCACAGTAATGTGAAGCTCCTTTGCCTTCTTTCGGATCTGACATTTTAGAATGGGGTCAGTTAGCAAGTGGAAAAGATAAACTGCATTCATGCCAATTGTAGAGTAGGTTCATCAGAATCATCATTGTCACTGTCAAGGCTGAGCATCATCGTACATGCCATCTTCAAGAAGTAGATATCATACTTCTTCCCTGCAGCCTACATTACAAGAAAAACAAGGTCACAATATATAGAATATCATGACAGTTACATTGCACATTTACACCAAAATACACTATCTTGGGTACTCACCTTCTTCCCTTTGCCCATGCTAGGGCCAGCGATTGCTGCACCGTTTGCTGGGACATCTGGCTCGACCTCGGTGGGCCAAGCCACGGTGTAGATGTGGCGGCTCCAGCCCGAGGAGAGGCCGATTGCTCCTGCCTACCACAAGATCACAAAGTTTAACATGTCACCGAATCAAGATTAAGTATGTGCTATGATAAGATCATAAACCCAAAATATGATTATATCCTTCTATCATAATACATGTACCCACAAAGCAATATTTACAATGTTTCATGCACTGAACCTTCTATATTTAGTTAGAATCTAATTGCAACAGACAATTAAATGTCAATCTAGCAAAAGTGAATCTTGCAAGTGTGATTCGTTATCTACTGCTTACTGCACGCATGATAGTGAGACTAGCATTAAATCAAGACATAACAGAATTATACAACTTCACTGCAGACTACCATCTATCCAATCTAAAAAAAATAGCACACTCCTCCCTCAACCTCACTTCTAGCGACATTAATCCTGAAGTACTCAGATCAAAAAATCTAAACAACTATGGAGATGCTGTAATGGTCTGGCTCACCAGATCATTGGCATGCGATGGTGTGGTGGCAGCCCTTGCTCCCGCTCCATCCGCTTGGTTCTTGAGGGCGGCGGCGACTGCTTCAAAGCCCGGCGGCACGTCATCGACCTCCACCTTGACCTCCGTGTTCAAGACCATGGCGGATGGCGCCTCGACGACTGGCGGCACGCTCCCCGTGGTGCATGATGGGCCGCGCTGCCTCAACGATGGCCCTGATGTTGCGGGACTTTGCGTGAAGCGACCTTGTGCATCACGCGCCTACTTGCGGGAGCTGTGGTGGCGGCCCATCATCATCGCAATGCAGGTGGGCGAGAAGGATGCTGGCGGCGATGGGAGGGAAAGAAAGCGGTGCGGCCGGCGAGGGGAAGGGGAATGAAGAACACCCTCGTGTTTGATGGGACAGTTTGGGGGAACAAGGCACATTGGCAGGCAAAGACGAGGCGATTTGGCTTGTCAACGAAAGTAGGGGCACAACATGATGACAGTTGTTTCCACCCAAAAGCCACTGACATATGGGGCCGACAAGCAAGGGCCCACAAACAAGAGACGCGACATGTTGACGACGGTGCCCTCTCATGTCGTTTCTTCCGTGAGATTGGCATACGGGTCCCACCTGTCGGCGCCCGGATCCTGGCTCACTTGTTCATCAGTTCTTCACTCATCTTCTTATTTTGTTTTTGGATTCACAATGAAAACTATGAACACGTATAGATTTCTTATTTTTTCACTAAATCAGGTGGTTCTTTTTTCTAACTTCTTAGGAAAATTTTGTCTAGCTCATGGAGACCATTGTACCGTGTTACTCGAGTTTCATTTAGTACCTTGTTACAAACATATTCTCCTTATTTTCTTATAATTTATTACTCTCCAACGAAGTTGTATTTTGGCAATGTGCTTTTGTGTCTAAGCACACCTTACACCTCCCTGCATATAGGATTTATGGAGCACCTTTACAAAGAACCAACACTTGGGTACGTTTCACTATTTCTTGAACTTCACTTGAAGGACCATATGTACGCAAGAAGAGATAGTTATCATCCCTCCCAACTTTAGAGAGGAATTCACTCAACAATTTTAAAAGATTGCACATAGGTTGGATGTGAAAAGGTACACTGTGGAAACAAATCACGAGTTCAAAAAATAGTGAAAATCAAAAGGACAGTTCTGCAAATTGAAAACAACTGTAATTTGCGTCTTCTCTCTATGAAAGTGCAATCATCTGTGTCTCCGACTGGTGGGGCTCACCGAATGCACCAGGAGAAAACGTAATCCCCTTTGCCCCCGACAAGTGGGACTCGCATGTCATGGACCATCCACATGAGGACACGACAACGAGCTTTCAAGTTTGAAAATTTTGGAAACGTGGCCAGCTGCAAACACAGATGGCTCTAACTTTTCCAAATAAAACAAGTGCCGCCATTTTTTCCTTCCAAAAATACCCAGCGCCAAAGCCCCCGCCCATGCTTGGTCCCACATTGTTCTTCCCTTGCTAATACACACGCAAATCTAATCGGGAGTCATCAATTAGGGTTCTACCCACAAAGCGCAGCAGCCACTTAGGGTTCTCGCCTTCCACCAAGGGGAAGAGGATGCCGACCCCTCCAGAGCTGACGTCAAGTGATGCGGCAATGGGGACACCTTCGTCATCAACTACGCCTACACCTGCGCCGGCGATGACACCTCCGATGTTCACGCCAACACCTAGGCCGCCGGCGACTGCACCACCAACCTTGTCAAGACCTAGGGCGATGATGTCGCTCTTCCAGACACCTTCATCGAGGATGGCGACTCAGAGTTCGGATGAAACAGATTCAGGTATCGGCAGCCAAGATCCAAGAAAGCAGCCGAAGTCCGTCTCAGCTTCAAACCGACGCCAGGTTGAGTATCTAGGCCCCATACACTGTCGGCATTGGTTTGAATGTTGATGCATGAATTTGGTTTAGGTTTCATGAGTACACTTATTTGTCACGCCGTGCCACCCCACCCCTCACATCTAAAAAAACCTCATATATTGTACCAATGCCTTTGCAGATTGGAAGGTACTTGGACACTGTTTTTCAGTTGCTAGGGAGACAACAGGGCCATGAATTTTTTCAGTATGAAGTTGCCAGGAGTAATCTCTCATTTGGTAACTTATTAACAATGAAATCACATCTGGGGTATGGGGTCAGGGACTACTTGTACTATAAGAAGAGATGTGGTAACGCTGTAGCAACACTACGGGAGATCGATTATGATGGCGATGCAAATTAAATGATAGAATGTAATGAGGATGAGAGGGAGGTCAGATTAGTTTTGTCCAAGGATCAAGTAACAGTCCGAAATGTGGCCATAACACCAATTAAATAGACAAGAACTATATTAGTTGATGAAGACTTGGAAGATTTGTCGATTGATGCATACCAGGATTAGCTTTCTTATTTACATGAAACGGACCAAGGCATGGGTGAGTTATGCTGTTGGATGCCCTAGTATAGATGATTTTTCAATGCACTCATGACTCATTTAAGCATTCTTTTTCCAGAGTTCGGAGATTCATCTTGTGTAGAGACTGTACAGACATACAAAGAATGGTTGAGGGTGAAAGGAAAACTTGATCAAATTAATAACATCCTTCCCCAAATTGTCAAACAAATTATAATTACTTGACAAACTTTTTAATTAATTGCACACGTGATGATGTTGTATGCATATGCGTATGTGGACCGTAGCCGTCGGATACATGTACAAAATTCAAGTCAAGGCAGCAACGACAGAACACCACCTGCGCAGCAACCATCTCATGCTCGGCGTACCAAACAACAAGGAAATGGTAAGTAGTGTTTAATATGTTTTCATTTTGAGGTTCAGTTCAATTACCCCTATGTAAATTATTTTTTAATCTCTTTCAGTGTATATTGTTTCAATGGAAAAGGCTCAAAAAATAGGAATAAACGAGGATGTGGTACCTTGAAAGGATTGAAAGCATGGTACAAGAGAATCAAGACTAGCAATCAAAAGCTGAAAGTTGTGAAAGTTGAATTCTCCAAACTTGGAGGACTGGTAGGTGAGAACTCACTCACGTTCACTAATGAAATAGTAATGTTTACTAGGAAAAGGGCGCCATTCATCGAAGTGAGAACGTGGAGAGATATCGACCAAGGTGTAAAAGACTCAATAGTATCTGATATCTTGGTAAGATTCTTATTTCTGTTGGTTGCGTAGCCATTTTAATTACCAAACAATGTAACAAATCACCTAGTATTTCTCTGTTCAATTAATTATTTATAACAGGCTAAATGGGATCTTGAGGATAATGACGATACAAGGACAAAGATATGGACCATTGCTAAGGAGCGTTACAAAGGATGAAGATCAACTTTTAGTGCTACGTACAGGGCATACAATAGCTATGACCAGAGAATGAGAAATAAGCCTGAAGATTTAAACATTGTTGAATCGCAATATCTGGTGAAGTATTTTGGGACTACTAAATTCCAGGTTTGATGTCATGTATTTTCTTCTTGCGAATTGAAATTTCTTAAATAAAGGCTATGTTTGAAGAAATGCAAAATTATTAAAATCTAATCACTGCATTGTGCAAGCCACCACCAGCAAGAATTCTGAGAATCGAAGCCTTTAAAAGACACAACTTATAACAGGCTCAAAGCCTTTTTCTCGGTGTAGCTATGAGCAGGTAATAACTTGAGAAGCACATGTACAAGCTTTTTTTAAGGATGATATATTAATTTGTTATTTTCTTGCCAAATCAGAAAGACCCAGAAACTGGTGAGGAGCCTAATGATTTGGAAGTTTGGTTCATTACGCACACCAAGAATGGGGCATGGACAAACCAAGCATCTAGGAATGTCTATATGACCTCATAATAAATTTGTACATACCTTAGAAATTAATGGAAAGAGGAAAACTGCAATTACATCTTGAATTAACTCCTTCATCTGTGTCTTATCTATGTTAGGACAAAGCAAGCACCAAAATTTCAGAGAGGAAACAAATGCAGATCAAAATTTTGTTTAACAAAGGAGAAAAACCAGATTTTCCAGAAAGCATATAGGGAAATCACACAATGCAAATCAAGCAAATTGCATGGTAATGGATACATGGCAGTGTACCCAACTAGAAGGTAGCTACTGATTTAGGATTACCAAGACCATGTCCATTCTAAGGAGGCACTGCATAGGGAACATGTAGAGCTCATGGATGCATTTGGAAAGCTACAAGAACAAATCGAAGCTCAACGTGCTAACAGGGAAGCAGAAAGGGAAGAACATTGGCGTTAGATGGCAGAATTGTTGAAGGCAAGGGAGGCCGATAAAGAAGAACTTAAGCAAGAGATTCTCTCCATGATGCAAGCACCACAAGGACAAGCAGTGTCACAACAGGTACTAGTAATGCAAAATCCTAACCTGCCAAAATGAGTTATTTAATGTGTTTCTCTCTTTAGCTCTTATATCTACCTTCCTGAATCTTTTCATAGTTTTTCCTAACAGAATCATGTGTCCAGGTAGTTGGCTACAAAACTAGCAGTTAGTTGTCGCAACCTTATTTGAGTGTACAGATTATGCATCACGATCTTATGAAATTTCAACATGTGAACAACTCAACTTTTTAAACTTTCCAAGTCCATTCAGTATTCTATTCTAAGCA
Organism: Panicum miliaceum; assembly: GCA_032594955.1. Classification (NCBI taxonomy): domain Eukaryota; kingdom Viridiplantae; phylum Streptophyta; class Magnoliopsida; order Poales; family Poaceae; genus Panicum; species Panicum miliaceum. Next base: position 18,524,150 of record CM064071.1, on the reverse strand, counting down.
AACATTAAATGCAGGCAAACAAAGATGGGGATGAAATTGCAGAGGTGGCTGTTGCAACTAATGTGACTGAACAACATGAAGTTTCTTCACCTCAGGTAGTTTCTGAATAGAAAAAAATGTTTAGCATGCTATCATTGGATATTGCACATAATGGGGCCTAATTGCTTCACTCCAACTTACTGATTCGCAGGATAACCCAGAAACGATCACGCCGCAACCTCAACTCGCAACTAACCCACCTTCAGGTTCTACTCGTACTACTAGAAGTAGCGCTGATGAGTAAAGAAGGGACTTATATTTCTTCACAACAACTGAAGGAACAAGCAGTAGCTGCTAGGAAACGAACAACAAACAAAAACAAGTAGCAAGTTGGCAAAACACAGGTGAAACTTTTTTAAACCGCACTACCTATTGTGAATGTTTCTGTTTCACTTGTCAAAGTGTTTATGGTTATGTTATATGCTGTCAGTCTGAACATAACCCTGCTGCTGTTGCCTTTCTTTTACAATTTTAATTTCATTGATGCAAATACCAATGTCATACATTCTTTTCAGGAATAAAAAGTTTGAGTGGATCAACAAGTGATGAGATCGTCAACGTGAAGCCAACCTTTGCTGAACTGCTACATTTTATTTATAGCTAATTAGCTTTGAATGTGTTCAAATAATTGTGTGTTTGAAACATACTGAGTACTGCGTGAGTTTTAGAATTTGACATTGGATTGTTTCATCAATGAATATTTTTTCATGGCTGTAAATACTTTATTATTGATCATATATTGTTTTTAAATAACTGGTTCGACAACAAATTGTGCGTTTCCAACATGTACCAACAAAAACAAAGAGGTGGCAATAGTTTGCCAGACTGTGCAACCAAATATATTACGCGTGGCAATAGAGACTCCACCATAAGACTACCAAACATTCAACATGGCAATAGAGGCTTCATCCTATCACAACTCAATGAGTATCGAGGTAACAGAGGGTTCCACATGTACCAACCAACTGTTTTATTGCTGCAATAAAGGTGTCCGCCTTTAGCAACCACGCCTTCATCATGGCAATAGAAGGGTTCACCTATACCAACCAACCATGTAGTGTAGCAATATGTGGGCTAACCTATAGCACCCTAAATGCTTGGGTGGCAATAGAGGGGTCCACCTGTAGCAACCAAGCATGTAGTGTGGGAATAGCGGCATCCACCTATAGTAACCAACCAACGAGCATGGCAACAGAGGGTCGTATACCTATTGCCACATTTCTGACTCGTGGCAATATAATTGTTTGCAACACCTTTTTTTGTTGCTAATAGACCTATTGCCATGCTTTGGGTATGATGCAACTGATGTGGACATCAATACTAACGATACATCCACGCCTACACAAGTATCTATTTCTGGTCCTATTACACGTGCCCGTGCTCATCAACTTAATCATCAGGTGAGTTCACTTTTGAGTTTATTTCCATCATGTTTAGACCATGGAGACGCGTGCACTCTTATTTTGATTAGGAACCAAGGAGACGACCGAAAGGAAAACGGATTCGCGCAGGCTGAATTCGGACTGCAGAACAACACCAACTTGTGACGGTCACCACGGTCGCATATGGAATCGGATTGGGGCTTTCAAGTACTTCGTGGAAAGCTTATAAAGTCTTCTTTCGAACGGATGTGGCATCAATTCTATCTCTGCTTGGAGTCGGTCACAATCGTCGATTTGTTGCTGACACCTTTTTCTGCTCACGGTGTTGTGTCGCCTTATTTTGACCCAACGGGCCGTGTATCAAGTTGAGTCCATTACGGACGCGTCCTAGGGTTGGAGTACGACCCCAACACCCCTGTGGTCGTCCTCCCACGTCTTTATACCCCTTAGCCGCCACCAAGAACACTTGGGTTTTTGTTTAGATCAAGTTTAGCCTTTGCTACTTGCTTGTGAGCGCGCGTGCTGGATCAGCCACCCGTCTTCTTGTCTTCGGAACCCCACATCATTGTAGATTGAGTTTGAATCCTTCATCTACATCTGGTATATTTAGTACTTGTTTACTTGTTCTTGTTGGTTCTTTGATTGCTTGCAGGACGAGTGCCCTAGTGGCCGGGTGTCGCGCTCCACAAGATCGCGGCAGCCATTGGAGGTGGTGTATCGGTTGCTAAGGCACAGCGTCCTTGGAAGGCTGTAGTCGGGCCGTGAACATCGCCTCCATCCTCAAATCGAGTTATTCCCCACCTCTCATCGAAAGATCGGGAACAAACCCTAGCGGGTTCACATCAGCAACTAGTACCTAGGGCAACACTAGATGCGTTGCAATAGGTTTTATTACCATCAACGCAACCGTTACATTAGCTGTTAATTGCCACGCTTCATTGTGTTGCAATAGGTACATCTTTGCAACACCAAAAAAAATTTGGTGGTCCAAACTTTAAACTATAGAGGTACTTTCCATGACTTTTTACCAAATGTTTTGGATGCAATCGCGCCTATTGCACCCATTTAGGGCCTATTGCAACACATTTAGGCTGTTGAATCAGGGGGAAAACCTTGTAGTGGGTCTTGTACCTCGATGGAGGCTTCCTTTCTTAAGTAAGTGTTCGTGATCTCCTATGGTGGTAAGTCTCTTAGTTAAGTAAGTTCTATTCTTTACTTGCTTATGGGATCATCGTCTGTTCTTGTGGTGGATGCTCTAGTAGAGGGCCCCTGATAAAGACGGGTAAACCCTGATCGATGCTAGAGTAGTAATCGACATCATAGACGTGGTGTCTAGGACCTAGATTACCTTTGTATGCTCCGAAACCCCACGGTGTTGCAGGGTAGTTGGCAGGTGGTGATAGCCCTGTTCGTCCGCCATGTTCTGACGTGGTTTGTGAAATCCCTCACGTTCGGGGTCAGAGTAGACCTATTAGCTGAAGGTCCCTGGTAGACTAGGGTTAGACCGATGCCCAAAGTAAGCAAGTAGGGGTTAAACCTATCTTTACTAGAAACTCTTAAGCCATAGGAATCCTCTGTATCCTCGCCTACCTATCTCTTGTTTTTCCTTGGGCGAACCAGTTAGAAGGCAAGTACCTCCGTTTCCTGTGGACATAGGATACCCTTGAATATTCACAGGTGAAGTGCTACATCGGTATCTCCGTGCACTTGCAGATTATTCTGTGAACGTTAAAAAATACCAACCGTCATGCCATCATGTGCCCCTAAAAATGCATTTTTAGGGATGGGTGACACCATCACCCGCCCCTGAATATGCATTTCTAAGGGTGGGTCGGATGCTACAGTAACCCCTAGAAAAAAGAGATGCTCTTACAAATCATTTTTGTAGTAGTGGTGAGAATAGCTTGTGATAGATGGTGCTTCGGAGGAACTGCTATGGAAGAATAAAGGTAGCCGGTGGAGTGTGTTTGCTGAAATTGAGACTTGATGGAATCAGTAGCCACGCAGCTAGTATGACTTTATAGCCATGCACATGGAGGGTAAGTGAATAACTATTGTCAACGTTCGAGAACAAAGGCCCTCTTACCCATGTGGAGCCAAGGCCGCGGGTCACCATGTGCCCCTCCCCTAGGGGAATCCGTATGACGTCCAGGGTTTAGCCCCCCCCCCCCCCCAAGGGGATTCGGGATCATGCCAAGACAAGGCATGCCTTAGGGCCCACGTGACAGATGGTAGGTGGCCTTAGACGTGTAGAAGGACGGGTCATCAAATAGCGAGTGACGGGTGCCCTAACAGATTTGACTGGGGATGCATCCGGGCGGTCTGCCCGGTCACGTGCATCGTGGCACCGTACTTTCTCTGCCTTCATGGCTCACTCCGAGTGGTTCCATCCGGGTGACTGTACGTGGCCTCACGGTGTGGTGTGGGTCGTTATCCCATCGGTTAAGCCTGTTGACGCATGCCCACCCTACTGCGGCCACCGACAGGTGGGGCCCTTTGGGAGGTGGGAGTGAGCTAGCCGCATCCGCTAGGCTACGAGTGGACGGCTACTCGAACCACGACACGTGGCGTATGGTGGAGCAGTGCCCTAGATACGGTCCCAACCACTCCACATTGACGGTATGGGTGGCTTTACATACTATGGCATCGGAGCTAGATAGGCCTATACACGTCAGGACGTCATTAACAGATGGCTACAACACTAGAGGACTTGGAATGGTCCATTAGGAGAGCTACTATGGTGACCCCAGTCAAGTATATAAGGGGAGGCACCATGCATGTAGGGAGGTTGACCACTAGAAAGAACTACTCACCAAGGAGATAGCTGAGAAAAAGGCTCGTAAGAACGCCATTGCGGAGCTCCCTCGAGCTGGGCCCAAGAAAAGATACACGCTCCCACCCGCAGGACGTAGGGTATTACGCCTCCATGCGACCTGAACTTGCTGACATCTGTAGGATCAAGTATACCGACTAGAGGGGGGTGAATAGGCGGTTTTAACTAAAATCACAAACACTGGGCAAATTTAATTAGTAACGCAAGTGAGCTCCTATTTCTACTAACTCTTATCACTAATGGGGTTTTGCAACCTAGGGTGACAAGTAGCAATTCAATCTCTAGTAAGGTAAAGAGCTCAAAGTAAATTGCAAGAGTAAATTGAGTAAAGAAATAACCGAGCACGAGACAAGAATTTTTCCCATAGTGTCGATGACTTGCCGGTCACCCATAATCCACGTTGAGGTGGACTCAAAGCTTCAACCGTTCCTCTATCAAGAACCTCTCTTGATCTTGAGCTGGCTTGAATCAATGAGGCTCTCCAAACCTTGATCCACTAGAGTTGCTCTTCACCACTCCGGCGAGATGAGCACAAGAACCTCTCACAAACCAAACTGGGGCACCTTCACAATCTTCTTGAAGGGCTCAATGGTTTCACCTTCTCCAAGCCGTCTAGGGAGCAGCAACTCCCAAGAGTAACAAGTCGACGACGCTTGCTTGAAGACTCCCTAATGCCGCAAAGCTCAAACTCTTGATGCAATGCACTAGGATGCTCTCACACTCACAAAAATGCAATCCCTAAGCAAAGAGTGAGAGAGAGAGAGAGAGGAGGTGACTGGCTCAAGAATATCAAGAAAGCTTTACAAGGTGCCAAGAGACCTTACCCACGGCCGAGCATGAGGTATATATAGTCAGCCTCTTGAAATCCAACCGTTACACTCAAATTCTGTGGAAACAAAGTTTTCGCGAACTGTCCGCCTCACAAGAACCAGACTCTCCGCTATTCAAATCCAACGGCAAGAAGTGCAATAAATATGTGTTATAGTTGACCATTTCAGCCCTGGCTGATTGTCCGCCTCACAAGTCGCGGATCGTCCGCAGTACAAAGTTCTCGAACACACAGAACTGCCCGATTTCTGTCTGGTTCCTGGAGTTAGCCGGCAGACCGTCCACGCCACACAGAAAGATCAAGTTTCTATCCACAATTTTTGCAAAGCTAGCAGACCGTCCGCCCTTACAGGTTGGACTGTTCGCTAGACAATTCAGCACACATTTTGAAATCCAAGTTGCCATTTTCCAACGAAGTTAACCCTCATGGATGGAATGCAATTGTTTGAGCAAAATGGCACTATAGAACCGTCATGCAAAGGCACATCTACCCCTAGTGATAATAGTACGACTATTTATCCTATTAATCCGGTCATTTCTCATCCACTAATCACCTTATGACCGGCAAAAATAGAAAAACCCTATCATGTACCTTTGCCTTAAGCTTTTCCCTCAACATTATCTCCATGTTTCTTCATGACATCAATGCATGCACATTTTCCTCTTGGACCAACCTATACTCATTTCTTCTCAAGAAATTGTTAGTCCATAAATATTATCATTAATTACCAAAAATCAAATTAAGGGCCTAGTGTTTTCAACATCGCTTGTTTATTCCATCCTATATACGTCGCAACCCCGTGGAACCGTTTCCCCCGGCTGAACTCTAAATGGTGGTCCGCTGTGGACCCCTACGACCGGCAAGAGATTACCAACAACTACCCTAGCCTCTTTTTCATCATCCTCCAATCCATCTTGTGTAGGGTGTAAAAAAATTGCTTATAAGATATTTTATGGAATGTCTATAAGATCGAATTTATCAGGTCTTGATTATGAACCCGACACCATCATATACTATTAGAATCAAATCGCGCACAGCTTGCTTATAACCTTCTCAACCTGTTGAAAAGTACATGAATGGATGAAGATCCAAAGTTAACTTATTTCCAATAAAATTTGATAAATAAGCAATATCTTTTTTCTAATCAAGGTTGGCGAGAGAACTGCCACTGAAAGAAGAGAAGTAACCAGCCAAGGAGTTAAATGCCATGTGAGGTTGAAATGTGGACATCTTTTAAAGAGAAAGTTTGCTTTGGTTGCAAATTTTTTTTATACCCCTGTAGTCTGTAGAAGAAGATAGCAAACGTTGCTTCTCTAGCTATGTTCTGCAGATCGGAGGCTATGGACCAGTTGAGATGGCTATGGAGCTTGGCACAATCTTATCTCTCCGAAACAGTTTGAGATTGCAGGAAGTTCAATGGAGCAATAGACTGGCATGATAATGATGTTTTAAGAACTGTCATGAAGTAAGTTACATTATTTTCAGTAGAAATGGGCTAAGTTTTTTATCCAATATATTTGTGGTAATGAGATATTTTCAGGATGATTTGTGATTTTAGAACGTTGTTCCAACTTATCAATTTCATATTCGATTTTCTTTTACCCAGCACAAAGGCGTGACAGTGGTTCTTACATCTTGGTGTTGTAAACAATATATTTGTTGGGACATAATAAAATGCAAAGTCTTACATACACACGTATGCACACTCACCAATATGAATATATAAATATATATACATATCTAGTATTCTATTCTATGAGCACCTCCAGTAGATTGGGTTGGCTGATATAGAAATTGATGAAATACTACAAGCGCCTCATTGTCGATGGACATGCATCTCTGCCCCTCAGCGAATAGTGTCTTGAATGTTATTTGGTCAAATTTTCTCCCTTAGCAGCACAAGGGCACTTACCTAATAGTATGTAAATTATGTGCCTCAAATGATACTACTGAATTCATATTTAAAAGCACTTGCTTCTCTAATATATTATGATTTTATAAATATAAATTAAATGTTATATAAGGAACTAGGTAAAATATTGTTTTTAGGACGTCCATGAAAAACGAAGTATATATTCTTTTTCTCTTTTCTCATAACGAAGTATATGTTGCTGAGAGTTGTTACGGTACTTTGGAGGAACCTCTGGTTTCTCCCCTCTAAATAAATCAGAGCCGTTTATCTTTAGAAGCTATTTTTTCAGTAATCAGGGGTAGTTTAGTAATCTGTCATGTGAGCACCAAATAGATCGAGCTGGCTTCTCCCTGTGCCCAGACGCTGGCGCCACGCACCCCGGCCAGCCACGCACCCCATTCTGCCGCGCCTCCCGGCCCTCCGCGATCCCCAATGCCGCCAAACAGCCGGCCGCGCCCCGCATGTGGCGCCGCGCCAGGGAGACCATCGCCGCCTGCTCTCTCATCCCCAACCGCGACGGCCTGTGGTGCGGCTCTTCCCGACCACGACGTCCTGCACACGACCTCCTCCCTCGACCGCCCAACCGCCGATTGGAGCTCCCGCCACGAAATCAAACAACATGAGACACAATCGCAGAGTGTACAGATCATTCGAACCTACTTAATGAATTGAATTCGAACCCTTGGATCTGAACAATTCAACTGCTCTTAAAATTTTCAAGCGCTATAAAATTTCTCATATGTTTCTCATCTGAAGAATTAGAGCCGCATTCCACTACAGTCATATCTCACATGCATTGATATTTCTTTTCTAAAGTATGCAAATGTATGTTTTTTAGAAAATATTATGGTGCTGCGCACAGAATTTGGCCAAAAACTCAGAAAAAATCTAGCAAAATGGGGAAACATCCAGCCCCCTCTGTTTCATTGATAGGGATGACGTTCTTCACCACCAAGAAAGTATTTTCTGTAATTCAGCTCAAAAGAACCTGTTTTCATTACTCTGAACCCCACATGTCACCACCTTGCTCGGTCTAATCTTGCGTATGTACCACACGAGGCCCCCAATGCCGATGGCTGCAGAGATTGAGACGACAACGCTTGCTGCCAGAAAAATGCCCAAAGTATCAGAATTCTAGTTAATTTGAAGAATATGGGAGTATGCGCACGATTGTGTGGGACATCGTTCTCACCAGCAATGACTCCTGCTGATCCGTGATGTCCTGAAGCGTGGCCATCTGCAATACAGATAGCAGATTATGATATAGATATACCTAGTGCCAAATGCACATTTTACCCCTCATTGAGTGTTTGGAATGGAGAACCACCTCATCTAAAACATGATGGTTTGTTATAGAATCATTCTGGTGTGATAAACAAATTAAACTTAGGGTGCGTTTGGTAGAGCTCCCACAGCTGATTCTCTGCTGAATCCAGCAAGAGCTCTGCCAATCAGTATTTCAGAGAGAAATGATTCTCTACTGATTCTGTAAAATGATTTTGTGAAATGAACTAACAGGCTGAAAGCTGAAAAAGTGGCTTCTCCTGATTCTGTGAAGTGATTCTTCATTCTGATTTTAAAAGTTTATGCTAAAAAATCAAAGAGAATCACTCTCAGCTACAGAATTATTTCTCTCAGAGAATAAAGTTCAAGAATCAGATGAAGCTCTACCAAACAGGCTCTACCATGTTCTCAACGGAGTGATGCTCCAAACCAAACAGGCTGAAAATGTTACGTCTACAGCCTCGCCTCTTACGCGAACAACAAGGACGCCGGATCTGAGGGGAAAAAAGTTGGCAGATCGAGCGCGCACCTGCACAATCCGCGGTGGAGTTGCGTCCGTCGTCGCAGATGCAGACGAAATCCCTGGTCGCCGGGTCGAACCCGCACGTCCCCCCGTCACCTCGGCGCTTATCCTGGCACTGCAGACACCGCGTCGTGACGGGGATCTCGAAGTCCACTCGCACCCCGTACGCCGGCACCTGGTCGTAGGGCGGGAACTTGTCCCCGGCGGCGCGCCAGTACACGCTCGTGTACGCCTCACAGTGCCGCAGCATCGCCCGCAGCGACTCCGTGGCGCGGGGCCGGTACGCGCAGCAGGTCATGTTGCCCTCCTCCAGCGCGCCGCGGCAGCCCGGCAGGTTCCGGCACAGGTACCCCGCGCTGTCGCACGCGGAGTCACACCGGTCCGGGTACCTGTCGCAGCTCGCCGGCCGCGGCGCCACGATCACGCGCGCCTCGTCGCAGTCGAAGAAGAGGTACTCGTTCCTCGGGGACAGCGAGAAGCAGGTGCTCGTGTCCAGGCTGAAGGGCGCCGCGTGGACGGAGGTGAAGGGCCGCGCGCACGTCCACATGGACGGGTCCGTCACGACGAGGTGCGGGTCGGAGTAGTCCGCGCCGGTAACCGGGTACGTGCCGGACGGGGTGCGGAGGCGGAGCGTGGCGTCGTCGGCGCAGGTGAGCATGTTCCGGTAGTACGGGCTGCCGCACCCGTCGTCGATGCCCAGAGGGTAGCGGACTGGGATGTTGCCGCAGCTTTCGCGGCAGAGCCCACCGGCGACTGTCGATGGTACTACCATGGCGACGATTAGAAGGATGGCTAAAGCGTGGAGATGGAGACGATGAATCTCCTCCATCGGTGAAGAAGGATTGGAGTGGTGCAACATGGCAGTGGGAGTGAGAGCTGGCCAGCTGCTGCTCTGGATTTGCCCCTTTGTGGGAGGGTCGTTCAAGCAAAGAATCAGGCCGGCTGCTGCTTTTGCGCTTTTGCTTTGAAGCTTTCATCCTTTGAGCTTTTGCTTTGTTTGTGTTAATTAGTCTCTTGTTTACGTCTTGTTTAATGTACTGCCGGAATCTTATTCCATGTCTTTTGTGTTTGGTCGGCTTCCCACCATTGCTGAAGCAAGGCATATATAGTTAGACCAAGAATGTGTTCAGAACTTTGTAAAACTTTCAACTTGAGGCGTTCTTCTTAGTTTTTGCTAGATTCAGTGTGACTTTAACCTTACAAACCCAGAGATAATAAATTGACTATATCGACGGACGGGAATGTGTTAATTAATTAGGTATGTTGGATCTTACATCAGTTAGCTCAGTAGTACTAGTGGTCTAAAGGATCTGTAGACTTTATTTATTATGTTATCTTTTTTGGGAATTTATTATGTTATTAGCTAAAAAAAGAGTATCAGACACACCCCTGTGGTTCTTCTACCATACGGGCTTCAGCTGTAAATAGAAAAGATGGGAGATTATTGTTTGTGGGCTTCACATAATTAACCATAAAATCATCATGATGGACATCTCACTACTGCAAAACTAATTATCGCAAACACGCAAACACCTCGTCACCACCGGTTTGAACCGAATTTGCGGTGATAGTATATCACTGCCGGGTTCTTTTGGAACCAGCGGTGACGCTAGATATCACCGCCGGTTCAAATTATGACCCGGCGGTGATACCTAGCATAACTGCCGGTTCGTAATACAACCCGACAGTAATACTATGACTACCCTATACACTAGTAGAAAAAAGGTTATCGGTCCACCCTAAAAGTACCGGTATGAATTAGACCCGGTACTAATGGTAGCATTACTATCGTGTCTAGTCCATACCGGTATTTTTCAAGTGGACCGAAGCCTATGCAGCCCTTTAGTACCGGGTGGTAACACTATCCGATACTAAAAGGTCCACATTAGTACCCGGTGGTGTTACCAACCGGTACTAATGTGGCTGGAGGCAATATCGGTGTTTTACCACCGAGTCCACCGAGGGATACCCCGAGGTTATAGGTTTTAGGTGGGGTGTCGCCAAGATCTGTAACTCAAAGGTGCAAGTAATACAAAGGTTTAGACAAGTTTGGGCGTAAGAAGTGTCATACCCTACGTCCTGTGTGGTGGTTTGTATTGCCTTAGAGGTGGATTGGTTTGGAGGGGGTCCCTACCTGCCCTTATATAGTGTCAGTGTTTAACCTCCAAGCCCATCAAGGGATACCTCCGAGGTGGTAGATTGTAGGTGGGGTGTCGCCGAGATCAGTAACTCGAAGGTGCAAGGAACACGAAGCATTATTCAGGTTCGGGCCGCCGAGAGCGTAATACCCTACGTCCTGTGTGTCGGTTTGTATTACCTTAGATGATGTAATCTTTGGAGGGGGTCCCCGCCCGCCCTCATATAGTCTGGTGGGATAGGGTTACATGGAAGTCCTAGCCAAATACGAGCTTAGGAGTCCTACCCGAGTGCTACTCGGGTAGTTTCCTTCTGTTCCGACTAGTTCTACTCCTGTACAAGTAGTTACAACTAGTGTAGGGTGTGGGTCATGTCCCATCCCTTATCCTAGAGTATGTACGTCATGTGCGCAGTCCCATGGCCCTAGGTCTGACAAGCCCCCGGGCTCTTCGTAGTCGAGTACAGCAGGCTTTCGAGTACTTCTGAAGGCGTCTTCGAGTTCTTCCAAACTTCGTCTTGAAAGTGTCTTTCGAGTACTTCCTTGGCTGCTTCGAGGCTGCGTGGTGCTCAAGCCCCGAGTAGTTTCCAAGTCTTCTTTTATATGGGGTGCGATTAAACTCGCACTCCATATGGAGTAGCCCCTGAGTCTTAGGTTGAATCAAAGAATCAGACTGAGCGTCAATTTAGTCTTGAATCTTCTTTCCTTATCTTCCAAAAAATTCCAAAAATAAGCTGTTGCTGCCACGTGTTCCGCAGCTCCCGAGCCTTGAAAACAAATCATAAGGTTTGGAAAAAAGGATCCAAAGAGTTGTGGCATAGACCGTGGAAAAAATTAAGAATTTGATTTGATGGTTAAAATGAGTAAATTGGTTCAGAAATTCAAAACCCCCTTTTTCTGGATAACGTCCGTGAAAAATCGGTTAAGCAAACAACTTTCCCAAGGTAACCCAAAATTACCGCTCAAAACAAATCTTATCCCGAGGGAACCCTTCGCATTCCACACAGTAATTGTAGGGCCACCGCTGGTTATTTGACCGCGTGGTAACTTAGGGTTTACTCACCCCTTCGCTTGCATTCTTACTGCCTTGGCCTTTCGTCTTCCTCTATCCTGCAGCCGCCGCCGCTCCCAGAATTAGATCTAGGTTATTCCCAGCTCCCTCCCTGTGTGGAAAGTAGTCGCTGAGAGCCCTTGCTTCCCCCGAGCGTGTCTCCGCCACCTCCATCTTCAGCCCCCGAGCACATGCCATCTTTGTGGCGTCAAGCTTCACCACCTCAATCCCAATTAAATCCTCCACATAACCATCTATGTACAGTTCTTTGAAGCCTTCTTAGGGATAGAACCCCATTTCGACTTGTTTTGTCATCTTTTCCATCTGAGAGCTCAACCCAGTGCTGACAAGATAGAAGTAGTCGGAGGAGCTGGTCTCCAACTGAGGCAGGGGATGGAAAAGGTGTACGTCCCTTACAAGTTTCCGTTTAGCCTGTCTGGCTGGAAAGAACACTGGTTCTGCATTGGGAACCATGCGCGTTCACTTCCAGAGAGGACCACTGGAGTCCCAAAGATAACTCGAGGGTAGATGAGGAGAGCCCCCGAGCTGAGCCAAGTCAACGAGCTGCTTACCAAGATTAAGGTCCCCAGGCATGAGGGATTCACCGGAGATTTGGTGGTGTATTCTTGGATAGGCAGACGAATTCAACCGCTGCAACAGTGCACTCACTTTGGGTTTGAGTACATGGGCCTCAAAGATCCGTCTCGGTTCTCTGCAGAGCAAATTCATCAAGCTGAAGCCATGAGGCGAGTAAGTCGGGTACTCCTTGACGCCGAGACGGTGCCCTATATGCCGTCCAAGTTGTTCACTATCAAAAATCCTCCCAAACAGGTAATGGTAAGTAGTTGTATCTTTCTGTCGAGTATTTCTTGATCATTGATGTTGATGTGTACTGACAATAACCGAAAACGGTTATAGGATGATGTAAATGTATATAGGAGCATGCCTCTGATGCCAGACATCGATCGCCCAAGCCAATTGATGCCTTCCACCCATCCTCTTCCCATCACAGCATCAAGCGAGGAAGAGGAGGGTGATGAAACTGTTGATGACCGCACCCTGGCTAACATGATTAAGGGCAAATCCCTGAAGACATCCCAGGAAGGCGCAAGCACTCCTGGTGGTGATCTCTTGCCGAATAACCTTAAGGGACCAAGGGTCGCCACCCGGAAGCGCAGGGCTAGTTCTTCTCCAGGTGGCACTGAAGATGAGATACCTAGGTGAGCCTTCTTTCCTTGACCTTTGCGAGTACTTTTGCCTAATTTGCAGTTGCTGAGTGTTGTTGACATCTCCCTTTTTCTTGATTCTGCTCTGCTAGCTCCTCAAACCCCAAGCACTCGAAGCGAAGGGTCGAGGATGCTACTAGGGATGATACTGTGAGGGAGCAGAGCGTGCCCTCCGTCACAGTGGACCCGTCCTCAGGTTCCACTAGGGCCGCGCCAGGGCAGTCACTGCCCGTGGCTGGCCTGAGTTCATTGGTGACCATCGCGGTTGCCCCGCCGAAGCAAATTCTGCCCTCGGCTGGCGAAGCCACGCTGGCGAGTAATTTAGGTGTTGTCCCAGCACCTAGACCACTCTGTCGGTGTTCAACCTCCAAGCCCACTAAGGGATACCCCTGAGGTGGTAGACTGTAGGTGGGGTGTCGCCGAGATTAGGAACTCGAACGTGCAAGGAACACAAAACTTTAGACAGGTTCGGGCTGCCGAGAGCGTAATACCCTACGTCCTGTGTGGTGGCTTTTATTGCCTTAGATGATGTAATGTTTGGAGGGGGTCCCTGCCTGCCCTTATATAGTCTGGGGGGACAGGGTTACATGGAAGTCCTAGCCCGATACTAGCTTAGGAATCCTACCCAAGCACTACTCGGGTAGCTTCCTTATGTTTCGACTAGTTCTACTCCTGTATGAGTAGCTATAATTGATGTAAGTGTGGGCCATGTCCCATCCTGTATCCTAGAAAGTCTATGCGATGTGCACAATTCGGTGGCCTCGGGTCTGAAAAGCACCAGAGCTCTTCGTAGTCAAGTACTGCAGGCTCCCGAGCACTTCTGAAGGCGTCTTCGGGTTCTTCTGAACTCCGTCTTGAAGGTGTCTTCAGAGTACTTCCTTGGTTGCATCGAGGCTGCGAGGTGCTCATGCCCCAAGTAATTTTCAAGTCTTCTTTTATATGGGTGCGATTAAACTCACACCCATATAGAGTAGCCCCCCGAGCCTTAGGTTGAATCAAAGAATCAAGCTGAGGGTCAAATTAGTCTTGAATTTTCTACTCTTATCTTCCAAAAATTTGAAAAATAAGCCATCAATGACACGTGTCGCACAGCCCCCGAGCCTTGAATCCAAATCCAATGGTTTGGAAAAAAGGATCCAAAGAGTCATGGCATTGGTCGTGGAAAAAATAAGAATTTGATTTGATGGTTAAAATGAGTAAATTGGTTCAGAAATTCGGAAACCTCTTTTTTGCGATAACATCCCTGAAGAAATGGTTAAGCAAATAACTTTCCCAAAGTAACCGCTCAAAACAAATCTTATCCCTAGTGAAAAAATCCTTCGCATTCCACATAGTAATTGCAGGGCAACCGCTGGTTATTTAACCGCACGGTAACTTGGGGTTTTACTCACCGTTTCACTCGTGCCTTTTACTGCCCCTTCGTCTTCCTCTGTGTTTCAGCCGCCACGACTTCCAGAGTTAGATCTATGTCATTCTCGATACGAGAAGTAGTCACCCAGCTCTTTCCTCTCCTCAAGAGCACTGCTTTGCTGCCTCTTTCTCCGCAGCCCCCAAGCGCATGCGATTGAAGCATCTTGTGACTACAAGGATGGCCGGCAACAAGCGAGGTGCCTCCAAGGGAAAGGAGGAGTCTAAGGCTGCCGTCACCACCGGAGATGGGTGGAAACCAAGTAAGTGCTCTGAAGCCGATCTTCAAGTGTTGGTTGACGATGGTCTTCTCCAGAGCAAAACCATCATCCAATGGCGCACTTCCACAGGGGATAGGAGGCCGTATGAGAGGGCCGACGAATTGGTTCTTTTCCAATACTTTGTTGAGCGAGGGTTGGCCCTGCCGACCTCTGATTTTTTCCATGGTCTTCTTTTCTACTACGGAATCCATCTCCATCATCTGAACCCTAATTCCATTCCCCACATTGCTATCTTTGCACAATTCTGTGAAGTCTTCTTAGGTATAGAGCCACATTTTGATCTCTTTTGCTATCTTTGCCACCTAAAAGTCCAGCCTAGTGAAAAAGACCATTATGAAGTCGGAGGTGCTGGACTCCAGCTACGGCAGGGGATGGAAAAGAAATACATCTCCTACAAGTTCCCGACTAGCTTGTCCGGATGGAGGGAGAGGTGGTTCTACATTGGAAACCATGAACCCTCCCTGCCTAAAAGAACCACCGGGCCGCTTAGGATCACAACCGAGTGGAGCAAGCCCTGCCGGGACGAAAGCCAGATCCCAAAGCTGCTCGATATAATCAAAAAGTAGAGGGATGCAGGGGTCCCTGGTGTGATAGTGATGTACTCGTGGATTGGCAGGTGAATCCAGCATCTGCAAAAACGGATGAGGTTTGTCTTCGAGTACCTTGGAGTCTTAGACCCTTCTCGGTTTTCTGCAGACCCTATTCAGAAATCTGATGCCATTCTGAGAGTAAGCCGAGTACTCATCGGCGCTGAAACTGTGCCATATGTTCCGAAGATGTATTCCGCCAAGGATCCTCCAAACCATGTATGGATAAGTATATATATTCTTCTGTTGAAGCTTTAAGTTGAATATTACTGACATGTCTTTCAATCTTGTCACGGCAGGGTGTGAATGTGTATAGGAGTATGCCACTGATGCCGGACATTGAATGTCCGCACCATCTTTTATCGTCGGCATTCCAGAAACCGATCTCTCATGCTGACAGTGACCCAAGCAACACAGAGGAGGATCAAGACAGCGATGACAGTCGCCCACTGGCCGAGGTGATGAAGGGCATCGGGAAAAAAACCGTCCAAGAGAGTACACATTCTCTTCATGGCGATCATGTAGCTGGCCACCCTTGGGGACTAAGAGCCACCGCCGGAACCGCAAGGCCAGCGTCTCACCAGGTAGAGGTGATATTGGGACCTCCAGGTGAGTGCCTCCTATTGCTTTCTTAGTACTTTTGACTGCTTTCAGTTGAAATCTCCCCTCCTTCTTGATTCCTGCTTATCAGCTCCCCGAACCCCAAGCACACTAAGGTTACGGCTGAGGAGGAGGTCGGGGATGATACTGTGAGGGAGCAAAGCATGCCTTCCACCACAGTGGACCCATCGTCAGATTTCGCTAGGGCCGCGCCGGGGCAATCACCGCCCGCGGCTGGCCTGAGTTCAATGGTGACCATCGTGGTTGCCCCGCCAAAGCAGACTCTGCCCTTGGGCTGGCAAAGCCATGCCGGCGAGTGCTTTAGCTGTTGTCCCAGCAGACCACTCAGAAGGAAGAAATTATAAATAAAGAAGTCCGCACTGTAAATATCCGAGTGCTTTCACTTGTAAATTGTAGATTCATTGTCGTAAAACATGTTGCTGCTGCTTGTATGTAGCCCTTCCTCTGATCTGGGCTTGAAGCAACCTGGCAATGCCACGGATGCCCCAGCCCCCGAGCTAGAGAAAGTAGTCGATGTGATGCCAACAACTATGAAGTTTGTTGAGCCGTTAGTTCAACCTGAGATCCATGTCCCCTCACATAGTTGAGCCGAGGATGCCGATGTCGGGGACGTGCCGGTCGCTGAAGCAGCGCTGGAAAATGCAGAACAGGTCCTAGAAAACCCCACGGGTAAGTTAAGTTGATTACCCTTTCACACGTGTTCTTCTTTGCTTGCATGCCTGCTTATGAAGTAACGACGTGGCAGAGAGCCCGCAATAGTTGTGTGCTTCTGTCGAGCATGGTGCCATAGATAGTTCAACTGTTGGAGCCCTAATGCAGCCACTGAGTTGGAAAAGCGACATCCCGCTGGAGCTGATTGAAGACCCGATACTAATATCAGAGCGCATGCAGGAGTTCCAAGATTTTTTCAAGGACTTGTATCGATTCTCCACGGTCAGTACCTTGAACTTTCCACATTTGCATTTGTCGAGTAGTCTTGTTTCTCAAACTTTTTCCCAATGTCGAGTAGACCATGGCTAATTGGTCATGCATCAAGTCGAACAAATTGCAAGTCGTGAAGAATAAGCTCTAGCAGTTGCAATCCAAGCAGCAAGAGGTTGAAGCGCAAGCAGCAGAGAATACTAAAGTAAGGTATGAACTGGATACCTTGAAGCTGGAGCACACCCGGAAGGTCTGGATGCTAACGAAGGAGATTGAAAATCTCAAATACAAGAACAGACTGCAGGCCAAATCTCACCGAGGTAAATCTCTGTCGATTGCTTTATCTTGGTGTGCTATACGTGGAAAGTAGTATCTGAACTAGCACGAGTACTTGTTTGTCTGCTTTGCTTGCAGAAATTAAATATCATAAGAAATAAGGATGACGAGATGACTGACTTGAAGAATCTTGTGTATCGTCGTTCAGACTCGGAGAAGTCAATTAAGGCAGTCCAGGATGCAGATTTACAACTCGTCGACTGCATGACTTAAATAGGGATATGGCCGCTGAGGAGGAGCTGAAAAAAAAAGAACTTGAGGAGCTCAAGAATGCGGCCCAAGTAGTGGTCAACATGGTGGATCTGTTGGAAAAAGGGGTGGTGAGCGACAAGACGTTGTTGGAGCAACTTCGTGAAACTCCCCTAAAGATTACCAGTTACATCTCGAAAACCACCAGAACCTACGTGGAGCACGTCCTTGGACATATAAAGTCCTACTAGCCCAAAGCCAACCTGGAGCCATTGGCGAGTGGAATGTCTGCCGACTGCATACAAGACAAATTCAGAGAACTTGTTGAAGAGGTGAAGCCGGTGGCTTAGAAGCTAGTCCATAGCTTAGATCGGGAGTATATCCGGATGTAGAAACATTGGAAAACTCTATCTTGACTATGCTAATCTTGTAAATATGCTTTTAGTTGTTTCCCTGTTGATATGTTCGTGGTGCTGACTCGTAGAGTAGGACCGAAAATCATAGTACTTAGAACATAGTTGTGACACCCTAGGTGTCTGAAAGATTAAATAAAGCTCCAAACCAGGAAATCATTCACCAAATGAGCAAGAGAAGTATGAAACAACCTATCAAATATACCTTGCAGCCAAATGAATATGTGTATATATGTGTTTATGCATAAACAATTGAACCCATGCAAGCAAACCCTTGTAACTTTAAAAATTGATTATAAATGAATCTGAAAATTTAATGGCACGTCTATCATGACAAGAGCAACAAAAGTCTAGTTGAACTCAAAAACTAACAGTGCAAAAATTCACATGAAATGACGTGTCATTTAAATACTTGTTTTCGGAATTTCAAAATAACTTTTTATACATTGCTCAAATGAACATGGTCATAAAAGAGAAAATGTTTTTGATTTGACCCTGGGAAAAATGAGTTTTAGCTCCTTTTTCACCCAGGCCCCCCTCTATTTTTGTTTACTGCACATAAGTCCCATCATCTTCTCCCTCCTCTCTCCTCCCCTGCCCTGTCCCATCGCCGGCAGGCCAGCTGGCCAGCGCAAACCGGCGCAACCGAGCCCGCCGGTCATGTGGTTCTGCCAGCAACCGGAAGATCTCCATATGGCCTACAAAATCTCGCTCTCCCCCTCAGGAAGCCTCCACGTGGCGTTTTTCCTCTGCCGCAGGCGCTATTGGCGCCACGGCGAACCCCCGCCGGCGCCTGCTAGGCCATTGTGCCCCCGGTTTTTCCCCCTGTCTCGCCTTCCCCTAAGGCTCGAGCCTAGGCCACCATTCCCCGTCCCGCGCCTATAAAAGCCAACCCGAGGCCCCTGAATTCGTCGCTCCCAACCTCCAACTCCGGCAAGCAGTTCCCCGTGCGTGGACGCAGCACTCCGCCCCAACATTGCCCAAAACAGGCCGTAAGGACGTTTTTAGTCCCGTATCCCTTCTTACCTTTCCGTCGTGTCTTGGGCCGAGTGCGGAGGGGATCGTGCGCGCGTACTTCTCGGAAGATGAAGTGGCGGTAGGTGCCGACCCGCGAAACGAGAGGGAGTAGACGTTTCCTGCAGAGTCGTGCGCACGGAAGATGAAGTGGCGGTAGGTGCCGACCCGTGAAGCGAGGGGGAGTAGGAGTTTCCTGCAGAGTCGTGCGCACGTCTTCCGAAAAAGGAGGGGAACGGGCGTGATGAGGTGTACCTGACGCCGCATTAACTGCGACGGGCGCGTCCGTTCCGCTCCCCACGCGTCGCTCTATAAGACAGGGGGCCGCCTCGCCGGTTCAGTCCTCACCTTGTCTCGAGCCTTTCGCCTTCCTCTTTGCCTCTCGGTTTGCTGCGCTGCCGTTCGCCTTCTTCTTCTTCCCCAGCACTCCAGCCTTCTTCTCCTCCCACCGTCAAGCCTCCCCTAACCGCGCAATGGCGACCTGGGAGCGTTCCAGCTTCGGGACCTCGCGTGCTGAGGGCCTCGTGAAGAAGGGCCTCCTCTGCAACAGGACTGAGCGGGACGAGTGGAGATTTCCTGAATCGGAGGAGGCGCCGGCTCCGCCCAATGGGTACGTCGTCTCGTTCGCCCACTTCCATGAGCGGGGGTTCGCGGCGCCACCGGGCCTCTTCCTCCGCGGGCTGCTACATCACTACGGGCTCGAGCTGCAGCATCTCAACCCCAACGGGATCCAGCACATCGCGGCATTCGTCGCGCTGTGCAAAGGATTCCTGGGCATCGAGCCCAATTTCTCGCTGTGAAAGTACTTCTTCATAGTGAGTTTGTACCAGAGGGCCGAGAAGCGGAGCGGCCAGCCGCGGGCGACCCCAGTGGCGATTGGGTGCGCCGGAATCCATCTCCGCCAGTCCCGTGCCAGGGAATACATGGCGATGAAGACCGCGGCGTCCCACAAGGGGTGGCATCAGCAGTTGTTCTATGTGAAGAACTACTCCGAATCCCCCTTGCCGGAGTTCACCGGCCGCATCTTCGAGGCGGCGCCGGAGGTGTGGGCGTACGGTCCAGTGGAGAAGGAGAAGAAACGAATCTCCAGCCTCCTCTGCGCCATCGAGTACCTGAAGACGAAGGGGCTCACCGGGGCCAGAGTCATCGGGGCGTACCACTCTCGGAGGGTGGCGCCACTGATGCTTTGGATCCGCTCGCTCGCCGAGATGGTTCCTGACGCTCCAACCGAAGGCACCGTCCTTGCGACGGGCGCGCCCCCCGCCTCCGAGATTCGCCAGCGCATCCGGGAAGCGTTGGAAGACAAGGATGTCATCTTCCCGGTGCCCGGCCACCCTCCGATGCGGCCGGACAGGGGCTTCGTTGATCTGGTAGGTATTTCGTGCGCCCGTTGCTTCTCCTTGCGCCCCATGACTCGTCATTCTGACGCAGAGTCTTGCGCTTGCAGGGCCAACTGACGAACATCGTCGGTGCGCGCCCGCCCGTCCCGTAGGACGCTGAGCAGCGGCTGCGGAACCGCCTCTTCGCTGAAAAGCAGAAGAAACGCAAGGACGAGAAGGAGGCGAAGAAGCAGAAAAGGCTCGCCAAGGAGTTCCGGCGGCGGCAGAAGGGTCCGGTCCTCTCGGATGATGACGACGACGATGATGACGATGATGACGATGATGATGATGATGACGAGGAGGAAGAGGAGGAGGATGAGGAAGAGGAGGAGCGCGTCCTGGCCCCTCAGCCGGGCGCGTTAGTTATCCGGGAGCAGCGCTCCCAGGCGGCCGCGGGGGACGGCTCGAGCGGCCCGTCCACCCGGGACCCGACCCCTCAGGGCCCCGAGCCCGCGCCTCAAGGGTCGGCGCGGGGTGCGCCCCAGGAGTCAGGAGGGCCGACCCCCGCTCCGTCCGTCCGAGGTCCGACCCCACAGGGCTCCGGGGCCGCGCCTCGAGGGTTGGCGCGGGGCGCACCCCAGGAGTCGAGGGGGCCGACCCCCGCCCCTCTGCTCCTGACCTGGGAGCGAAGCAGCAGCAGCAAGCGGCCGTTGCCAGATGCCCCGGGGTCGGCCTCGGGCTCAGAGGCGAAGCGCGCCCGCCGTCCTAGCGCCCGCAGAGGGTAAGTGGAAAAGTCCTTGTCCACCTGTTTCCTTTTCCTTCATCAAGTTGCTTTTGTTGACGTCACTTGTCGCCTTGCAGCGTCCCTCCCCAAACCCGTGCTCCGCCGGTGGCAGCGAAGAAATCGCTGCATGCGCCGTCCACCTCCGCGGGGCGGACCGCGGCCCCGTCGGCGATGAGAGGTGACGCCAGCAGGGAGACCGCAGAGGTTGCCGTCGGGGTGGCTCCCACGACGGCGGGCCCGGAGCGGGGGATTGTCGCTGCGGGCCCTCGGATCGAGGAGGTGATAAACCTCGATGACGAGGGGGAGGAGGAGCGCGCCGCTCTGGCGGTGGCGACGGGGACGGAGGAGTCCGCCCCTGCGGCTGCGACGGGTACGGCGGCGGAGGAGGCGAGGACGCATGCCCCGACGGTCGCAGCGGAGGCATCGATGATGGCGCTGCACGTATTCGCCCGGGACGCCGCGGCGGGGGCGACGGTGGCGGCAGAGGCAGAGGTGCCTGCCCCGGCGGCCATAGTGGGGGAGGGGGCGCTCGCCCCGGTGGTTGCGGCGGAGACCGCGGCGACCTTGGCAGCCGTGGTGGCCGTGCCTGCCCTTGCAGCGGCGTCGGGGACCGCGGAGCCGGGGCCCCTGCCCTCGCCGGGCGACACCGAGGAGTGGGAAAAGTTGCGGGCCATGCAGGGTGCGCTGGACAGCGCCCGTGCCGCTCTGGACAGCGTCATTGCTCCCGTCGGTCAGGTCTGCCATTCCTCGCGGTGACCATTCTCTTCTCCACCGTTCTATCGCTGACTGTGGGATGTTTTGCAGGTCCTCCAGGAGTGTAGCCGGGGGAAATCTAATCTCCTTCGGCTCGAGCAGGAGCGTCTCTCCGCGGAGAAGCAGCGGTCCAAGGAGCTGGCCGCGCAGGTCGCCGCCGCACAGCAGGTCATCGATGACCTGCGGAGGCGCGAGCAGGCGGCGAAGGACGGTTTCCAGGCTGCCGTCGAGGAGGCCCGCTCTGCCCGCGCGGACCTCGAGGCTGTTGTCGACAAGGCCCAGCTTGATGCCGCGGAGCTCCTTCGGGTGAAGGAGGAGCACGAGGCGGTGAAGAAGGAGCGTGAGGCGGTGAAGAAGGAGCGCGAGGCCCTTCGGAAGACCGTCGAGCGCATTCGCCAGGAGCGACAGCAGGCCTGGCAGGACCGGGATCTTGAGGCGACCCGAAGGGTCGAGGCCGAGAAGATGGTGGCCGACCTCGGGACTGAGGTTGGTCAGCTTCAGACCGCCGCGACCGCGTTGAAGGCGCAGTCCGAGGGTAAGGCTCTTTCCATCCTTCTCCCTTTGTGGTGTTGGCGGGGTCTCTGACCCGGCGTGTTTTTTCGCACAGGTCTTGCGGGTGAAGTCGACCAGCTGAAGGGGGCTCTTGATGCGGAGTGTGCCGAGCACGACAGCCTGCGGGACGCGGTCCGCGTCGTCTGCACTGGCCTCGGCGTGGTCCAGGGGGAAGAGACGAGCTCGCTGGCGGCTCGTGCCCTCGGGGTGTACCGGCGGACCCGCAAGATTGCTCGTGAGGCGCTTCATGTTGGCGTGAGGCGGGCTTTCGGGGTCTTCGGGTCCCATTACACTAGCCTTGATTTTGACCTGATGAGCGAAGGGTATGCCCCCGGGTACACCGAGGCAGAGCTGGACGAGATCGATGCATCGGTGCTCGGCCAGGCGGATGCCTTGTCGACGCAGCTGGAGGAGGAGGCCGTCCCGCCGGAGGATGAACGGTCCAGCCGGGTCGGGTTCAGATACCCGGCCATGTAAATGTGTTAGTGTATTTTGGACTTGATTTTGTAATGGCCGCGGGGGCCGTTTTTGCAATTTATCAACGTTTACTTCCGATCCCCTTCCTTGTCTTTTTGGGTCTGGAAAGTTTAGAATACGAGTCGGATGCGTCAGTAAGCGCTGATGGGCGATAGTACCATAGCCGCTGGGGCGTGGGCTTTCTCGCATTCCAATCAGTCTTGCCTGGGCATCGTTTGCGCACTCTCCCCTTTTCATGCCCAAACGTCTAGGAAGGGGGGTCGGCTTGGAGAAAAGTTGTTTTGGGAGGACCTCGGGTGACTTGGGCCAGAGCCCTTGATAGCCCCCGAGGGATATGCGACCCTGAGGCAGGGTCAGGGTCGGATATCCCTGAGCCCGTAACAAGACTCAAAAAAGGTCGACTCAAAACTGCTTTTCTCCGTGGACTAGAAAATTGCAAGGATGCGTGTGTTTAAACTTGGAAACATAATTTAAGGGTAGAAGCGTCTTAGCTGTTCTATGTTCCAAGCGTTGTTGAAGATCTGTCCGTCGGGGGTCGCCAGCTTGTACGTGCCTGGACGCAGTACTTGGGCGATGACAAAAGGACCTTCCCACGGAGGGGTCAGCTTGTGCCGACCCCAGTTGTCCTGGACGAGGCGGAGCACCAGGTCCCCGATGTTGAAGGCTCGGCCTTGCACCTTGCGACTGTGGTGTCGTCGTAGGGCCTGCTGGTACTTGGCTGAGTGCAACAGGGCCATATCGCGTGCTTCATTGAGTCGGTCTTGTGCGTCCTCGAGCGACGCCTGGTTTCCCTGCTCGTCGTATGCCCTTATCCTCGGCGATCCGTACTCTAGGTCCGTGGGGAGGATTGCCTCGGACCCGTAGACCATGAAGAACGGGGTGAAGCCAGTTGCCCTGCTGGGGGTCGTCCTCAAACTCCATAGGACCGCGGGGAGCTCCGCAACACACCGGCCGCCGAACTTCTTGAGGCGGTCGAAGATCCGTGGCTTGAGACCCTGGAGTATCATGCCGTTCGTGCTGGGGTGCGCCACGGCCAACCAGTCCACTCGGATGTGGTAGTCGTCGCAGAACCGGAGGAACTTCTTCCCGGTAAATTGCGTGCCGTTGTCCGTGATGATGGAGTTGGGGACCCCAAAGCGATGAATGATGTCGGTGAAGAATCACGCCGCCTGTTCAGATGTGATCTGCGCGATGGGTCGTGCCTCGATCCACTTCGAGAACTTATTGATGGCGACAAGCAAGTGGGTGAAGCCCCCGGGCGCTTTCTTGAAGGGCCCGATGAGGTCCAGTCCCCAGACCGCAAAGGGCCATGTGATGGGGATAGTCTGGAGCACTTGTGCGGGCATGTGAGTTTGGCGCGCGAAAAATTGGCACCCTTCGCAGGTGCGGACCACATGGGTGGCGTTGGCGACCGCCGTTGGCCAGTAGAAACCCTGCCGAAAGGCGTTCCCGACGAGGGTTCTTGGCGCGGCGTGGTGGCCACAGGCCCCTGCGTGGATGTCGTGAATTAGTGCCTTTCCTTGCTTGATCGGGATGCATCGTTGGAGGATGCCGGTGTGGCTCCGCTTGTAGAGCTCCTGGTCGATGACGACAAATGTCTTGGCGCGGCGCACGATCCTTCGTGCCTCCATCTTGTCCTTCGGGAGAGTCTCACGGACGAGGTAGTCAAGGTACGGAGTTCTCCAGTCAGGCGGGGGGTCGGGCCCCGTGGCTGGGTCTGTGTCAACCTCCATGACCTCGGGGTCGGACGGAGCACGGGCTACGTCTGGGTCGGCGCTCGGGCCCAGGACAGGCGACGCGTCGCCGACCTTTCCTGGTTCCTGACAACAGACCGAGGGCTCGAACTAATCGCTGATGAAGACACCATCGGGAACGGGCTTTCGGCCTGATGCCGCCTTGGCCAGTTCGTCGGCAGCCTCGTTAAAACGCCTTGCGATGTGGTTGAGCTCTAGTCCGTCGAACTTGTCCTCGAGCTTGCGGACCTCGTTGCAGTAGGCTGCCATCTTGGGGTCGTGGCAGCTCCATTCCTTCATGACTTGCTCAATGACTAGCTGGGAGTCGCCTCGGACGTCCAGCCGTCGGATGCCCAGCTCGATGGCGATGCGGAGCCCGTTGAGGAGGGCCTCATACTCAGTGACGTTATTAGACGCGGGGAAATGGTGGTGGATCATGTACCTCATGCGGACGCCAAGAGGAGAGATGAAGACTAGGCCTGCTCCGGCACGAGCCTTCATCAGCGACCCGTCGAAGTGCATCGTCCAGTACTCCTGTTCCTCCGGTGCGGATGGCGTCTGTATCTCCGTCCATTCTGCCACGAAATCAGCAAGCACCTGAGACTTGATGGCGGTGCGGGGGGCATAGGTGATCCCCTGGTCCATGAGTTCGAGCGCCCATTTCGCGACCCGGCCCGTGGCGTCCTGGTTCCGGACAACCTCGCCGAGGGGAAAAGATGAGACGACTGTCACCAGGTGCGAGGTGAAGTAATGGCGCAGCTTCCTCTTCGTGATGAGGACGGCGTAGATGAGCTTCTGGATCTGCGGATATCGTGCCTTGGACTCGGACAAGACCTCGCTGACGAAGTAAAATGGGCGTTGTACCTTGAGGGTGTGTCCCTCCTCCTCTCGCTCTACCACCAGGGCCACGCTGACCACCTAGGTGGTTGCCGCGATGTAGAGCAGAAGAGGTTCCCCGTCGGCGGGTGGCACCAGGATCGGAGCTTTTGTCAGGAGTTCCTTGAGCCGGTCAAGTGCCTCCTGGGCCTCAGCGGTCCACTCGAAACGGTCGGTCTTTTTCAAAATCCGGTAAAGGGGGCGCCCACGCTCACCGAGTCGCGAGATGAAGCGACTCAGGGCCGCCAGGCATCCCGTGATACGTTGGATTGGCCCTATGTCGTTGATGGCCGCTATCTTCTCCGGGTTGGCTTCGATGCCACGCACGGAGACGATGAAACCTAGCAGCATTCCCCTTGGAATCCTAAAAACGCATTTCTCAGGGTTGAGCTTGATGCGCTTGTCTCTCAGCCTCTTGAAGGCGAGTTCGAGGTCGGGGATGAGCTGGTCATCCTTCTTGGACTTGACCACGATGTCGTCGACATAAGCCTCAACGGTTCACCCGATGAGGACCCCAAAACACTTGAGCATACATCGCTGGAATGTAGCCCCCGCATTTTTGAGGCCGAACGGCATCTTGACGTAGCAATAGGGGCCGAATGGGGTGATGAAAGAGGTCGCGAGCTGGTCGGACTCTTTCATCGCGATTTGATGATAGCCGGAATACGCGTCGAGGAAGCTGAGGGTCTCGCACCCGGCGGTCGAGTCGACTATCTAGTCAATGCGCGGCAAAGGAAACAGATCCTTTGGGCACGCCTTGTTGAGACCGGTGTAGTCAACGCACATTCGCCATTTCCCATTCTTTTTTCGTACAAGAACAGGATTAGCCAACCACTCGGGGTGGTACACTTCCTTGATGAACCCGGCCGCCGAAAGCTTCTGGAGCTCCTCGCCTATGGCCCTGCGCCTCTCCTCGTCGAAGCGGCGCAAACCTTGCTTCACTTTCTTGGAGCCGGCCTTGATGTTCAAGGAGTGCTCGGCGACTTCCCTCGGGATGCCAGGCATGTCCGAGGGTTTCCACGCGAAGACATAGATGTTCGCGCGGAGAAAGTCGACGAGCGCGCCTTCCTATTTGGGAGATAGGTTAGCGCTGATTCGGACGGTCTGGCCGTCGGAACCACTAGGGTTGAGGGGGACCTCCTTGACGCCTTCGGTGGCCTCGAAGGAGGTGGGCGATCGCTCGGAGTCGGGCCGACCCTCGGCGCCCTCCGCGAGCTGGGCCGCTGGCTCTTCCACGACGTTGATGGCCGCGGCGTACTCGCAGCACTCAACATCGCACTCGTACGCCTTCTGGAAGGATGTGCCGACGGTAATGACCCCGTTGGGCCCCGGCAGCTTGAGCTTAAGGTAGGTGTAGTTGGGGATGGCCATGAACTTTGCGTAGCTCGGCCACCCCAGGATGGCGTGGTAGGTCCCACGGAAGCCCACCACCTCAAAGGTGAGGATCTCCTTCCTGTAGTTGGACGGAGTCCCGAAAGTAACGGGCAGGTCGATCTGCCCGAGGGGCATTGCCTGTTTCCCCGGCACGATGCCGTGGAAAGGCGCCTTGCTGGGCCGGAGGCGAGCGCGGTCGATCCCCATGGCGTCGAGGGTCTCGGCGTAGAGGATGTTGAGGCCGCTGCCTCCGTCCATGAGCACCTTGGTGAGGCGCGTCGTGCCGATGATTGGGTCCACGACGAGGGGGTAGCGCCCTGGCTGCAGGACACGCCCCGGGTGGTCGGACCGATCGAACGTGATGGCGGATCCCAACCAGTCGAGGAAGGTCGGCGTCGCAGGCTCGGCCGCGTAGACCTCGCGGCGCTCCAAATTCCGGCGGCGTCTGGAATCATAGGCCGCCGAGCCGCCGAAGATCACGAAACAGCCGTCCACCTTGGGGAATCCGTCTTCTTTCCCTCCGTCGTCCTTCCTTTCCTCGTCGGGTTTCCGCCTACGGTCGCCCTTCATCGGGTTGCCTGCAAAGTACCTTTTCATGAGGTTGCAGTCTTTGTAGGCATGCTTTGCGGGGAACTCGTGGTTCGGGCACGGTCCCTCGAGCAGTTTGTCGAAGAAGCCGGGGGCAGCTGACCCCGCTTGCGCTCAGCGGCCGCCACGAGGGGTGCCTCGCGCCGCTGCTTGTTCTTCTTCTGCTGTGGACAGTTGGAGGTACCCCCGTCGGCATCCTCCTTCCGCTTCGCCTCGCCCTTGGAGCGGTCGAAAATTGCTCTGACGGTCTCCTCGCCCGAGGCGAAGCTGGTGGCGATGTTGAGGACGTCCTCCGTGGTCCGCGGGCCTCGGCGCCCGAGCTCGTGGACGAGGGGTCGGCAGGAAGTTCCTGCCAGGAACGCCCCTATGACGTCGGCGTCTGCAACGTTGGAGAGCTCGGTGCGCTTCCTGCAGAAGCGTCAGATGTAATCCCGGAGGGATTCACCCGACTCCTGGCGGCAGCTCCGGAGATCCCAAGAGTTGCCAGGGCGCATGTACGTGCCCTTGAAGTTTCCCACGAATATCTCCCTCAAGTCATTCCAACTGCGGATCCGTCCTGAGGGGATATGTTCTAGCCAGGCTCGCGCTGAGTCGGCTAGAAAAAGTGGGAGGTTGCGGATGATGAACAGGTCATCATCCGCCCCACCGGCCTGGCATGCGAGCCGGTAATCGCTGAGCCATAACCCGGGGTTCGTTTCCCCAGAATACTTGGCCACGTTGGTCGGTTGCCTGAAGCGTGGCGGGAATGGCGCGCTCAAGATGCGCGCGGAGAAGGCCCGGGGCCCCGCCGGGTCGGGGCTGGGGCTGCGGTCTTCTTCGCTGTCGTAGCGACCGCCACGGTGGACGTGGTAACCGCGGTCCACCCCCTCCTCCCTGTCCGCGCGGGAGCGCCTCCGCGCGTCCAGGGTGTCACGGACGTCGCGGATGGGGCCGACGCGCCGGTGGATGGATGCAGCCCTGACTCCAGCGGGTGGCGGCGTCCGTTGAGCGGGCGTGGCCTGGTCCGCCCGGGGAGGAGGCTAGTGGACAGACTCTCCCCGCCTTTCGGAGGGCGTGGCGGAGGCCGCCCCGCTGGCGTTTTGCCCGCGTCGCCGAGACGCGGAGCTCTCCGCCTGCTGAACAGCACCACACTCGAGCCGGTCGCGTACCTCTCGATGCGCCTGACGCTCTTCGGTTGTCTCCGGCTCCGGGAGTCGTCGAAGCAGAGCCGCCGCCGCGGCAATGTTTTGACTGGCGCGGGCGAAGAGCTGGGGGCCATCCTCGTCAGCACAGATGCGCTGCTGGACGTCGCGCGCTCGCTATCGCGCCCCGCCCTCGTTGCGGGGGCGCTCGCCCTCCTGGCGGGGCGCCACGTGCGCCTCCGGCTGTCGTGGCCGCTCCGGGACCTGGGCAAGGGCTCCCGTCGTGGCTGCGGCGCGTGGTGGGGAAGTTCGTTGCCTCCTCCCGGCGCCATCGCCGTTGGACCCCTCGGAGTGCGCGTCGGCCATGAAGCACTCACGCGAGGGGTGGTGACTCTTGCTGCTGGAGCCCGCATCGAAGATCGTCCTCGCCGCGCCCGCGAGCTCGTTGCTCGCAGGCGGCGCGTCCGTGGGTCGCGCCAGGGCATGACCGCAGGCAGTCACGACGCTGTGCAGCCCGAAAAGCCGTTCCGCCGAAGGAGGCCCTCCGGCGCGCGTCCGGCCACCCGCCACCACCCTGGCGGCGGAGCCAGAGGTGATGAAGCGAGTGGGTGAAGCGAGGAGAGGGATCAGGTCGATCCCTTCTCCGGTGGCGAGGAAGTCCAGGCTCCCAAAGCGGACCAGGGAGCCCGGGGCGAAACTGACGTCGTGGCTGGCCATCTGAAGCCGGTGGTGTACGCGCAAAGGTCCCCTACCTGGCGCGCCAACTGTCGTTGTCAAGATTGGTGATCAAGACTTAGACTAGTAAATTTCTTTTATGCGCGTACGGCCTCAGATGGTTGCGCGGGTGACACGGGATTTAGACTGGTTCGGGCGTGAAGAAGCCCTACGTCCAGTATGGGGAGCTGCTCGTGTTACCCACGCGGGTTCTATAGTAGGGGTTACAGAAGGGCGAGAGAGGGAACCGGTCCCAAGTCTCTAAGGTGTGCACAGGGGCTCTAATGGCGCAAGCGTGTTCTCCTTCGCTGGGAAGAAGAAGCCTGTGTGAGGAAGTGTGTGTGTCTAAAAATTCTCCCCCCCCCCCCCCCCCGTCTCGTGGGCCTTGGCCTTCCCTTTATAGTTCCAGGGAGTCGACCGGGTACATGTGAGACAGGGACACAAAGAGAGAAAATGGAGAGGGAGAGAGAGTGCGGAGTCCAAGGAGGAGATTTTGTCCTTCCCGGGCGTCGCGGTTGTCTTTGGTCTTCTTGCTTCGCCGGGCGGCCTGCACGATCTGATTGCTGTCCTCCTCGGGAGCCGATTACGGCGGGCGTGCGTGATGATGGCTGTGGCTTCCGTCCCGTCGGGGCTGACGGCTGCCACGACTGTCCCTGTTGTGCTGCAGGCGGCCTGAGCGGCGCGGACGCCCTGTCCCTGTTGCCGGAATCGCGGGGCGCGAGGACCGGTAGGTGGAGCATGGACGGTCAGGCGTGCTCCTGTGCCACGCGACGTGGGTCATGATGACCTGACAGCAAACCAGAGAAGACTGAACCGTTGTACCGTGCGCGGCGCGGTCGTGAGCGGGTAGGTGCGACGGGTCACGTCAGCGGCGTGGACGGCTTTCCGCACGCCCGAGCCGTGGAGCATTTAAGGCAAAGCTGCGCCCGAGACTGATTTCCGTCCGGTGGGCCCACACGAGTCCGACCCTAACCCCCTGGGTCGGGCGAGGCGGACCCTCGTGGCGAGGGGTCGCGCGAGGCGGAGCCCGCCTGCCGAGGGATCGGGAGCGTCCAACCACGAGGGACGGAGTCGGGCGAAGTGGAGCGCTCCCCCTTTGTGTTGGGCTGATGATGGTCGTCGTTGCCGCGGGTCGGTCTGGGCCTCCATAATCGTTGCCAGGACAGTCATTAGATGACCGTTTACTTCTCCCCTTGACACAACTGCACTGCCGGCGATCAACTGCACTACCCCGACGTGCTATAGAAGTTCTGCACCGCGCGTCTAGTGGTAATTCCGTTATCTATAATAGCAGTTTTCCTGGTTTATGCGGTGGAAATTTTTGTTTATTGCTAGCGTAGCCCACCTCATATTCCTTCAGAATTCTGCCTGAATTTTTCCTGTATGATCTTCTTTGCCTGAATTCTGCTAATCGCTACGGGTAAGGTGACAGATGCTGTGAGTACTTCTTTGGGCGGCATATTGGTCACTCCGCCGAAGTGGCAGTATGCCATTCCATGAGAGCTGATTGAAGATCTGATGCTTAAATCGGCAACCCTAAAGCAATTCCAAGATACCTTCAAATATCTGTATAAGTTTTCCATGGTAAGCGTCCTGGACTGGAGATGACTGCCTTTGTCAGCTATCCTGATCTTGTCTAATTGTTTTCCTTATGTTGGGCAGGAATTGGCCAACCACTCCAGGAAGAAGTCGGACAAGGTCCGAGCTGTCGAAGGCGGATTCCACCAGTTGCAGGAGAAAGATCGCGAAATTGGAGAGAAAAGTTACAAGAAGATCAAGTTTAGGAATCAACTCAACACCCTTAAACAGGAGCGTACCCGAGAGGTCTGCCTGCTGAAGAAAGAGATTGAAGATTTCATGAGAAAGAACAGACTGCAAGCCAAGACTAACCGAGGTAATACTCTATGGACTGGTTTATCTTGTTTTTGACATACGTGTAGAGTAGTATCTGAACTCGTACAAGTACTTTATCGTCTCCTTTTTCTTGCAGAACTTAATAATATCATAAGAAATAAGGATGTCGGGATCACTGACTTAAAGAAACTTTTATACCGTCATTCAGATGATGTAGAGAAGCTGATCAAAGCGCTCCAAGATCTAGATATGCAACTCGTAGAGTGTGCGGCACAGATCTGGGATATGGCCTCTGAGAAGGAGTTGAAAGATAAAGAACTTGAAGACCTCAAGGGTGCAGTGCAAGTAGTCATAGACATGGTGGATCCTCCAAAAGAGGGGGTAATCAGCGAGAGGACGCTGCTGGAGCGACTCCGTGAAGCCCCACACACAATTTCTTGATACATCTCAGAGACAACCAAATCTTATGTAGCGCACATTCTTGGGCTTGTAAAGTCCTACTAGCCGAAGGCCAATCTGAGTCCATTGGCAGATGGCATGGCAGCCGACTGTTCTGAGGAGAAATTCTCGGAATTTGTCGAAGAAGCAAAGCCAGTGGCTCAAAGGTTTATAGATAGCTTGGAGAAGGAGTAAACATGATATGTAATCACTGAACAACTTGTCCGTGTATGTAAACATGTATATGTGTTTTATTTGTTGTTGCCTGTTGATGTGTTCGGTGTGCTTACTCATAGAGTAATACCTGTTGGTGTTTTACCGCCACGCCCACCGAGGGATACCCCCGAGGTGGTCAGTTTGTAGGTAGGGTGTCGCTGAGCTCAGGAACTCGAAGGTGCAAGTAACATGAAGTTTAGACAAGTTCGGGCCGTCGAGATCGTAATACCCTACATCCTGTGTGGTTTGTATTGCCTTACGTGGTGATCAGGTGATCTGTTGCACGAGGCACGAGTTGTCCCTCATGCTCCTATTCGAGGAGGGTCCCTGTCCGCCCTTATATAGTCTGGGGAGATAGGGTTACATGGAAGTTCTAGTCGGATACGAGCCCAGGAGTCCTTCCCGAGTACTTTTCTGGTAGTTTCCTACTGTCTCCGACTCGGTTTACTATTGTATAAGTAGTTCTACTACGCTATGACTAGTTACAACTGGTGTAGGGCGTGGGCCATGTCCCACCCCTTATCCTGTAAGATGTAGGCCATGTGCGCAGTCCCATGGGCTCGGCTCTGACAATACCAAAAATCATAGGACTTTGATAAAGAATACGGGACGCCCAATACAGAACTACTTAGAAGGCCACGCTTCTAGAGGTAGTTGACGACTTGGTGTCCAGTGTAAAGTCCCATACTTGGAGAATAAGCGAATTAGGATTTACTCGCACCATGCGATACTCTGGATTACTTTAATAGGCGTGGGAGCCTCTTCGACATTTTCACAGTGGCTCATGCCATTGGTTGGTACAAACCGTTAGGCTAGTACTCGAAGTAGTCGGAGATGGTTGCAATTTGTCTTTGCGCTTCGGCCCATAGGGCAAGTTTAAAAGTAATCATTCAGAAAAGACTCGTGGCAACAGCCCCCGAGTACTTCTGGTGACTTGGTGTAGTTAACACATTGTGTAGTACTCGTGGCCGAAGCCCCCGAGTTATGTAGTCTAGCTTAGAGACAAAAGGTAGTCGTTTGAGGATCAAACCAACTCTTTATTGATAAACATGTTGCGCTGCAGCTGACAACTTTGTGTACAAGTTATCTAGGGATAGAAACGCCGTAGGAGCTCGATATTCCAGGAGTTTGGGACCTCCTGGCCATCAGGGTATAGTAGTCGATACGACCCTGGTCTTGTAACTTTGGCGACGATGAAGGGCCCTTCCCATCGCGAGTTGAGCTTGTGGAGCCCTATCTCGTCTTGGATGCGACAGAGGACTAAATCACCGATGCTAAATGACCTCCCCTGTATATTGCGGTTGTGGTACCATCGGATGCCTTGTAGATAGCGAGCTGACTATAGCATGGCGTTGCATCTGACTTCTTCTGCCGAATCAAGCTCCAGATATCTTGCCTGATCAGCTTCGCCTTCTTCATACATATCTAGTCTTGGTGACTTCCACATGATGTCTTTAGGGAGGATAGCTTCTGACCCATAGACGAGAAAAAACGGCGATTGACCTGTGGCTTTGCTTGGTTGAGTGCGAAGCCCACAGACAACTGAAGAGAGCTCATGATTTCACTTGCCCCATTTTTTGTTGTTCACATCATAGAGTCTTTTCTTCAGCCCATCAAGGATTAAGCCGTTGGCGCTGTCAACCTGGCCATTGGCCCGCGAGTGAGCAACTGACACGTACTTTACCTCGTATGAGTGGAAATTAGATCCCAGATTTCTGATGATATTGTTGGGGAAGCCGCTGCGGTGCAGGATGTCGCAGATGAAGTTGACTACTTGATCCGCGGAGATCTTTGTAATCAGCTTGTACTCGATCCACTTTGTAAACTTGTCGATGACCACCCGTAATCAAAGGCCCAATCATGTCGAGGCCCCAGCAAGCAAAAGGCCAGGATGGTGGTATGGTGATGAGGTTATGCGTCAGGACATGAACCTGTCTGCCAAAGAACTGGCAATTGGTACACCGACGAATGAGGTCTTCGGCGTCAGCCGAAGCTATTGGCCAGTAATACCCAAACCTGAAGGCTTTCCCGACTTTGGCCAGTAATACTCAGACCTGAAAGCTTTCCAGACTAGCGTCCTTGACGCTGCATGATTGCCACAAACTCCTTCATGAATTTCTTGCAGTATTTCTTTGACTAACTCGACTGGAATGCACTTCATAAGGATGCCTGTTGTTGAACCATGCTTGTACAACTTGTCGCCGACCAGAACAAAACACTTGCTTCGCCTGATGATGCGTGCAGCCTCAGCGCTTTTTCCGTCAACGCCAGGGGGTAGCTTCTGATCTTTGATGAAATCGATGAACGGTCTCCGCCAGTCGACCTCGATCATCATGACCTCTCGGTCTAGCACAGAAGGGTCCGGAGCGATGGTGCTTTGATCTAGTGCCTTGATGGACGGGTGATGCAACTCGTGTACATATACTCTTGGTGGGACGTTTGCCTGATCGGAGCCCGGCCTGGAGAGCACATCTGCCCCCACGTTTTTCTCCCAAACCACAAGACGGATCTCGAGTACCGAGAACTTGTTCTTGAGCTTGCGTATTTCCGCGACATACACGTTCATGGTGTCCTTGTTGATATCCCACTCCTTGTTGACTTGTTGAACCACCAGCAAGAAGTCGCCGTAGACAGGTAATCGCTTGATGCCAAGGGAGACAACCAGGCGTAGCCCGTGCAGTAACGCCTCGTACTCGGCTTCATTGTTGGACACCTCAAATAGTATCTGGAACACATATCTGAGTTGTTCACCCTTAGGTGAGATGAAAAGAACTACTGCGCCACCGCCTCTGAGCTGGAGAGAACCGTCAAAGTACATAACCCAATGCTCTGGCATAGTGGCTGGAGCTGCAACTTGATTTTCTCGCCACTCTTCCATGAAGTCGACTAGTGCTTGTGACTTGATGGCGGAGCGAGCCTTGAAATCGATGCTGAGAGCTACCAGTTCCACTACCCACTTGGAGATGCGTCCAGTGGCATCCCGATTGTGGAGTATATCCGCCAATGGGAAATCAGTGACAACTGAGATCTTGTATTCGTCGAAGTAGTGGCAAAGCTTCCTGAAAGTGATGAGTATAGCGTAGAGAAGTTTCTAAATTATCGGGTAACTAACCTTACATTCAGAGAGGACTTCACTGATGAAATAGACCGGTCGCTGCACGCCACATGCATGGCCTTCCTCCGGGCGCTCCACGACGATGGTTGTGCTAATGATGTGAGTAGTCGTGGTGATGTAGAGCAACAGGTTCTCGCTCGGCAATGGAGCGGTGAGGATAGGGAGCAACTGGAGATGATGGTTGAGATCTTCCAGCGCCTGCACCGCCTCCTCTATCCACTGCAACTTGTCTTGCCGCTTCAGGAGCTTGAAGAAAGGTAATCCTCTTTCCCCAAGTCGAGAGATGAATATGTTAAGAGCTGCCATGTACCCTGTGAGCTTCTGGACGTCCTTGATCTTCTGTTGGTGATGGCGGCGATCTTCTCCGAGTTGGCTTCAATTCCCTGGTGGTTGACGATGAACCCGAGTAGTTTCCCTTGTGGTACGCCAAAGACGCACTTGGTTGTGTTGAGCTTGCACCGGAACTTGCGCAAGTTGTTGAAGGTTTCCTCGAGGTTGGAGATGAACTCGTCGTGGTTTCTGGTCTTGACGACCACATCATCCACGTAAGCTTCAACATTGCGGTATAGCTGATCAGCGAGGCAAAGCTGGATGGCTCGTTGATATGTGGCCCCTGCGTTCTTCAGCCAAGGACATAGTTTTGTAGGCGTATGCTCCAAACAAGGTGATGAACGCTGTCTTGATCTGGTCTTCTTCCTTGAGGGCAATCTGATGGTAGCATGAGTAGCAGTCAAGGAAAGAGAGCAGGACGCAGCCAGCTGTTGAGTGGATGACTTGGTCGATGCGTGGGAGCGCGAAAGGATCTTTCAGGCAGTGTCTATTGAGATCGGTATAATCCACACACATCCTCCATTCATTATTATTCTTTTTCAAAACAAGTACAGGGTTAGCTAGCCACTCTGGGTGGTAGACTTCTTTAATGAAACCAGCCACGAGTAGTTTTTCTAACTTCTTTTTGATGGCCTCCCTCTTGTCGTGGGAGAACCGGCGTAGTCGTTGCTTCTTGCGGGTGGTTTTCGGATCGACTTTTAGGCAATGCTCGATCAACTCCTTGGGCACCCCTGGCATATCTGCTGGTTTCCACGCAAATATATCTCGGTTAGCCCTAAGGAAGTCGACGAGCGCGAGTTCCTATTTGCCATCCAGCCCAACACTGATGAGTGTTGTCTTAGACGAGTCGCCCTCCTGCAGTAGGATGGTCTTCACGCCGACGTCGTTGGTGTTGGGCTTCACCGTCGACTTGCCCAGCTTCTTCTACGGAGGTACAGCTGGAATCATCATCTCCGACTGGGAGAGCTGTTGTGCGGCCGCGAACACTTCAGATGAAGGTTCTGGCATGCATGTAGTCGAGGCGTACTCGATTGCCTCTTGATCGCAGTCGTAGGACTTCCTCAAGTCGCCGCAGAAGGTGAGGACCCCTGTCTTGCCCGGCATCTTGAGGAGCAGGTAGACATAATGGGGTACGGCCATGAATTTGGCCAGAGCAGGTCTGCCGAGGATGGCATGGTACGAGAACTCGAAGTTTGCGACCTCGAACTTGATGTACTTCATACGGTAGTTTTCTTTTATCCCAAAAGTAACTGGCAGTGTTACCAAACCAATCGGTGTAGCCGCATTTCCTGGAACGATGCCATAGAACGGAGCCTTGCTTGGATGAGCATCTTGGAGACGTCTAGCCCCATCTTCTTCAAAGTACGCGCGAAGAGCAGGTTGAGGCTGCTCCCGCCGTCAATGAGTACTCGGGTGAGTTGTGAGCCGGACACTACAGGATCCAGAACAAGCGGGAATTTTCTCGGCTCGGAGAAGCTGGTCCACTAATCCTCTCGAAAGAAAGAAATTGGGACCTCGCTGTATCTTAAGGGCCACTGTATGGCTGGCTCGATAGATAAGATCTCGCGCAGAATTAACGAAGTTGGGTGGAAAACGCACCGTGATGAAGACCTTGAACAGTCGCGCGAAGCACTTCCCAAAAACATTATTCGCCCTCTCTTAGTGTAGGATCCCAAAGACGAAGGGTTCCGGAGACCTGCTCTCCCGTTCGTCGGTGCACGCCGGCACTCGAGATGGAGAAGGCTACGGTTGCGGCGTAGCAGCGAGAAGAGGCAAAACCCTAGCTCGTTTAGATGTATTTTTGGTGGAGGCCGTTAGGTAATATATATAGGAAAGCCAACCGCTATCCCTCTCCTACACTGGTAAGGTAAGACTAACATCCTCTTGCATACATGGATCATTGAGATTTACTAGAATTTCTAAAATTATTACACTAAAATTTTCAGCAGTAGTTGCTGGTGAGCCCGCCAAGCTCAATCACCATCGCCGGGATATTGAGCCGGGTCGTGCACTGCGGCGCACGCGCCGGGATGGAGACGGACCTCACCTTGACGGCCTTGAGGCCGTCCATGTACTTCCGAGAGTAGGGCTTTATCGTCCACTCCCGCAGCGGCGCGCGCGGAGAGACGAGCATGACCGTCGCGGCGGCGCCGCCGCGTGCCCGCGCGTCGCCAGCCAGCTCGCAGATGTCGTACTTGCCGAACGACGTGTCGCAGAGGGGCATGGTGTGCGCGACATTGTTGAAATCGTCGGTTCCTCCTGCTCACACAGCATCAGTTAACACAGAGTGAGTGTAATGTAATCACGATTTGGGCGCAAAGAATTCTTTTACCGAATTCAGCGAATTCAGCAATGTCCTTTTCCGTTGGTTGCTCCCAATTGTCAGAATTCCTTTCGCTGCCAACTAGCATCAAAGCAAAGGGACAAAAGGGAATCCATTAGTCTGATTGAAACACAGCAAAGACGAGGCTGCCCTATCCGATCCAAAGGAAAAGTAACAAGCACAGAAGACCGTATGTACCTGATTGTTCCTCGATTGGATTTTTGTCTGCCCATTCCTCCTGGGCCCCTGAACCATTAGAAAAAAAAAGGGAAGATAAGGTCGACATCAGCATCGTATGTCTGCACACCTTTCTGCTGTCACTCATCACGGGACTTGTGCTTGCCTTGGAGGCGGGCAGGTGATGGTTCCGTGCGCGGCTCGGCCACCTCCTTGCTGCTGCTGGGTTCCTCCAGTCAAGTACCCTGCTCCCGAAATCTACACCAAGAGAAGATTCGCAACTCCATCACTCAACACATAATCGACGCGAAATTTTTTACAAAATCCAAACGAGCTAAACAGCGCATATATACTGTGTTCTTGATGGCCTCTTTGCTGCCTTGCAGCAACCGTTTTAGCTGTGCTGATTGTCGTTATAGCAATATCCACAGGAATAGGAGATGATTCTGGTCCAAACTGTAACAGCCTTCTGTCATCACGATGCAATTTTGCAAACTGAACAATGTGCCAAATATGTGATAGAGCTTTCTCTAGTTGCCCCACTGTATGACGACCAAAGGAGGGCCAAGTTGTTGGCCTAAGATGAACACCGGCACATTGCATGTCCACTTGTCTAGGTGGTGGCCATGGTGGACTTTGCTGTACAGTGGCCCAATCCCTACTGAATGGCGGCCATAAACTGAAGTATAACTGAATAGTTTCAGGAGGAAAATTGTTGCAGTGTTGTTTAGGAGGTGGCCAAAGTCCTTTGTCAACCATAGTACCAGGCAATGGCTCTAGCAGCACAGGGCTCTGGACAAGCAGTCGCTCAAACACATTCTGGCGATCACGAACCTTGGTTTCCATACACAGCAGAACAACACCAAACAAGTAGGATGGGGCAGAATTGGTGATGTACCTGACCTGGCTGCACTCGAATGAACTACCCTTGATGGAAATCTAGTGATGAATCAGCCGAGGTTGGTGAAGTAGTTAGGATGGTGTCCCTGTTGCGGACTTGCATCGAACACCTTGTGAGCGAGTTGTTGGCGGCCTCATCCTCTACACTTGGAGCAACAGGTGCAAGGGTGGAAGTCGGTGCCGCACTGCTCGGCTTCAGCACATCGATGACGGGGTGGGTGGTCGATGCCGCGGTCGGTGCGGTCGGTGCCAAGGATGCCGACAAGGTCGTCGTGGGCGCCGTGTGCTTGGTGACGTCGGCGGTGGTGTCGCCCTCGGCACTAATGTGCTGCGTCGTGGCAACGATGGCTGCAGGCGAAGTAGTAGGCATGGACATCAGCACGCCGGCGTCATGGCCGGGGCAATCAGTTGAACGCCTCGTAGGTTTGTTGGTGGTCGTGTCGCTGAACGTCATGGTGGTGGCTGCTGCGGACGAAATAGTGGGCGCCGCGGTGGTCGTGGTCGGTGAAGCGGTGGGTGCCAGCGCTGCCAAAGGAGGTAGCTCGCTGGTGACCTGGGCGGCAAGGGTACCACTACGGGATTTGAGCCGCTGATCCCATCTGGCATCCTGAGCGGTGAACCACCGATCCCACTTGGCTTCCTGCTCGGCGAAGTGCTTGTCGAGCGTGTCCAGTATGAGCTTGGTGTCGAGAGTCATGGCGTCGTGTTGTGGATGCAGCTGGTGCGCCGAATCTCTAGTGGGAAATCCTCTCCAGATCGAGCAGCGGGGATGGGAATTACAGGACACGACTCCGTTCTACGAAGACATCAGAGATCGAGCTCAGCAAACCCAATCCGTATGCCACCCAATCGATGAAATCTGGATCCAACACCGAACCAAATCACACCAAATCTAATAGCACCGAGGATCAAGTATCTGTGATACCAATTGTTAGCAGCAGGGTAGTGGGGATCGAAAAGAGAGAGAGAATTTATATAGAGTAGCAAGAAATTGGGGATAGAGATGTATCGGAGACGGCACAAGGTCCGCTATATCTTGGGAAAGAAGAAATACAAGTGCTTAGTTCATACATCAACATCCTCCCTTCTCTCAATGCTGAGCACAAGTACATGGGAACTTAGCCCCCCGATAATGCGTGCAAGCGAGTTTACCCATTCCAGGCCGTCGACTCGCGGGTTCACCTTCCTGGACCTAGAGGAGCGCACCGGAGGCCCATCAGTCAGAGCGCTGATCGAGTGATTCTGCAAGAGGAGCCGGGTACTAACAACGAGTGGGTATGTGTTTACCCTAGGAGGTGGTGCGATATCATGGAGGTCTTACAAATAGACCATTTTGACGAGGTCAATCATGAAAGTAGAACTTGCTACTCTAGACATAGCGACTGTTGAAGCAGAGTGGTTGCGCAAGCTCTTTGATGGACTTGCCTGTGGTTGAAAAACCAGTGTCGGCTGTTCTTATGAACTGTGATAATCAAATAGTGATAGTCAAGGTTAAAAGTGCTAAGGATAATACGAAGTCATCAAGACACGTCAAGAGACGACTATCAAGAAGGTGAGAAACTCCGGAGTGAGAAGCGTGACTTATATCTCAACAGAGAAAAATCTAGCAGATCACTTTATAAAAGGACTTTCACGAAATATGATTGAAATGCATCGAGGGAGATGGGTACGAGATCCATATAGGTTGTCATAGCAGTAACCCAACCTATGTGATCGGAGATCTCATAAATTAGGACCTGGGAAGAACAAGCTATTGATTAACTGAGGAGAGTAACCTTTAACTCTCTCTAAGTGAAGATGCAATACTCTCAAATGCTGTAAGGCAGGTAAGCTATACGCCTTAATGTGTTTCTATTGGTATTGTAAGCAAAGGTGTTGTCCTACAGAGCATCCTTGAAAGAACACACCTATATGAACTTGATTGTTAAAGGTCGCAATCTATAAGATTTGGGTGATCTCTAGCAAGCTCATGAAGAGAACAGGGAGTACGACGTATATGCTCCACCCGAGGGGTAGGCTACTGGTTATGATTTTGAGTGAAATTTGTTCGTAGAAAACTAACAATTCAAGGTATAGTCTATTGTCAAGTTGTGAATAAGCGTAGATTGAAGCTCTACACGGAAGTACAACTTAACAGTCTCTGCTGAAACACTAGTATATCAAACAGTGTTAAGAGCAGGCAAAATTCTAAACAGGCTTTTGAGATCTGGTGGGGAATTGCTGGAATTTTAGTGGGCTTGGCCTATTAACAATTTTAGAAATATCAAAGGTCCATGTATGCAAAGAGGATGTAGTGCAAGTTTAGTCCCACCTTGCTAGTGGAGGAGAGGGGTGACAGTTGGCTTTCCTATATATATGACCCAACGGCCTCCACCAAAATTACATCTAAACGAGCTAGAGTTTTGCCTTTTCTCGCTGCTGCGCCGCCACCGTAGCCTTCTCCATCCCGAGCACAGGCGTGCACCGAGGAACGGGAGAGCAGGTCTCTAGAACCCTTCGTCTTTGGGATCCTGCACCGGGAGAGGGAGAATAAGATTTTTGGGAAGCGCTTCGTGCGACTGCTCAAGGTCTTCATCACGGCGCGTCTTCCACCCAACACTGTCGCCTCACTGGTCAACTGCCTTCGTCGACTCCAGCAGCGGTGGTTCGTCGTCGTCAATCCTGCAGCCAAGACTCAATACGTATTCTGTGATCTGATATGTTTCTTGAGCATGTATCCTAAGATCCTGACTATATTGTCTATGTTGTCTAGTATGTTAGATTTATGCATGCTAGTTGCTGTGTTCATTATGATTGGTGTATATTCTCGATAACTACTGTCACGACTTCACCTACGTCCTCGTCCCGCTGTTCATCGGTGCATGGTGATTCAACGGGGAGGTCCAGCTCCTCGTCGTCAACCTGCTGCACTTTTGGGTCGACAAATACAAGAGGATCTTCAGCCATCTCTCGCGCCACAAGATCGTTGACTTTGACAGGGACAACGACACCGTTCGGTGCTACCCGCACGTCGTCGTCGGCTACGGCAGCTAGAAGGAGTTCACCATCGACCCATCTCAGGACGCCACCAGCGGCGGCTACACCATGGTGGACTTCACCAAGTTCCTTGCCGAGCGGCCAGCCGATCAAGCTCAGCGACGACGGTCCCCCAAGTCAGCAGCCGCGGATGATGATCCTTGAGCGAACCAGCAGCCGGAATTCATCAACCCCAACGAGGTCATCGCTGCAGCGGAGGCCGCCAGGTTCGAGGTGACGGTCGCCGGGCGTCCGAGGGCCAGCTACGACGAGTTCGCACGGGAGGTGAACTCCTTCAACGTGATACTAGGCGTCCACGGGGCCGGGCTCACCAACTGCGTGTACCTGCCCACGGGCGCCGTGCTCCTGCAGATCGTGCCGTTCGGCCGGCTGGAGGACATTGCCTGCATCGACTTTGGCGGCCCCACCCACGACATGGGGCTCCGTACATCGAGTACAGCATCGCGGCCAACAAGAGCTCGCTGATGAACGTGTTCGGGAAGGAGCACCCCTTGATCAAGGTCCCCGTCGCTGTGCACATGAGCGGCTGGGGGAACGTGGCCAAGTGGTACGTGGGGAAGCAGGACGTGCGGATCAACGTGGAGAGGTTCAGACCCGTTCTAAAACAGGCAATGGAGTATAAATAGATGGCCAAATGGGCCGTGCCTGATGGGCCGTACGGAATATGACATAAAAAATACTATACGAATATGGTCCGATATAGTGGACATAGTGTCAGTGCCAGCACGCCACGGCTAT
The DNA here is from genome assembly GCA_032594955.1 of Panicum miliaceum. NCBI lineage: Eukaryota > Viridiplantae > Streptophyta > Magnoliopsida > Poales > Poaceae > Panicum > Panicum miliaceum. Next base: position 18,481,750 of record CM064071.1, on the reverse strand, counting down.
CGTGTCATGCATGGGCCAAAACCCCGGCATGCAGTGCCGACACGGGCACGACACGACTAATGGGCTGGCACCGTTCAGCCCGTTACGGCACATAAACTATAAACTTTATATATAGTACAATCCTCTTCTCTAAACCCTAATCCCCATCCTCACTCCCTCCAACCAGCCGCCGCTCTCCTCCTCTTCTCTCTCCCCTCCTATCTCGCACGCGCCTGACGGTCTGAGCGGCTGAGCTTCAAGCCTCCAAGCGAGGCACGACGCCGTCACGCCCTCACCTCTCCTCTTCCTCTCTCGCGCGCCTGAGCTCCGAGCGGGGCGCGCCGCCACCGTGCCTCGCACTCACCTCCCCAGCCGCCGCTCTCCTCTTGTCTCGCGCACCTAAGCTTTGAGCGGGGCATTAGCACGGCGGCCTCCAGCATCGCCGGTGCTAGCCTCCCTCCCAGCATCCATGCCTCCTGCCTCCAGCATTGCCGCCGCCGGGCTCGGGCCGGCACGGCCACGGCGGGCTGACCGTGCCATCGTGCCGGCACTGCATGACCGTGCGTGCATCGTGCCGTGCCTGGGCCGCGGCGCCGGCACGGTGTGGCGGCATGGCATGACACGATTAGCTATCCGTGTCTAATTGTGTTGTGCCCAATCGTATTATGCCTGGGCATGTCCGTGCCGTGTCGTGCTGAGCCGCATGTTTGGTCATCTATAGGAGTACATGTTGTAGAGAGGTCTTTAGGGTTAGTTGAACAAGACAAACACTCTCTTCGATCTTCCTCCAGTTTTATTATTGGATTCTTTGATTTCCTTCCGATCAAGGACCTGCTGGTTCATGTAGGTGTGCGTAGTAGGAATGAGTGGGGTGAATGTTTTCCGATGGCACCGGCCGGGGAAGTGAACTTTGATGCCGTCAGATGAATTTCTCGAGATGTGTGCTGTGCCCGGCGCTGTGCCTTGTGCTGCATTTTCTGCCTCGCATCTGAGGCACAACCCCATTTGTCAGTTCTTCCCCTTTCTTCTTTCATGTTGCTCATTTCTAACCTCTCTCTCTCCCTTCAGTCCCTCTCCCCCTTCTCCAGTCCATCGGTGCGCCGGGCCTTCCCCCCCACTACCACCATGGATCCCCTGTCTACCATGGCTCCAGTATGTGGTGCGCCCGGTTGTGGGCAGAGATTAGAAGAACTCATTTTCCGCTGCTACTGTGGTGATCCCGCATGGTGCGTAACCTCAGGCAACCCCAAATCCGTGAAGCCTGGACATGGGATGGACTGGAAAGGATCTGAAATCAGTCTCGATTTTGGTCAGTTTGGGTCTTGGCTCCCAATCGTCGAGCCAGCCCTAAGGTGTGTTCTTGGTTCTTTTGTTTTCTATAAGTTCTTGGTTCTCGCACAGATCTGGTCAGCAAGTTGCATATCATTTTGATTAGTCTTGGTACGTATCATTTTCAATTTTCTAGTGTGTACATGCATGTTAACAATTCCTTTCGTTTAGATAAGCAGAAACACCTGTATCTTGGTAATTTTTCTAGTGTGATTTAGTTTCCCACTTCTTTAGATAAACTCATAAATAGAAACACCAGGATCGCGGTGGTTCCAATGGATGCTGAATGGTTGTGGTTACTATGGTCCAAATGGGGATTTTCATAATGGTATTGCTGAATGGAAAACAAGTTGCTTGGACTTAGGGGCAGAGAAGAACCGTAAGCTGCTTTAGCTATAGGACAGTGAGACAAAATTTTTTCTCATCTGCTTTTGTATTTTAGAAGATTGCTATTCTATTCTAATGTGAATTTTCTACCCTCCAAGCTTGCATCTGCTTGTGTTCTGGACTATACTTGTGTTCTATCAAACTGGTGGCATCGTCATGGCAACTTGAGTAATGATGTATGTAGGATTTTCTTCCCTGGGCACAACATGGATTAGACAACCTCAGTAATGTGTGGATAATTTTTAGTCCGTACATAGTAAATTGGTTGGTCACATTACCATCTTTTAAGCTTTGACCAGTGCTGATTTAAACATGTTGTGGTTCTATGTACAGATTGAAAAAGTGAGAAGTTTGAATCGCATTTGCTCCGCTTTTTTTGTTTGGGATTCATACATATTAGAATTAGTTTTTCTGGGTTTATATCGAAATGAGTGCATCAGCCTTTATCAATTGATATCAGACAACAACAATTCAGTGAGGATTGAAAAGCTTTGAACTGAATAAACACTACTTCAACTACTACTGTATTTTTATGTTTTCTCCATTATGCCTATGAATGTACCACTTACTACAGTCTTGGTAATTTTTTCCCTTTTAGTCAAATCTAATGTAACAATTTGAGATTTATGGTCATCGAACATAGTATATTGATGATTTGCTCTTAATTGGTCATGATCAGTTGTTACAGTTGGATGCAATCTTTGGATCGTCATTCATCTTGCTAAATTTAGTTGTTATCCTGTCAAGTTGTCATGACTAGTTGGTAGGATTGGAGGATTAAGCTTTATGCTTTGCAGATATTTGACTTTCCAAAGTTTGGGTTTCTCATTCATGTATCGCAGGCAATTCCTGAAAAGAGTTACTTCATTCAATTGCTAGCTGAAAATGCTGCACGAATGGTTACAGAGGGTGATCAGGATGCAGAATCGTTTGATATTGCAAGGATATGAGCAGAGCATTTCAGGAGACAGCTGATTACATCAAAATGAAGGCTTTGTGTGCTGCTGTTGGATAGCAGTTAGAAGACGACACAAGCTGCAATGAGCAAGGCAATGGTGCCTATACAGATGACCAAACTGGTGATGCTCAGTATTCAGTTGTGTAGGCTTGTAATATGATGTAAAAAGTGTTAACTAGATGGTGTTATTACTGACTTTAAGTACCACCCGACTTGGTATTAAACCGTGGTATTCACATGTAAATATGAGTACTTGGCACGCATGATCAATATATGTTCTTTATATTATGGTATTCTGATTTCTCATATGCTCTATCTTACGTTTTGTAAGCAACTCTATTTCTATCCACTAGTGTAATGTAACTACGTGTCATTGCAAGTACCCTTATATGTTTATATGCCCTATGAAATTTGTTCAGCAACCTAACTTGTTTGGTAAGGTTTGAATTGATATTTTGCTAAAAGTTGCATCGGCATACCAGTTGACTATATATCTTTCACCACATAATTTATCTGTTCGAAGAACTCCAACCATTGTGTTTTCCACATGCTCACTTTTGAAGTATAATGTGTGAGAATCATGAACATTTATGTGTAGGCATGTATGTTCATACATAGTTTTCTTAGCATTATTTGTCATGCTGGTGAGACTTCGCACAATTTTCTAGTGGTGCATACAACGTTCTTGCAACGAAATGCAATGGGAATGTCCCAATGAAAATCAGGCAGCTAACCAATTATATGTTCCTCACTATAACATGCAAGGACCAAGAAATGGGAGAGCAAGCAATGAATATTTCTCAAATAGAAATATGAAACATTAATTTATTTATTCAATAAATACAAGGAGGATCAGACTTCAAGTGTTTGCATAACTTTGCTCAAATAGAAATACGAAACATTAATTTATTTATCTGGGCGGCATATTTTAGCAGGAAGAGGCACTTTTCAGATGAAACGAATTTCAATAAGAAAAATGAAACGGAAATTATCTTAAACCTGTACACCTTAAGGAGCCGTCATGATGCTATACTAACTGCTAATTTGTTTGCAGTTGCAAATAGACTTCTCCAATACTTGCTTTCATAAACATATTTTGTAAAACCATTGTTGATGGAACTCCTGGTTACCATAGATCCAAAAAATAAAGCACGGTACCTAATCTAAGTTACCAAATCAAACTGGTGCTCCTGACTTTTTTCTGAAACAAGCATAAACATCATGCACCATCTGGGTACCAGCTTTGAAAGTCGAAAAAAAAAGCAACATGAAAGGGTACCAGCTTATAGCTTTCGCCTGCCGCTTGCTCCATCGAAGCTGCTCCTTCTAAAACGACAGCAACAACTTCAAAGATGGAGACCAAGAGCACTAGATCCTAAGCGGAGAAGGAAATCAGACAAGTTCAGGAAAGGACCATGTCCGTTGACAACCAGGTTCCTGCATCAGTTGCATCAGTCGAATCCTTTGTTCTTGCCACCATTGATGGAGGTGCCGAGCTCTGTCCATGCCGGATCTACGAATAAAAGCTTCCGTCCATGGCCGACCTAGAGAGGAGGAAGGAGGAGGGAGGTGGGATCTGACAGGTTGAATGGAGGAAGCAGCAGAGGCAACGTGGGGAGCGAATCCGAGGCGCCAGCATGCCTCGCCCCTTGCCTGGTTCTCTCCTATTGCTGCCTCGCGGGGCAGTTCATTCAGCCAGGGCGCCAGGCACCAACTGGGACCATAATAAAGTGGTGGAACCAGTTTCACCCTCCCATCAACCTGCACGTTTGTCGAGGCACCGTCAACGGTAGGGAAGTTGCCGGCACCTGTGGAAAATCCACATCGAGTGAGTGGCGCTGGTTCAATCTCGTGTGCCGACCGGTCTGCAACAGGAACTTCTCGTCGTGTTGTGCGGCAAGCTGGTGTGGTGCCTGCTGTGAAAGCGTTTTCAGAAGCAGTGCTTGGAAGTTCGGGCTGATTGCTGCTGTTCAACTAATCTCTTAATACTATTCCAGACTATCCTATCGGTTCTTTTTAAATGTCTATATGCCTTTTCATTGGAAGGCAATGTTTTGTATTGATAGGGTGGCTCTATCGTCCATGCTGATACTCAAACGATATATATATTGCAAATCCTTTTGAATAAATGATGTTTTCTCTTATAGCAAGTATCTATTATTTCAAGGACCAACTAGTTTTTTTTCTACAATTCATATATTTATTAGGAGTATAATTAAGAAATTGCAAAATGTTAAGTCATAACAACAACTTGGGCGGAAGGTGCGTTATACCCAACACAAGAGCAATCACGGCACGTAATGAGCTTGGAAAGTTACCGGTCGTTTCCGCACCCCTGAAATAAACAAAATAATGAATCATCCCGACCAATAATCTACGATTGCCCAAGTTCAAATCAGGACCATTTCGCAAAGATGACTAGAAAAATATCGCTGACTAAGTTGGCAGGGGACGGAGTAACAAGGCCTAACCGATGGAATCCTCCGGACCGGCGCAGACAGCGGCGACCCAGCTCAGAGGCACGGTGGAGTGTCAAAGCGAGCGAGCAATAGGCCCAGTCCCCCAGCGACTTGTTCCACGCTTGCATCCGTCTCCATCCTTGTGATGCCATTTCCATCACCAGGCCAACCAAACCATCAATGGAAAGTTTACTGAGCAGCAGTGACGGCAAAATTCGAATAAAAGAAGATGGATGAGTCCTAGTGCTAACTGCTACTAGCTAACATGGAATTAGGTAAGCAATCCTAATTATTGTGCACTGGTTCTGGACAAGTCAAACAGAGGAAGGGAAGGAGAAGGGCGACGAAGCCGCCTCTCCGTTAGTCGTCGTACTCGCGCCACCACCAACCAGCCCAACGAACAACGAGATATACAATACAACTCATTTCCCAACAGATCAATCATCGCTCTGCACATGTTACATCACCGGGACCTATCGCGATTTTTTTTAAGCTTTAGAAGAAACTAAAGAGGCGCGCCGTGGTGGCGATCGCTGATATACCAGCAGCAACCCTGCCTGGAAGGTGCGTGTTTTGTTCCATTTGTGTGCGTGGGCGGTGATGGCGTCAACGGCGTACTCGCGGCCGTCCAAGCCGCCGGGGCCGGCGACCGGCGACCGGAGAGGCCCGCGGCTTGCCAAGGAACTCGGCAAGATCGAGCCCAAGAAGCTGGGCATCGGGCTGGTGACCGGCTGCTGCCTCGCGCTGCTCACCTACCTGTCCTTCGCCAGGCTCTTCGCTATCTACTCGCCAGTTTTCGGTAAGGGCCTTTCAATCCGATTCCGATGAAGAAATCGTTTCTTGGATTGCGTGTCTGGGTAGTTCCGCATGCTGTTGCTTACTTGGGGAAGTTCCCCTGTATTGACGGTCAACAGATAGCTCGGCCTTGGTGTTGAGAAACGCGCCGCCGGCAACGACGACGGTGCCGGCAACAGAGACCCCGCCGGTGCAGCAAAAGACCGAAGTGGAGGAGCAGAAAGATGTTACGGACCCTGAGGCGGATCCCAACATGACCAACTTACCAGAGGCCACAAGTAAGGATGAACAGGAGGACCCAGCGGCGACGAAGCCAGGTGAGAAATCGTATTTGCTTTTTTTTTTGCCCCTCTTCTACGACCTGACAACACTCCACTGTGTCCGTTTAATTATGATTCCCCAAAAAACTTTGATATAACCTTGAATTCGTATCTCGATGCGTTTTAATTAGTTCGTGTACCAGTACGTTGTAATCAAGGCATATACAAATGAGTCCTCTGTATTTGTGTTTTCTTCAGCTCCTGCGGCCACGGAGGCCAAGATCACCTGTGACGAGAACGGTGTTGACAAGGGCTTCCCGTACGCGCGCCCGCCGGTGTGCGAGCTCACCGGCGACATCCGGATCAGCCCCAAGGAGAAAACCATGTACTTCGTGAACCCGTCCGGGTCCGGCGCCGGCCCCTTCGACGCCAACGGCGAGAAGAAGATCCGCCCGTTCGCCCGCAAGGACGACTTCCTCCTCCCGGGCGTCGTGGAGGTCACGATCAAGTCCGTGTCCTCGCCCGAGGCCGCACCGCAGTGCACGCGGCGGCACGACGTCCCCGTGGTGGTCTTCTCCGTGGCCGGGTACACGGACAACTTCTTCCACGACAACACGGACGTGCTGATCCCGCTGTTCCTCACCACGGCGCACCTCAAGGGCGAGGTGCAGCTCCTCATCACCAACTTCAAGCCATGGTGGGTGCACAAGTTCACGCCGCTGCTCAAGAAGCTCTCCAACTACGACGTGATCAACTTCGACAAGGACGAGGGCGTGCACTGCTTCCGGGCAGGTCACCTCGGGATGTACCGCGACCGCGACCTCATCATCTCCCCGCACCCGACGCGCAACCCGCACAACTACTCCATGGTCGACTACAACCGGTTCCTCCGCCGCGCCTTCGCCCTGCCCCGCGACGCCCCGGCCGTGCTCGGGGAGGAGACCGGCGCCAAGCCCAAGATGCTCATCATCGAGCGCAAGGGCACACGGAAGCTGCTCAACCTGCGGGAGGTGTCAGCGATGTGCGAGCAGCTCGGCTTCGCGGTGACCGTGGCGGAGGCCGGCGCCGACGTGCGCGGCTTCGCGGAGCGCGTGAACGCGGCCGACGTGCTCCTAGCGGTGCACGGTGCCGGGCTGACGAACCAGATCTTCCTGCCGACGGGCGCCGTGCTGGTGCAGATCGTGCCGTGGGGGAAGATGGACTGGATGGCGACCAACTTCTACGGGCAGCCGGCGCGGGAGATGCGGCTCCGGTATGTGGAGTACTACGTCTCGGAGGAGGAGACGACGCTCAAGGACAAGTACCCCAGGGACCACTACGTGTTCAAGGACCCAATGCGCATCCACGGGCAAGGGTGGCCGGCGATCGCCGAGATCATCATGAAGCAGGATGTCATGGTCAACATGACAAGGTTCAAGCCGTTCTTGCTCAAGGCGCTCGACGAGTTGCAGGAGTAGAAGCCTGATTCCCCTTTGGTTGGCTGGTTTTGGTTCCATTTGTGTGGTTGGATGGGAACAGATGCGGTACAGGGGAGCTTTCGTTCAATTTTTTCTCTCTCTCTGCCATTTATATCAACTACTAAATTGTTTATTCTCATTTGCAAGGCTGTTTAGCAAGTCGCCAATTTAGAGACAGCTACTAAGTTAATTGATTTAACGGGAAATATATTCAAGTTGGCAATGGTGTATAAGAACAAAGAAAGTTAGTTTTCTATTTGAAACTTCTCAATTTTATTAGAACAAAGTGCAATTTCCACCCTCCAACTACCATCTTTGTCTGATTTTCAACTCTAAATTATAAAACCTGATATCAAAGGCCATCCAGCTGTGGAACCGGATAAATATAGCTCTTTGGGAGGTTCTCTATATTTTTATAATTAGAAAAAATCTAGTTTGATCTAAAAAAATTAAAGACTAATTCATTTTAAACTAGAAAATATAAAAATGCTACAATTTTTTTTGAAAAATGAAACTATCTGTTGGTGCTTTATTTGGAGCTATTTGGATTTTATTTACTAAAAAGATAATAGGTGTGACTACAAGCAAAAACACACAGGTAACATAAAAAATTAAATTCAAATAACCGATAAATAAAATACCAACAGATTTTTTTATATTTATAGAAAAAAGTTGGCACTAGTTTCATATGTTTTTGATTTAAAAGAATTATTTATGTTTTCTAAATTAAACTGGGAATTAATTTCCATAAAATTCAAAACCATCTTTGAAACCACTCAATGGGCTAAATTTGCCTAGTTTGAACAGTGTTTGTTTTGTAGTTGACGGTTAAAGATCAGACTTTTATGATAGTTGAAGGGTGTCTGTTTTTCCTTCTTATTGTTATTAATTTGAGTCTCTTTTTGGAACATACACATTAATCATCTAGAGATGTACTAGAAAAATGTTAAACTCTATAAATTCTCATAAAAAATCCAAAACCATCTAGCCATCAATCACAGACTTTATTCGTCGTTGATAATAATAGCAATTAGATCTGTTAGGTTATATAAAAAATGCTCATCTCTGTCATTTTAAAAAGAGTCTAAAATAACCCCCTAAAGTAACTCACCACCACACCCTCACATAGCTGTGTCCTAGCACATGTTCAATAAAATTTGAGACTTTGCATTCTCACAAGTGCTTAAATGCAGAAGCGAGCATCGGTCCCACGGACATTCATGCATGGTGCCGTAACAACTACAGCATATCCAAGCTGTTAATGGATTTTTAGGAGGGACATGTCCCATCATATTTACCATCGTGAGTAAAATGCACCGCCAGTCCTCAAACATGTAACAATATGTCATCCTGGTCCATAATCTCACAAAATACACATTTAGGCCCTAAACACTATTTGGGTCTCGTTTTCCTTGAATTGAGTGCCACCGCGTGTCATGAGCTGATGTGGCTCTATGTCGCCTTACATTGCTTGGCAGAGTGATAAGCCTTATAAATTTTTATAGAAGCCCCTTTGATGTATCATGCCTCTCATTTCTCCCCCACGACCCACTCCTTGCTCGCCGTTATCCTTGTTGAGGGTGACGAGACTGACTAGGGTGGGCCTGGAGGCGACAACCGAAGCGAACGGTGGGAAGCATGACAAGGATTATCGAAGTGCGGAAGGAAGCACACAAAGCTGGAGCAATCTTCCGCTACAACATGGAAGGATGGTGGTGAGATGAGGCAAAGGGGAAGCAGTGCCCGAGTATGATGAGTTGATCTTTTTCCCCATAGTTTTAATTCTACTAGGATTAGGCATATTAAAAGCGTAGCCTCAGGTGTACGTTGCCATAGGAAAACTTTGATTTGGCATATGAGATCATGGATTTGGGGAAAATTTCTAGGGTTTTCGCACGATTGGTTGTAGCTAAGGTTGTGGCTTTGAGCGCGTGTGATGTTGGTGCTAGTAGAGAGGAATTCACTATTGAGGTTCATCATGGGTCTTTCTTTTGGTCATCTCAGGAATTATGTAGGTGAGAAAGTTGACTGGTTTGATAGGATTAAGAGGGATACATGGTCGCCTATATGGTTTGAGGACTTTGTACAACAGCTAGGATATGAGAAGAACCCAAGTATAGAGTTTTATTGGTTGTTACCAGGGAAGATACTAGCTGTTGGACTGAGATTGATTGCATCTGATCATGACACTAATGTTATGGCCTTAGTGGTAGAAATGTTCAAGACTTTTGAAGTGCATGTTGATCATGATGATAACATGAGAGGTCTTGGTTGGGATGATATAATTACCATCCGGTTGCTGACTTGCCCAAGGTTATTAACCCAAAGAAGGCTGAGTATGTGGATAGAAAATCTGGTGAGCAGTTGCCAATGTTCTATTACTACATGAAATCTGATAATCTATAATGATAATTTTATGACAAATGAAAACTACATCATAAATTTCAGACTTTTTGGCTAGAAATGTAATGAAATAATGCATCCAAGCAAAACCTGATAACTGTTGAAGCGAAAACGTGTCGCACCAAATACCAAGAACTTGAACGTGCAGCACGCAGGGGCCCGTCAGGGCAAGCACACCTTGGGTTGCTCTAGGATCAGCAGACCACCTAGAACATCCTCAGACGCCGTCGAGATGAAAGAGGAACAGGTAAACCCAAACCCTAAACCTCTAAACCCAAGTGGACAGTATTTAAGGGTCTAAATGCATGAGTTGCGTGTGTTCAGGGCAAGGATCTAGAAGATATATCATTACAAGTTCGAGGACTGGTGGTGGACATTACTCTATCATTCCACACTAGTCAATGTAGTTCTATGTGGCTGATGAATTCTCTCCTCAATGGTTTCCCAAATAGAAAAAAAAGGTCTCTGGCCAATGAAGTGGGAAAAGCTCTACAACATTTTTTCAAATAGGAAAAAAATATACAACATTTTCCAGCTAAACCGGGCCCAACTAGGAAGTGTCGTGCATAGGTGGTACAACACCAACCGGTGAGAGGCCAAAAAGATCGAAATAAACACTATCTTGGAGTTATTACCAAAAAATAAAAAAAATGACCCGTATTTAATCTTATCTAAAGTATGTCAAATAATGAGATGGATCCATGGTAAGATTGTCCCCAATGGTTGTGAAATGAGCATAATTTAGTTGGTTAGGTTCCTTGTGGTGAAATCTTTACACCCAAATTCGAGTCCTCGTCTCAGCATATGTGCTCATATCTTTCTATATTGAATGAATTAATGATGTTATTCTTTAAGTGGTAGGTGATGTGACCATCGTCAGCGAGATTTATGTAGTGATGTCATCAATCTCAAGATCTATATGAGCATCTGCGCTTATACTATATTTCACAATAAAATATCTCCAATGGTTAAAGATAGTACTAGCTATAAGAGTGTACATGTCATATATAAATACTAAGTTCACTTCTCCAACGGTTTATCTATAGAATTGTCTCTTATTGTTTTGGCATTATAGTGACAATTGCCCCATTTTTAGCTATAGACTACCTCTTAAACAAGATATAGCTATTCTCTCTCTCTCTCTCTCTCTCTCTCTCTCTCTCTCTCTTAATTAACTCATGTCCATGTTGGATAGATGCTAATATGTTCGTACTAGCTTATAGCTAGCTGATGTATCTTCATTAGAGACACTCTTAAGCTACTCCCAGTTGGTTGGACTTTCATTCTCATTAGTTTTAGTGCTATGTCAGCATTTCTAATGATGTGGCAAAAAATAATAAAGACAGAGAAAACAGGGTTTCATCTAGATGGAAACGCATGGACACTCTTTCCAAGACATCTACGGATGTTATCTATAAAACAACAAAATAAAACAACGCATGGTAGATTTATATTCACTATCTCAATCATTAACTAATATGTATATTGCTTATGTGGCGTTCTTAGATACATAAACACAAAACCTCTCCCATTAAGTGGCCTTAATAATCTACCATGTGGTAGGATTTTTGTTGATTTGGCATTAATTGGTGATAAGAGAGGTGAAAGCTTTATTTTCGTAGAGACACTACTAGAATCGTAAGAATGGCCGATGGTTATTAAACCGTCGGCCATTAACCTACACCGTCGGTAAAGATAATAGCCGAGCGTGTACCGTCAGCAAATTCCGGTCCGGCACTCTTGGTCGGGCATCCCCTCTTTTGCCGAGGGGCGGTTGGTGAGTGAATGACCAACCGTAATTACCAACAGTTGACAGTCGATAATTAGTTGGTCAATATGTTGTTTCCAATGTGGGCCCGAAATGAATTGTCAAGGGAATTCTGGTCGGGGATATTATTTTTGATGGTTTGTTTAGCCTGTTGGGAAATATTTTACCAATGGTATACTATTGACTGTCAGGGATTAAACACAGTTGGCCATACATATATGTGAGGATTTTATTTGACCATTGGCTATAATAATATGTGATTACACCATTAGGGATTCGACGGTACAATAGTTAATCATGTCCCATTGCCATGTCTGCGATTGTTTAACACCCACTCAAAACTGAAGTGACAAAATGCTGAACACTTACAATATTGCATAGTTCATCCAAATTCAATGAATAGAAAAGAAATGTGTAGACATTCCAAAGGTGAAAGAGCATCCTTTAGAATAGTACTAATATCCAAATGAAATTCTTGACTAAGATACTATTGTTTGTGCATATGATAAACTGCTTGCAATATCATCCGACTCCAATTTGCAGCAGCATAAGCAAAAGACGTGTGTGTCCTCTCATCACCAAAGGTCATACTCCACATCACCTCCATGCCCAAAGTTTCCACCACCATTGCCATAATCATCATCTTCTATGGCCATAGTATCCTTCGTCACCATCTTCATCATCAAAGTCTCTTCCACAAGTGTTATCCTGTATAGATTATAAGATATATTTAGCCATGCAGTAATAAGAAAAAACAGAAGAATAAAGTAAAGCTAGAGGAACCACCATTCTTTCATTATAGTTGTACTATGCATGACTTGGTTGATTAGGTAACAACTGATTTAATAGTATATGCTGGTATATGCATGATGACAGCAAGAATGGCTTGCTGGTCATTTTGGTTGCTACTATGTGACAAAAGGGTAAACAGGTTACCACTAGATTTTGGCTTGAAGCAGAGAAGAGGGAAAACGTGGTCTGTATTCTCACGATGGAAAAAGTAAAAATTTCTATGCTCTCGGGGAAGTGATTGAGATTCATGTGCATGAATAAGTGGACAGCTAATGCATACATTGTGTACCAAAGATCTAAGTAAATGAGGTCTTGAAACATGACCGGCATAAATCATGCTCCTGTTGACGCCAGATTTTGACACGTGTTGAATCGGCATCAGAGAAGGAGGAGATTGGCCGATGCGGCGGACTTAAAGGCTACAATTGGGAATCGGCCGATTGGCGCTACATTTAGGAATCGGCCGATTGACGCTGCAGTGTTTCGGGCGATTGGCGAATGGAGTTGGTAGGGGTCGGCCGATTGAAAGCCTGGAGCGTTTGGGCCAATATGGGCTTGCGCCAACAGATAAATTATTTATAGAAGGGGGATGAAGCCAATGGAATCCCAAGAGGGGATGTTGAGTCAAGATGACAGAGGATCCCAGTCAAGGATGACATGACGTTGGTAAAAGAGTGACGCCAACTCGGTCGAGGAGCAATGGAAGGAGTTCGAATTGGACTAGGAGATGGCAGCAGAAGATCCTACGGGAGTCTGTTTCCTTTAGGAGAGTCTTATAGATATAGTAGTTTTTTTAAGTCAAGTTTGTAATGGATCCTGACAGATCAGGAGTCTTAGTCCTCGGGTATAAATAGAAGAAGTCAGGGTTTTGTAAAACATACACATCAATCAATACAAACAATCTACTTTTTCATCGTACTTTACTTTCAAGTCGGCGACTTCGCCAATACATTTTCTTCTTTCACGAGTTCGTACGGGTTGGCAGGGCTGCATCGACACGATCTCCGGCCGATTGGTAAGTTCCGTTTATCGAATAATATCTAAGCTTTAACTTCGAGCGCATCGCTGTTGTTTCATTTAGATTTATTCACTAGTTATCGATATTTACTAGAATTATAGGTTTTATCTATTGCTCTAGTTTTATCACCAGTTATCCAGCTTGAGATCGAACTGTCGGCTTTATCATTATTTTTTCTTATTTATCGTTATATAGCCGATTAGATCTATTTCAAGTGTTGCATCTGTGGTGATTGTTTAATTTGCTCCAGTAGTTTCTTTGCAATCGCTATGTGATTATCGGCTGATCTATAGCCGGTCATCTTCATAGGAAATCGGCCGATTCGCTGATACGCTTTTCGGGACAGATCGGAACTTTAGCCGATCGAGACCCTCGGAATTTAATACGTTTCTTTCCTTGTCAATGAACAGGTCAGATTGACTGGCACGCCGTGCGAACCGCACCAGGGCGATCACCCGAATAGGAGTTAAGCAGATTCTCTCGGGTCGTGTGTCCGACGCTAAAGGTCATCGGCCGATTTTTAGCGCCAACAGCTCCATATCAGGAATTAAAAGTTATTGATCTAATTAAATTACTGTTTAATTATTGTGTGCACTGCTCGTGTTTTGCCTAACAAAAGGGTTCAGAAAATGTCAGGCATAAGGTAGCAACACAATACTAACAGTACATGTCAGTGCTAAAATTACAAGTTGAGGACAGAGATATGATTAGCATATCCTATCCATTTATCAGTCCTAATTACTTTCTAGAATTGTATGGAATAGCTCTAGCATGGTACTCCGTATGAAACAGCTAGTTACCAGACCGCTTAATAGTTCAAGGTCATGGGAGCCTGCATCACAATGGATTTGATTCTACTTATGTTTTTAGTCCAAAGAGATAGAAAGGTGTATCCTTAATTTTTATATGTGATAGCAGATAAATTTACAAATAAACTTACCAAGTTAGCTGTAGTTTTCTGAGCTAAGAGCAACTCCAAGATTCTAGTTAAAGGGACTTAGTTAGGTAAGAGCAACTCCAAAAGACTAGGTATATCCCTAGCTAAAAATAGAGATTTGAAGGGCTGCTAAAAAATAAAAACCTTCCTAAACTAGGTGGTAAACCAACAGACTAGCTAAAACTCGACTCTCCATATTCAAACAGAGGCCCACGTCGACTCTTTTCCTGGCTATCATATTTTTTCCTGTTCCGTCCGACGCCGGACGCCGCCGCGACCTGGCGCGTGGACTCCGCCGCAACCTGGCACCGTGAGGCCGCCGCGACCTAGCGCCTGGACGCGTTGGCGCTAGGGCCCTGGAGGCACGGTGATTCTCGCTCGCCCTTGCCGTGTGGACGGAGGAAGCCGACACGCTCGCCCTTGCCGTGTGGCAGAACCATCCAGATTTATACAAAATTGATTAATGATTCAGCCACATATGCTAGATTAGGTCCGCCTTAAGCTGAGCGTGGGTTTCCTTATTCTTGATATTTTTTAATTCTGAATAAAAGCATCTAGATCTGGTGCAGCATTATGGGAGGCTATCACCCTTTCTCCTATATCGTCATAGTTGTAAATATATTATCCCGTATCATCAAAGTTGTATTCATATTATCCCCCGTACTCATCTTACTCATCTTCAACAATTATGTTATGCATTATGATGTAAGCCATCATAATGTTATGGAGCGTGTCTTCATCCCAGAAATGAGCCGGCCCACGAACAATAGTGAAGCGAGATTGCAGAACCCCAAATGCCCTCTCAACATCCTTTCAACACGCTTCTTGTGCCTTTGCAAAATATTTTTTCTTATTACCTTGTGGCTCTGGAATATGGCTCTGGAATAGTCTTAATAAAAGTTACCCATGATAGGTATACGCCATCTGCTAGGTTAAACCCATTGAATAATCATGTCCATTGATGTTGTAATTAACTTGTGGACCTTCCTCCTCAGCAAGTCTTACAAATATAGGAGATCTTTGAAGCATATTTATGTCATTGTGTGAACCAGGCATACCAAAGACTGCATGCCATATCCATAAATCTTTAGATGCAACTGCTTCCAGTATAATTGTAGGCTCCTTTTTATGTCTCCTGTACATCCCGTACATGCAGTAGGATAATTTTTTCAGCTCCAATGCATACAATCTATGGACCCAAGCATACCAGGAAATCCTCTGCTCACTCCAATTGCAAATAACCTAGCAGTATCTTGTTCATTAGGCAAGCTCGTGTACTTGGGTCCAAAAACCTCACCAACAGATACTACAAACTTTCTCAAAACTTCTAGAGCGGTACTCTCACCAATACGAATGTACTCGTCCAAAGCATGAGCTGGTACTCCATAACCTAACATACGAAAAGCTGCTACGACCTTCTGCAGACAAGATAGTCCAAGCACACTTGTTGCATTCCTCTTTTGCACAAAATAGTCGTCATGTTCCTCAACAGCGTTCATTATGCGAAGAAATATAGGTCGCCTCATCTGAAATCTACACAACGCAATTAAAAAATTAGCAAGACTATAATAGATGTCACATAAAAAATAGATAAACTTTTTTGCAAACATGCGAACCTGCGTCTAAAAATCTTTGCTCGGAACGTAGGATTCTCTGAGAAATAGTCTTTGTAAAGAAG
The DNA here is from genome assembly GCA_032594955.1 of Panicum miliaceum. Lineage (NCBI taxonomy): Eukaryota > Viridiplantae > Streptophyta > Magnoliopsida > Poales > Poaceae > Panicum > Panicum miliaceum. The sequence continues at coordinate 18,465,530 of CM064071.1, read as the reverse complement.
TCTATGCCAGAACAGTCTTTCACGATCCACCACATCATGTCCCTCGACAGAACCAATTCGACCCGGATGATTAACCGAATCCTTAATGATCATGTGCGCCGTACCAAAAAAATAGATCATTCTCATCATCCGAAGAGGAGGGATCAATCAATTCATTCATTACAAACTGATTGAATTCATCATCTGACTCCATACTTCTAGGCCAATGTGATCCTCCTTCCTCAACCCTGAATGGAGGAGGGCCATCGTCAATCTCTTCACCAGATTTTACAGGCATGGTGTAGCACAGAATCACTAGATCGTTTACCTGACACGGCAAGGGCGAGCGTGTCGGCTTCCTCCGTCCACACGGCAAGGGCGAGCGAGAATCACCGCGGCTCCAGGACCCTAGCGCCAACGCGTCCAGGCGCTAGGTCGTGGCGGCCTCATGGCGCCAGGTCGCTGCGGAGTCCACGCGCCAGGTCGCGGTGGCATCCGCCGTCGGACGGAACAGGAAAAAAAATGATAGCTAGGAAAAGAGTCAATTTTGGCCTCTGTTTGAATATGGGCCTCTGTTTGAATATGGAGAGTCCAATTTTAGCTAGTCTGTTAGTTTACCACCTTGTTTAGGAAGCTTTTTATTTTTTAGCAGCCCTCAAAATCTCTATTTTTAGCTAGGGATATACCTAGTCTCTTGGAGTTGGAGTTACTCTAATGTGTCATAGTGCAGTCCTCTAGTAGCCAATGCTCTTCCTGTCCAATAACCCCCTCGCGAACAGATTGGATCGGCAGCAAGCAATAAAGCATCGTGGATGCGTGATTTCAGGGTATGTGGAGGCGTGGGTTTGGGCGCGGCCGTGCGGGCCGGGATTGGGTTCAATCTGCGCTAAAACTTCTACGGCGTCCGTTACCTCTTCCACTTTATTCAGATGTGGAATAACCTTTCTATTTTCTATCATACATCATGTCTGCACAGGTGTATTAGATCATTTGGCAAGTTCTCTAATTTGGAGGCTGCCAGTCTCGGGGTTCAATTCCTAATGAGGACGTATTTTAACTTTTTTTTCAATCATAAAAGATCTCTGTTTGTGCTATCCCAATTTGATTTTAATTTCCAATCTTTAGATGGACTGAATTACCTATAATTTTATATTGAAATAAAAAAAGGAAACTTGTTTAAGATGTACATTGAGTTCATTTCAACAAAATCAATTGATAGGTCTATTCAATTAGATATTGAAAACATATCATCAAATCGAACTTCACTTAAATACTCTTAACTCAAGTTGACGGTCTGCAAAAAAGATGTCACTTAATTCTTGAGCTAGGTCCACCCATCTTAAGTGATGATCAAGTATGCATATTTTCTTTTCTTTTTTTGTAAAATTCCAAAATAAAAAACCCATAGGAACATAGCGACAATCGTCACAAATGTACAAGACACTATGCCAGAAAAGCATATTAGTGACGCGTCTAAACAATTATTAGTGATGCGGAAAAAACGTGTCACTTGTATTGCGTCTGTGATGTGAACACATTAGTGACGCGGAAAAACGCATCACTAATGACCATTCATCAGAGACGCGTGTTGCCAAGACGATGATGACCATTCATCAGAGACGCATGTTGGCAAAACGCGTCGCTAATGACCATTCATCAGAGACGCGTGTTGGCAGAATGTGTCTCTGATGGAGGGTCATCAATGACGCGCCTTGGCAATCAGTGTCTCTGATGATGAATTAAAAATAAAAAAAAGAAAAGAAGGACATGAAAAGGTATAGGAAATTGGTCATTCGTACATCACAGTTCCTCCTCTCATCACGTATGCATTCACAAGAGTAATTTTAACAGCTTTTGTTCCTAACAAGATCAAGATCAAGTAATTCAGCAAGTATCATGAAAAAGCAACAGCCTATAGAAACATGTCTTCGTATGCCAAGTTAATCCAAAGGAAGGTCAAGATATGCCACAATTTCAGTTAGATCCAGTGGTGGCATTTCCTGCATTATATTCCAAACTCAGATTAGAAAGGACATTCTAAACAATAAGCAATCAGATCTACTAGCAACAGAAATTCCAGAAATGAACATGCAGTAGTAGTTAATGCACAAGTTAGGCAAGTGAGGTGGTGATGTTTCAGTGTGTGCTTTTCACAAAGGCCTTGAGATGGTAAAGAAGCATGCCAAATGATTAACACATACCAGCAACACATTGTTCAGTTTAAAAGATACTTAGTTACTATCAGTACCAAGCACTAATTATCTTCAAGGAGATCCTTTTAGGTAAACTTATGGAGATGTCACCAACATGAGGAACACTCTACTTACGGAGTAGCTTTTGTCTAGGAATTAATAACAACCTATCAATTTTTTTATTTTGTATAACCCTCTTAACATATCCTTTTAATAACAACTTTGTTCGACTATTAGTTAAATCATATTGGTTCAGCAAGGTCAAAATCGATTACTTAAAGCATATTGGTCCTCCTTCCCCATAGGCTTGGATATATAGATGCATCATGCAGGCATTTCTAACCTTTGAAATAAATTCCAAAAGGCTCCTCAGGAACTTTGGCCATGTCTAAAGTAAAGAATGCTAACTTACAACTGACCTCATCAGCTAACTGTGTGCATTTGCCTCGCTGATAGCTCCCTTCTTCCTGAGGAATCAGTTCTATACATAGTTGTGACCTGCAAATGCAGAGCTTCAGAACAGCAGCTAGGACTGCTATTATTAATCTTCATTATAAGCATATACTGAAAACGGCCATTAGCTATATGAGCACAAAATTTTGACCCAGTTATAGTGTTTTCAGCAGTTGTCTAAAATAGGTGGCCTACAAACTGCAAACTGAGATGGAGAACACAGACAACACAGAGCAGTCCTTATGAATCTGTATAAGGAGCAATCAAGGATAGCAATATTCTATTCAATAGAGTAAATATAGGATTACAGTCCTGTGCACGAGCAGCTTAAGAGCATAATGTATGGAAATCTGAACGAACCTTACTGGATGCTCTCTAAAAAAAGATAGAATGCTTGCACAAGTGCACTTAGAGTACACAAGCAGAAGGGTCAGCAGTCGCCGTCGACCTTGAGCCAGTCAGAGCTGGCTCCTGCTAAACAAAGAAAAGAAAATCACCTAAAGGGCCTACCAGACGTCACAGTAAATATTTCTAAAACTATCAGGCAAAAAAGAATAGACACTGGTTGATCCGACCCTCAATTCCTATAGTAGGTGCTCGTCAGTTGATGTATTGATGTCCTCAAATCAGAATCTAGAATCCAACCTCTGCATTCATCTATAGGCTACCAATCATTAATTATTCAGAATGAAGCACGAGGCTATAAAGGTTCTGAATTGCAGTTGCAAAAATCAGCAACTTTTGTGCAGGATGGCATAAGTTTAATCATTCTAATCACATAAGATTCTACCAATCATTAATCATTCAGAATGAAGCATCATGCAGTAACAGAATTACTTTGCATAAGGACAGAATAATAGAATACTTATCTACACGTTTTTTTTACCAGAGTCATCACCCAATGTAATAAAACACCACAATCGCTGAATTTCTATCAAAATTATACTAAACTGGTAGTAGTAGAATCAAAAGTAACACAACATAATCCTTTAAGGTCTCTAGTTCAGTGCTCTCTTCAACTAGTTAATACCCCAGGGATGGTGGTGACTGAATGGGAGAGGCAAGCCTATCATACTAACACACAACCTTCAGTAACCTATCATACTATCTGAACCCGAATAACAGAGCAGCAACCATGCATAGGGCTGTAGTAGTAGAGGGGTGGGGTGATTGAGTTTATTTGGAGCACTTATCTGTAATTTTGAGACCAATTTGGGTGACCCCGTAGCCCAGCAGCAGCTTCCATGGCCCAAACCCTAGATCAGGACCTAGATCAATTTTGGGAAATCAGAGAGGGAGGGAGAGTGGATGCCTAACCTGAGTAACGAGGACAGCTGGCGGCAAAGCAAGTGCCGCATCGATAAGCACCGAAGCAGGGCCTCGTGTGCTCGCGCGGGCACAGCACGGCGGGTGAGCCTGCCCGGAGGCAGGAGGTGGTGGTGTACGCTCCATCCCCTGCGGTGTTGCTCCCGCTCCCTCCGCGCCTAGTCCACAGCCGGCAAAAATCGGGCCGGAGCTTCCCGGGAAGCTCGGGCGGGCGGATCTCGCCCGCGCGACGCCATCCCGGGGCCAACGCCATCCCGGCCGCGGCGAAGGCGAGGTGGGAGCTAAGGGGCCGGCGGTGAAGGGGAGCAGCGACGGCGGCGGTGGTCGGCATAGGGAGAGGCAGCACGGGATTGGGGGCGGGATCTGGGCGATGCAGAGGGGACGGGATTTGGGCGAGAGAGAGGGAGCGGCGGCGCAGAGAGGGAGATGTGCGAGAGAGAGAAGGGAGCTAAGGGGCCGGCGGCGAAGGGGAGCAGTAACGGCGGCGGTGGTCGGCGTAGGAAGCGGCGGCGCAGGATTGGGGGCGGGATCTTGGCGAGAGAGAGGAGCCGTCGCTGTAGAGGGGACGTGATTTGGGCGATAGAGAGGGAGCGGCGGCGCAGAGAGGGAGACGTGCGAGAGAGGGAAGGGAGAGGTGAGGACGAGCGAGAGAGAGAGAGAGAGGGAGGGGACGCGGACGCGTGAGCTAAAAACCAGACTGAACTTAAATTTCGGGTCCGTGACTCCAGTTGAGGTAACGGGGCATAATCAGAGACGCGGGTAAATAAATAGCGTCTCTGATATGGGTCATCACTATAGACGTTTTTATTCAACACGCGTCTCTCAAGTCATCACAGACGTGTTTTCTTTACATGTGTCTCTATTTTTCAACATCAGAGACGCGTCACGTGTACAGCCGTGGGAGACCATCACATCAGAGACGCGTGTAGTAGACGCGCGCCACTAATAATGAATTACAGACGCGTATTAATTCAGCGTCTCTGATGAAGGTATCTTTTTTGTTACTTTCTTACATAGTGAGAAAAACATACAAATTAGAATAAAAATATTTCATGTAGGCTTTGAACATTCTTTTTTTAATGAGGATTTGAATATTCATTAGTACATGTATATCTACTAGCCGTGTTATATCTAGACCTATTGCCAAAGCCTACTGTTCACCATGCGTTCCACTATACCATTGGATAAATATTAAACTATCGGTCATGCCATACAAAAGCCAACGGGTAAATCAGTAACAGCTAGCTGGCTATTGTTCAGAAAATATCCAGTTGTCCCTGTAATACCATCACTAATTATCTAACTGATGGCTATTACAACTATTTCCCATGTGTCACGTTGAGAACGTTGGGAAATACTCCATCCTGTCGGCTATGTAATTAAGTGTGCGAATGGTCAACATCTAACTCTCGGGAATACCTTGTATCGTCGGCTATGCAATTAAATGCGTGACTGGTCAACGTCTAACTCTCGGGAATACCATGTACTATCGGCTATGTAATTAAGTGCGCAATTGGTCAACATCTAACTCTTGGGAATACCTTGTACCGTCGGCTATTTGATACGAAGACCGACCGTTGAACTTTTAACACTCGGTAATACTGTAACCGTCAGCTATTTATACTCTCGCCGACTACCCGTTGGCAATAATACTTCCCTGTTGGTATAGATTGTGTTTCTAGTAGTGAGATATAGCTTGGGCATGAAATCCAAGATCCACTTAAGATACTCATTCCTTCTCTGTAAGGACATCACATTTTGACCATGGATGTCTCATATACATTACAATGCTCATGACCATGTAATTGGCATCGTGTAAAATGCTTTCAAATATGAACCAATGCTATCAAAATTTCAAAGACTAAGTGTTAGTTAAAGTTTAAGAATGTGAATCATGGGTTGCGTAGGCACCTTACAAAAAGAGATCAAATGAGGGAGTAGCTCATTAACAACAATATGATACTCCCTCTATTTCACTATAGCACACCATGTCCTAAGAAAAAATGTAAAATGACCATCCATACCTCTATAAAATAACATGATATAGCAGCTATTTTCTTTCAAAGCGTTTAATTAGGGGATAATTGGTGGAAAAAATTCAATAACCACAATCTTGGTATATATATCCTCAATACATCGTGAAATCATTTTCTCCGGAGGCCTTGGACAAACATAGAGAAACAATTTAGTAATATGCATTAGAGATGTTGTATCTTGATACAATAGTTTAACGATATTTCTATACACAGTCTTAGATACAACACGATACTATGGATTAGGAATAGTCTTAGGTAAAACATACGCGGGGGATGAGATATTTATGTGAAAAATAAGTTACTTGATGATGAAAATGATAGGAGGTATGATTGAAAAAATTAGGCTGAACTTGGTTAGAAGTCTAGTACAAGAGACTAAAACGACAACATTTATTGTGAGGAATGTTTGATTATGTGCATCATAAACATTGGTCAAGCAAACATTGGTCGCAGAATATTCTTGGGTATGGAAGATGTAAACTTTTTATTTGTTTAAAAGAAACAGTATCTCAATCACAAAGCTGTGCTTCAAGCCTCACCTGTTTGGTTCAGTACATGGTTTAGCATGCCATGCATGTATTGGTGTATGTCAGTATATATGTGAACACCTATGTCTACACATGAGCGAGGGAGGGAGGGAGAGAGAGTATTAGCATTAGATTCATAGAAACATTAGTACGAAGAACCTAGATAAGGGATATATTTCTTGGATGAGTTGCAACGGAAGCATGTTCATCTAAAATAGATAGATCCTTAACGTTAATTGCGTCCCAGCCTTTATTGTCATCCGATTAGGCACGTTGCAACTTGTTTGGTGAACAATTTGCACCACGCAATTGAATGTTACCCCTACCCCCCTCCCGAAGTCGTCACCAGAAATAGATTTCCAGTTTTAAGAGACCCGGAGTGGCTACGTGTTGCAAGTTTGGGATAGAGGAGGAAAGTTGTAACAACACAAGGAAAGTCTCGGTACTTTCTGTTAGGTGTAGTAGGTTTATATTAATTTTACAAAGAAGTTGTAGGAAGAGAATGAATGGCAGTTCGAGCACGGAATCTCGTGCTTCATTTTTAGTATTGCTGACAAAACATAAAGAGTCTTCAGGTGCGTTTAGATCCTCGGCAAACCTGTCATAACCTTACCCCGCATTGGCAAGGTTAGATATTGGAACCGTCACTGAAGCAAATGGTGACAAAAGAAAGTGGATCATGGGTGGTAAACGCGCGCTACCAGCTACCTCGTGGTGCCCGGACACCGCGGCGAGAGAAGACCACACGGGCAGCACGTGGCGAGCTTCCCGCTGACACTAAAACATGCATCCAACAGTTCGAGGGTCCTGGCTAACTGCAGGAGATAAAAAGCTGATTGGAAGCTTCGCAAAAAAAGAAAGGCACCCTCTTCAACGGACAAGAGGACTGTGTATGGTCTCAACTCTGATGACATGCATGCTGGTTTGAAGGTGGGCACGGACTACTGGTTCTTGGTGCAATTTTATCTCTCCTCACCATTTAATCTCACGATATTAGCATGACAATGTTGTGAAATGTGAATGATCTGTATTGAGCACATAGGTCGTTTGTCTAGTATATTTTGGTTTGGATCTTAAGTAATCCTACAGATTGAAACATAAACTAATCTACTCTATCATAACACAGCATGTATCTTTTGCAATATAACACGTACACACTTATAATGATTTCTTGGACTGCTAAATAATAAAAAAAATTCAACTATAAAGTTTTATATCTTATCGGCCATACAACTTTGATATAAAGTTTGTCCTCATCTGGGATCACAGAAAAAGTTATGAATCTATTTATCCGTAACTATTTGTAGGGGCGTGCTATATCATCTTCCTGAACTATTTCTATAGACAAGTCACACCATCAGCATTCGTCCTTAAAAATTATTTTCGGAAACTGGTGATACCATCACCTGTTCTTAAAACTTATTCCATGTACATGGGCTGTTCAACTCACGGTCCGCTTTGGGAAATGCTTATTTCTAGAATCGGGTGATGTTATTACCTTCTGCCATTGGAAATCAGGACTATTTTATGAAGGAGTTTACGGTCCACCCCTGCATTCTAGGTACAGATCGGAAGCTATAGAACCCCATGGCTTTTTCAGAATCAGGAAATTTTTTTGACCACCCTAAAATAAAAGGGAGGCGAACCTAAAAACCGTTCTTGCAGAAGTGGTGATCGGCAGAGCGATTAAAAACTCAAGGCTAGTCAAGAATCGGTGACAAATGGACCAGACACTAAGAAAGAATCATCTTCCAAGGGACCTACGACTAAGTGTTTGATAACTAGATTATAATCGGGTGTATTACTTATATGACTTATGTGCCTTGTCATCAAAGCAAGCAACCACCAAAACAATTTAGACATATGATCTTCTGGTTGTAGAATACTTTTACAAATAAGTTGAATGCGTAGCAGCGCCATTTGCCATATATCATGATTATTAAATAAGGTCCAACCAGGATTAGTACCTACCGAGTACATGCTTGCACAAAACAAAAATGCACAAGAGCGACTGTGGTAGGACCCATAACCTTTAGTTAAGATTTGAAAGCTCCAATTTTGGGTAGGCCTCCACTTTCAGCCACTGCTTCAAGGCCCGGTTTCTTGCTTGTTCATCCTAAGTCCAAACGGACGAATGGCGTAGGTGGATCTAGGATGGTCTCTCTTGCGCGCGTGCTCTCTCTCTAAATGAAGCACCTCTCTAGAGTCACTAATGGCATCTCAATTTTCCCTTTAGCCGTATTGAACCTTTAAAACATTTCGAAGCCGAGTAGAAAAAAATAAAGTTAAGTTGAAGTTCTCAAATTGAGCTGAGGGTTTGAAACTCTTGGAGATTCTTGAGATGAATTTCTTGAATTGAGTTCTTACAGTTGACTCGAACATTTCCCCATATCCAAGTAGATTTTTTTTCTAGCTATCTTTCCTGAACTGGTCGGGAGCGAATTAGAGTCCACCCCAAAATGACCCCTTATGCGAATTTTTTGATGCATATGGATGGCAGTAGATACGAGTATCTTTCTATGCGGATCTGTAATGCTGTCTTTTTCCCCCTCGGCTTATATTTATTGCTATCCCTTTTATTCTATCTGATATCAATTGCTACCCTTTGTTGCGTCACATTTCTTTATTCGCTATTCTTTATCGCACTGGCCGTTCCCCGTTAGAGCCGGTGAGATGCATCTCTTAAAATACGGAGCGGCGTGTCACAGCGCCGTGCGGACTCGTTCCAACGATGCAAGAAAGAGATTGATCAAAAGCAATGATAAAGCAGGGGAAGGAAGCAACTACGAAAGCAGGGCAGCCGCCGGGAATCCGCCAGCCTAGCAGCTGCCGCGTCGCCCGGTCTCGGCCGCTGCACAGGCCGCCACCAGACGACCACGCCTCACTCTCCACTGGAGCAAGTCTGCCACCCAGCCCCCTCCACCTCGCCTAGCCTCGCCTCCTCTCTGATCAGAGGCACCCAGCCCATAGCCTAGATACCGGGGCGGCACACGCAACAGCCAAGAGGCCTGGCCAAGTAGCCTGACCGCTTCTTGCTGCCTCCTGTGCTCCGTTTCCTTTTCTGCTCCCGGGCTCCCTCTTCTCGAGTTCTCGCAGGCCTCTCTTCCTCTTGGGTTGGGTCCAACAAGTGGAGAAAGGGGCAGGATGAAGTCCGGGGAGCGGCCGAAGCTGGTGCGGGGCCTCCGGCAGGAGTCGCGGCGGTTCCGGCTGCTGGTCATCGTCATCGGCTTCTTCCTCGTCTCCCTCACCTTCGTCGTCATCTCCAAGCCCGACGCCATCCTCTTCAGCCGTAAGTACAGGATTCAGAGACGCAGAATTCAGCTCGCCTCCCTGTCGAGCGCGACCGGCCACCTTCGATTTCGTTAGCTAACCGAACGCCGGCGGTCCTGTTGGCTTCTCTTGCGCAGTGAACGGCAAGCTGCCGGTGGAGCAGGCGCCGACGTCCATCCTTATCAAGCAGAAGGTCAACTCGCCGCCCGCCACCTCCCGGAAGACCTCCACCGACGCTCTCCGTGAGCCCTCCCCGCTTTTCGATCCGCTGTCGAGTTCTCGGCACCCGGAAGCTTCTTGAAAATTACAGAACTTAGGGGTGTGTGTTTCTTTCTTTCAGCAGGTGGAGATCCTAGAGTGGTCGACGACGAAGACGATGTGAGACCAAAAGGTGATTTCCTTGCCATTTAATTTTTTGGTTTATTTCTGCCTGAAAGGTGTTCGTTCTTGCTCAATTTTTCCATTTCATCTTATCCTCTTGGTCGATTGACGTGTCGTACGGCTGCTGCTTTCAATCCTCCGGCTGCAGGTACCAAAGGCGAGGAGGAGGAGAGCCGGGTGCTGAGCGAGCCCGACCCGACCAGCGGGATGACGGAGCTGACCCCCAACAAGGACGGGGGCGGCCGTAAATCCGACGAGGAGACGTTAGGTGAGGCGTCGCAGTTGAGCGGCACATCATTCCCTTGTCCGGACACCCGGAATTCGCAGCCGATTCGATTCCTCCTGTTTCGTTTCGTTATAGTCGGGGGTGTTCGCAGTCGCAGAGCCATGATTTGACACTCGGATGAGCTGAGACGGGGTAATTGGGCTTTGTTCTTGTTCGGATCTCTCATTCAATTTTGCGCTGGATTGTTCACGTCCAGGCGGCGAGGGGAAAGGGAAGGAGGGCGAGGAGCGTGGGCACGCGGCGGAGAAGCACAAAGTCACGCTTCCAACCGTTTCCAATTACACCATTCATGACACCGAGGACACCGAAAATGGCAAGCAAGACGACGGTGCGTACCCCCACTCTCTCTTTATTTACGCTTCCCGTGTTGTTCTCCATTGAAGAGCCGGGATCTGGTTCGGTCTGCCGAAACAGAGATAGTAGAGTAATTTCCTTATCTGAGTTTATTTCATTCACATCTAATTTTGGGATAGTAACCAGCTGGCCCTGGGCATTGTCTAGCCACAGTAGATACAAAATGACACACCTACCCCTATCTTAAACAAATGCCAGTTCGACTGTTTGTTAAACCTCTTTTGACACCATAAAGTAAAATTAGAGAGTGGAAAGATTACGTATAAAGATATAGAAGTACGTATAAAGAAACGTTTTCGTTGACTCCCGTTGTAGGGTGATTCAAGTTGCATGTTGGGCTTCTTCTCTCCTTTTCCTTTTGTTTAATGTTGAAGCTCATATCATTGATGCCTAATTCTCACTAGTTTTAATCAAACCGTCTCTGTCTCCCTTCCCAACCGTCCTGCTGTTTCTGCCTACTATTTCTATTAAACATCGTGTGTTGTTGACGTAGTACCTTCCGCTTTGCAGGTACAGGTCCTGACCTGCAGGGAAGCAAGCCCCTGTGTGATTTCTCAAACTTCAGAGCAAATGTGTGTGAGATGCGTGGTGATGTTAGGGTTCACCCAAACGCTACCTCAATCATATTCATGGAGCCTGCCGGTTCGCAGAGAGATGAGCTCTGGAAGATCAAGCCATACCCTCGCAAAGGGGACGAGTTCTGCCTCAGCCATATCACCGAGCTGACAGTGAAATCAAGCAAAGTGGCCCCAGAGTGCACCAAGTACTACGATGTGCCTGCTGTGATCTTTTCACTGACAGGATACACAGGAAACCTGTTCCATGATTTCACCGACGTGATGGTCCCCCTTTTCACGACCGCAAGCGAGTTCAATGGTGAAGTTCAGTTCCTCATAACCGACATGGCACTTTGGTGGACAATCAAGTATCACACTGTGCTCCAGAAGCTGTCCAAATACCCACTGATTGATTTCAGCAAGGATGACCAGGTGCATTGCTTCAAGCATGTCATTGTCGGCCTCCATGCTTACATGGAGTTCACAATCGACTCGTCCAAGGCCCCGCACAACTATTCTATGGTCGATTTCAACAGGTTCATGCGCGGAGCTTACTCGCTGGGCAGGGACACCGTTACCGTGCTTGGAGAGTACCCCAAGGTCAAGCCAAGATTGCTCATCATCAAGAGGCACCGTACGAGGATGTTCCTCAACCTCGATGAGATCATCGCGATGGCTAAGGAGATCGGCTTTGAGGTGGTGATCGATGAGGCCAATGTGAGCTCTGATATCTCCAAGTTCGCCAGGCTGGTTAACACGGTCGACGTGATGATGGGAGTCCATGGGGCTGGGCTCACAAACTGTGTGTTCCTGCCACAGAATGCCACGCTGATTCAGATCGTGCCGTGGGGAGGGCTGGAATGGGTATCCCGCACCGATTTCGGCAACCCAGCAGAGCTCATGGGCCTGCACTACAAGCAGTACAGCATCAGCGTCGACGAGAGCAGCCTCACGGAGCAGTACCCACGGGACCATGAGATCTTCAAGAACCCTATTGCATTCCATAAGCACGGGTTCGACTTCATCAGGCAGACTTTCATGGACAAGCAGAACGTGAAGCTGGATTGCAAGAGGTTCAGGCCTATTCTCTTGGAGGCATTGGACAATCTCAACCCCTGAAGATTGTGATCGATTGGTTGTTGGGCATGGTAATAGAGATTCTTGTACAAAATCCATTTTTTCTTCACCATTCGTTCCCGTTTAATTAGTAAAAATAATTATTGTTTGTTCTATCCTTACCTGAGAATGTCCCCATTCTGGAAATTGTAGGATAGAGAAGGTGTGTGTACAGTGTATAAATTGCTGTAGGTGCAAAGATGGAACGAAATTCATTCAAATCACATATAGCCTCATCGAAAATAATATAGTATCAGATATTTCTAATCCGATTCTTGCTGCTTGCTATAGTGCCATGTGCCACCTATCTTCTATCGTCCTGCAATAATACAGTATTTTGGGGATGGAGTATCGGTTGACTCCAATGTTTGGTTTAGAGATTAACTTAATCGCTGAAGTGGTTACAAAAAGCGATGTGCTGAGGTGTCTCTAGATTCATCTAATTATTGGTTAACTGCCCTGGCTCCCACATGGTCTGCTTGCAACTACACGAGGTCTAGGATAACAATAAGACTATTCCGAAACATGTGTTTGTGCTTTAAGCATGTGATGGTACTAGGGACAAGCTAGTTCAACAATCAGAGTTTGACCTTACAGGACTACAGCTGGGCTTGCAAATGGCTAGGTTGGGCTTGCAAATGACTAGAGATGGAATTCGGATCGGATACGCATAGCATAGAATTAGATCTAGATAACACTTTTTACCATATTTTAACTCGAATACAAGACAAAACAAATAGCACAGATTCGGAACTTTTCATCCTATTTTAACTCGAATACGAATTAAAAATAGCTTAAATTCAGAATGGTCCGAGAACAACAAAATCACTATACAAATATAAAGAGGATAGCTCGTCAATAAATATTTCAACAATTAAATAGATGAAAATCAGTAAAAAAACTATAAGTAAATATATAAATATTTACCAAGAAATAAATAATTAAAGTATATAAATAAGTTTCACCAATAAAATGGATAAACTCAAAGCATTTAAAATTAACATGATTAGTGATATTAAAATTAACAAAACAAAATCTTTATATATCATTAGTAATATTAAGACTATTATCATTGTCCATTAGTCATAATAACTTTAAATAGTTTCAATAAATATATTATTAGTAATATTAAAATTAGTATCATTGTAATGTAGGGTACATTAAATATTATTGAATATGAATCTGAAATCGAATACAGGAAAACAATGAAAAACGAATTCGAACCTCCACTTTAGTACTACATTACAATGTGATATGAATATGAATATCCATGTTCACGTTTTAGAGGATACGGATATCAAATAATTAAGATATCTGTATTCACATTTACCCCTACAAATGATGACCTTGTTCTGGATACAACATAGCGTGGCATCCAAGGCGACGTAGCTAACTCTTGCCACATTGAGCCCAGTGTTTTCCCATGGAACATGATGCAGAAAAGGAAATATCAACCATTAATGTCCTCTCTGTATGTAACAGGTGATCACCAACAAAATGAATATCACTTACCATATGTAGTACCCAGCATCATTGCCCCTTTTTGAACCTTAATGCTCAATGCTCAAGTTAGGGCGTCCGACGCCCAACCAAAAATTGAACGCTCCAACCCAGCGACACAGTAGCGAATCTAAAATTTAAAGTTATGGTGGTCCAATGAAGCAATTTTTTAAAATATTTTTTTAATAAGTCAATCTAATCTTATAAAATTATAATTTCTCACTTTTCACCTTATGAATTCGAGCATCAATTGTTGTATACAAGAAAATAATTAATAAAAGCAAGTTCAAAGGTGCTGCCAACGGTAGGAAAATTAGGAGATGAGGGTTGTTGGGCCGAATCTTAGGGTGGGCCTCCGCCTAGGTTGGCCCCTGCAGTGGTCGGATGTTGTGGTGGGAGTTTTTACACACAATTTTTTGTTGCAATAAAAATGCGATGATGTTTATAGCAGGAGTGATGCTCCAACCCCAACAATGCATGTTGTGGTGGGAACTTTTTATGTGCATTTTTATTGTGAGAGGCTCATAGGCATACCGTGATGTTGCAGCGTGACATGCATCTAGATTTTTTTGTGATGGAAAATTTTTCATCCTCCTTTTGCGGTGATTGTTTTTCATGTTGCAGTATTTAAATATGTAAGAAATATCAAGAAGAATTGTTGTGTGTGTGATTTTTATGCTACAATTAATTGAATATTGATGTTGTAATAGTTGTTTTAAAATGCTACAATAGGTTGATTTCGGTGCTTATTTTCATCACATTTGATATGTGACATGATTTTGCAACAAATGCTTTAGGATTGTACAAACATCGATGTATCAACAGTTGATTTGCCATATTGCACCATTTAGTCTAATTTCCTAATTCTATTTGTTTCATTGATACTTTCTAAAATTTTTAATATGCATTCACATTTGTTGTAGCCGTGGTTTTAAAATATTGTGATTATAACTTTTAGTTGTTGTGTTCCAATGGTTGAAAAAGAACAGATGGTTCCTTCAGGTATTTTCCTTTTAAGCTTTTGCTGACCGTTTCATTTGACAAAAATAATTATATAGATTTACACATAATTAAAAGGGTGTCATAGTCTTTTCCCTCTATAACTCATCCTTCACCCCCAGGTTATATAAAAAGGACTATTCCTTCGCACTGACCTCATCCTTCCGGTCGATTGTTGCCGGTCAGTTCCGCTTGTTGTCCCCCCACTTGGAGCCTTGGAGGGGATCTTGCTGCCTCCACACCATATCAATCCGATTAGTTTGGTTCCCGTCATTTCCAGCCGGCCGCCACAGGAATAAAGGTCAGTCCAACCTGCTCACTCAGCTGTCGCTGCCTCCCTTTCATTCAGGCCCTTGGTGGAGATGAACCTTTAATTTTTTATATACAAAAATACAGAATTAGAAAAGTAAAACGCCAAAATTGAGGAATTACAAAAATATAGCATAATCATCTGCCAAGCAGACAAAAATCCTATTTTCATCCAATGCGTAGATGAAAATAGGTTTTCGTCTATCCAACGGATGAAAATCTCGCGTTGACTATGTCGGTGTTTTACCGCCAAGCCCACCGAGGGATACCCCCGAAGTGGTGAGTTGTAGGTAGGCTGTCGCCGAGATCAGGAACTCAAAGGTGCAAGAAACACAAAGTTTAGACAGGTTCGGGCCGCCGAGAGCGTAATACCCTACGTCCTATGTGGTGGTTTGTATTGCCTTAGGTGTTGATCTGGTTGATCTGTTTGGAGGGGATCCCTGCCCGCCCTTATATAGTTTGGAGGGACAGGGTTACATGAAAATCTTAGCCAGATACGAGCTCAGGAGTGCTACCCGAGTACTTTTCGGGTAGTTTCCTTCTGTTCCGACTAGTTCTACTACGGTACGAGTAGTTACAATTGGTGTAGGGTGTGGGCCATGTCCCACCCCTTATCCTAGAATATGTACGCCATGTGCGTAGTCCTGTGGCCCCGGGTCTGACAAGCCCCCGAGCTTTTCGTAGTCGAGTACTGCAGGCTTCCGAGTACTTCTGAAGGCGTCTTCGAGTTCTCCCGAGCTCCTTCTTGAAGGTGTCTTCTGAGTACTTCATTGGCTGCATCGAGGCTGTGAGGTGCTCATGCCCCGAGTAGTTGTCAAGTCTTCTTTTATTTGGGGTGCGATTAAACTCGAACTCCATATGGAGTAGCCTTCGAGCCTTAGGTTGAATCGCAGAATCAAGTCGAGGGTCAAATGAGCCTTGAATCTTCTGTCCTTATCTTCCAAAAGATTTGAAAAATAAGTCGCTGATGACACGTATCCTGTAGTCTCTGTGCCTTGAATTCAAATCCCCAAGGTTTAGAAAAAAAGGGTCCAAAGAATCGTGGCATGCAATGACGGTAAGGATTTAATGATTAAGATGGTCAAATTGGTTCAGAAATTCAAAAACCGCTTGGAGTAGTACTAGTCGAGAACTAGTAAATGGAGTAGTACTGGAAGTTTGGGAGCGAGGCACCTTCAATAAACTACACATAGTACTAGTCAAGAACTAGTAAACGGAGTAGTACTGGAAGTGTAGGAGCGATACCCCTTCAGTAAACTACGCTGCGCTGCAGCTGCCAACTTGGGATACAAGTTAGATAAGGGTGAAAACGATGTAGGTGCTCGTTATTCCAGGAGTTTGGGACCTCCTGGCTATTAGGGTACTGTAAGCGATACGACCCTAACCTTGAGCACAATGAAGGGTCCCTCCCATCACGAATTAAGCTTGTGCAGCCCGGTCTCGTCATGGATGTAGCGAAGGACCAAATCTCCAACGTTGAAGATCGTTGTTGAACATTCCGGTCGTGGTAACGATGGACGCCTTGTAAGTAGCGGGCCGACTGAAGCAAAACATTGCATCTGACTTCTTCTACTGAGTCAAGTTCGAGATGTCTTGCATCATCAGCCTTGCCTTCTTTGTACATCTCCAGTCGAGGAGATTGCCACATGACATCAGCCGGTAGTATAGCTTCAGACCGGTAGACGAGAAAGAAAGGTGACTGTCCTATGGCCTTGCTTGGTTGTGTGCGAAGCCCCCAGACTACTGATGAGATCTCATTGATCCATTTGCCTCCCTTTTTGCTCTTCTCGTCGTAGAGTCTTTTCTTCAGCCCATCCAGGATCATGCCATTGGCGCGCTCAACCTGACCGTTGGCCCGCGGGTGAGCTACTGAAACATACTTGACCTCGATGGCGCTGCTCTCGCAGAAATCCCAAAATTGATGCGAGTGGAAATTGGATCCCAGATCCGTGATGATGGTGTTGTGAAGCCAAATCGGTGCAAGATGTCGCAGATGAAGCTAACCACTCGATCTGCAGAGAGCTTTGTAATTGCCTTGTACTCGATCCACTTCGTGAACTTGTCGATGGCTACCAACACGTGAGTAAAACCTCCTGTCACAGTTGTCAAGGGCCCTATCATGTATAGGCCCTAGCATGCAAACGACCATGAAGGTGGTATGCTAATAAGGTTGTGGGCCGGGACGTGGGCTGCTTGCTGAAGAACTTGCAGTTTGTACACCGGCGAACGAGTGCTTCAGCGTCTGCCAAAGTAGTCGGCCAGTAGAACCCGGATTTAAAAGCTTTCCCGACTAGCGTGCGAGAAGCAGCATGGTTTTCGCACGCGCCTTCGTGAATCTCCTGGAGTATTTCTCTACCTTCCTCCGTGTGGACACACTTCATGA
Source organism: Panicum miliaceum (assembly GCA_032594955.1). Taxonomy (NCBI): domain Eukaryota; kingdom Viridiplantae; phylum Streptophyta; class Magnoliopsida; order Poales; family Poaceae; genus Panicum; species Panicum miliaceum. The sequence continues at coordinate 18,447,862 of CM064071.1, read as the reverse complement.
GTATGCCTGATGCTTATCCACGCTTGTATAGGTTGTCCCCGACTAGAACGTACCCTTTGCTGCACCTTGGGATGCGTGCAGCCTCAGCGCTTTTTGGGTCAACGCCGGGAGGTAGTTTGGGCTCCTTGATGAAGTCGAGAAAAGTCACCCGCCAGTCGACGTCAATCATCAAGACCTCTTGGTCGGGTTCTCTTGTACCCTGAGCGATGGTGCTTTGATCTGGTATCTTGATGGATGGGTGATGCAACTCGTGGATGAAAACTCCTGTTGGGACATTAGCTCGATCGGAACCCAGTTTCGAGAGCACATCCGCTCCCACATTGTTGTCGCGAATCACATGATGAATTTCCAGGCCTGAGAACTTGTTCTCAAGCTTGCGTATTTCCACGACGTACGTGTCCATGGTGTCCTTGTTGATATCCCACTCTTTGTTGACTTGTTGGATCACCAGCAAGGAGTCGCCATAAACAAGTAGTCGCTTGATGCCTAGAGAGACTGCCACGCGTAGCCCGTGCAGTAGTGCCTCGTACTCGGTTTCGTTGTTCAAGAACTCAAATAATATTTGGAATACATATTTGAGTTGTTCTCCGGTTGGACTGATGAAGAGTACTCCCGCGCTACCGCCTCCGAGCGTGAGTGAGCCGTCGAAGTACATCACCCAATGCTCTGGCAGGTTGACTGGGGCTTCCACTTGGTTTTCTCGCCATTCTTCCATAAAGTCGACAAGTGCCTGCGACTTGATGGCAGTTCAGGGCTTGAAATTGAGAGTAAGAGCCCCCAGTTCCACTGCCCATTTGGAGATGCGCCCAGTGGAGTCCCGATTGTGGAGAATATCCGCCAATAGGAAATTAGTGACCACCGAGATGTTGTGTGCGTTGAAATAGTGGCAAAGCTTCCAGGAGGTGATGAGTATAGCGTAGAGTAGTTTCTAAATTGTCGGGTAACGAATCTTGGATTTAGAAAGAACTTCACTGACAAAGTAGACCGGCCGCTACACACCGAAGGCATGGCCTTCCTCCGAGCGTTCCACCACGATTGACGTGCTGATGACGTGAGTAGTCGCGGCGATGTAGAGTAATAGGTTCTCACCTGGTTGTGGAGCAGTCAAGATGGGGGGTGACTGTAGATGATGCTTGAGGTTTTCCAGCGCCTGCTTTGCCTCCTCGGTCCACTGGAACTTGCCGTGTCATTTGAGCAATTTGAAGAAGGGTAATCCCCATTCTCCAAGTCATGAGATAAATCTATTCAGGGCTGCTATACAGCTTGTGAGCTTCTGGACATCCTTGATCATCCATAGGGCGTCCATGTTTGTAATGGCAGTGATCTTCTCTGGGTTCACTTCAATTCCTTAGTGACTAACGATGAAACCGAGTAGTTTTCCTTGTGGTACGCAGAAGACGCACTTGGTTGGGTTGAGCTTCCACCCAAACTTGCGTAAGCTGTTAAAGGTTTCCTCGAGATCAAGGATAAACTCGTCGTGGACTCTAGTCTTGATGACCACATCATCCACGTAGCCTTCAACATTGCGATGTAGCTGATCAGCAAGGCATTATTGGATAGCCCGCTGGTAGGTGGCTCCTGCGTTCTTCAACCAGAAGGACATAGTTGTGTAGGCATATGCTCCAAAGGGGGTGATGAGTGCTGTCTTGATCTGGTGTTCTTCCTTGAGAGCAATCTAATGGTAACCCGAGTAGCAATCAAGGAAAGAGAGCAGGATGCAGCCAGCCGTAGAGTCAATAACTTGGTCGTTGCATGGGAGCGTGAAGGGATCCTTCGAGCGGTGTTTGTTGAGATCAGTGTAATCCACACATATCCTCCATTCATTATTATTCTTTTTCAGAATGAATACAGGGTTGGCTAACCACTCGGGGTGGTAGGCTTGTTTAATGAAACCAGCCGCGAGTAGTTTTGCTAATTCCTTCTTGATGGCCTCCCTCTTGTCTGGGGCGAAGCGTCGTAGTCGCTGCTTCTTCGGAGTGGCTTTGGGGTTGACTTTTAGGCAATGCTCAATCAACTCCTTGGGCACGCCCGGCATGTCCGCTGGTTTCCACGCGAATATGTCACGGTTGGCTCGAAAATTGATGAGCGCGCTTTCCTATTTGTTGTTCAAGCCGCCTCCAATCAAAGCAGTCTTGGACGAGTCGCCTTCTTGCAGCTGGATGGCCTTGATGCCGACGTCGCTGGGGTTGGGTTTTACCCTGGACTAGCTAGGCCTCTGATTGGGGATCTCCATCTTTGAGTCGGTGAGCTTTTGCGCGGCCACGAAGACTTCCGCAGAAGGTTGTGGCACGCGTGATGTCGCGACGTACTCGATCGCCTCTTGGTCGCAGTCGTACGACTTCTTCAAGTCGCCACGGAATGTGAGTACACCTGTCTTGCTTGGCATCTTGAGTAGTAAGTAGACGTAGTGAGGCACGGCCATGAATTTGGCCCAAGCTGCTCTGCCGAGGATGGCGTGGTATGACGACTCGAAGTCAGCCACCTCGAACTTGATGTACTCCATGCGGTAGTTGTCTTTCATCTCAAAGGTGTCTGGCAGGACCACTGAACCGAGTGGTGTAGCCGCGTTTCCTGGGACGATGCCGTAGAACGGACCTCTACTAGGGGTAAGCATCTTGGAGATGTTCAGCCCCATCTTTCTTCAATGTACTCGCAAAGAGCAGGTTGAGGCTGCTCCTGCCATCGATGAGTACTCGAGTCAACTGTGAGCCTGCCACGATAGGATCTAGGATGAGCAGGAATTTTCTCGGCTCGGAGAAGCTGGTCCACTGCTCGTCCCTAGAGAAGGAGATCGGGACCTCGCTGTATCTCAGAGGTTTCTATATGGCGGGCTCGACAGAGAGAATTTCACGCAGGGTCAGCTTCTACGCGTGCTTCGAGGGGAAGCCACTATCTCCGCCGAAGATAATGTTGACGATATTCTTCAGGGTCTTGGAAGTCTTGAGCCCCTAACTTGTCACCCTCGTCGTCGTCCCCCTGATCCCTCCGCTTTCCATCTTGAGGGAGGAGTGGAGCATTGATTGACTTGCGAAGGCTAACACACTCGAAGAGCATATGCTATGACTTTGGGTGCATCGGGCATCGTTTGTGCAGGACTTTCTCAAACTGCGCTTGATTGTGCCCCGACTTCTTGCCCCGCAGATTGCGGTCAACAGTTGCGACTTCTTGGTCTGACTTGCACTTTCGGGGATTCCCCGAGTTGTTCTGCTGGCTTTTGTCGAAGTGGTTGTTGCTGTTGCCCTGCTTGTCATTGTTGCGCTTTGGGAAGCGATCGTTCTCCTCATCCTCCTGGTTAGCCCACCGTGCCATCATGTCACGCAGTTCCACGATAGTAGCCGGACGGTTGCGTCCGAAGTCGTGGTAGGTGTGCTTCGAGAAGAGGCCGTTCTTGAAACAACGGATGACGTACTCGTCGGTAATGTTGGCGATGGTGGCTCGCATCTCGAAGAAATACCGGGTGTAGGACCTCAGGGTCTCGTTCAACTCCTGCTTAACCTAGGATAGATCATGATGAGTACCTTCTCAGATCATGGATCCCTGGAAGTTGTTGATGAAGGCCCTCTTGAGGTCCTCCCAGTAGACGATGGAGTTTGGTTTAAGGCTTTCGAGCCAAGTGAGGGATATAGATTCCAAGGCTACTGGGAAGTAGAGTGCCTTGGTGGAGCTGGATCCGCCAGATACCTCGATGGCGACGGAATAGCACGAATCCACTGGCGCAGGTCTTGCTTGCCGACGTACTTGGGGATGCCGACTAGTTTGAAATCCTTAGGGTAGGACCGGTCGGTGATGTTGGAGGTGAACGCAGGAAAGCGGTCACTATCATCGGCGTCGTGATATCTGTCGGGTTGGTCCCTTCACGTTGCCTCAATGATGCGCCGTGTGTCGCGACCGTCGTTGATCTTCTGCCTTAGATCAATCATGGGAGCATTCTGAAGGCTGGCCTCGGGTGGAGCTTCGCCCTGAGGCCGTGCATCGTACCCGTTGCGGGGTGGGAGCATCGATTGTTGGACCTCTTGTTCAACGTTGCCACGCGCGGACTGCTAGCCCTGAGGATTGCCCTGGCCGACTGGATTGTCCTATTTGCGCTGGTGATTGTCGTTCCCCCTATATCTGAAACCTCCTCCAGGGATGCGACTAACCTGCGCAGAGTCACCATGGCACTCAGATCTCGAGAGCATGTTCCGAGTTGAGGACATTGGGTGTTGCCCATCGAGTTGCCCGAGTGCGCGTTGGGTTAGATATTGCAGCCTTTGTATCTGGGGGTTTGGTGGTAATTGTTGAGCTAGGAGCGCTGCTTCCGCAATGGCGCCGATCGGGGTGCGATACTCCCGATTTTCAGCTGCTATAAAAGCGTTGTTGAGGTTCCTCTGGTACAGTGGGTTGCGTGCACCGTTTTCCACGTTCCCCCTGCGCTTGGCATGCTTGGCGTTCTTCAACCATCGGATCCTTCTGTACTCCTCGTTCTCACCCTAAGGGGCGTTCGCCGTTCGTTCATTGGCAGATACGTCCGTAAGTAGTTTGGCATCGTACTCAGGACCCGGCTCGTCGTCATCTGCATTGCGAAGGGAAGCCATGTAGACTTGACGATCCGGCGAGCTCTCAGCCGGGTGGCTGTACTCGACTAGCTCTGTGCTGCCCTCTCCCTCTTCAAAGATGCGAGAGAGGGGTTTGCCTTCCTGAAAAGGTAGTTCCTACGTGAAGGCCACAAGGCGGGAGTCGTATTCGAGTAACTCAGAGGGCTCTAAGCCCTTCCAGTAGACGAACCGGCCTTGTGGTGTGGACGTTATGGTCAGACCCAGGTGACTACCTGAAAAAAGGATTCGGGGTCGTCGTCTGAGTCTGAGTAGTTGTCGACAACGGGGGCCCCCCGATTGGCGATGGTTCCCTCGCCATCGAGTTCTCCCGGACTCCATCTTGAAGGTGTAGTCAGCGGGTACTTTTCATCAACGAGTACTTTTCATCCTTGGTTACTTTTCATCAACGAGTACTTCTCGTCTGAGTCCGAGTAGTTGTCGAAAATGGGGGCCCCAATACAGGCGGTGGCTCCGTCGTCCTCGAGCTTGAGCATACGGTCTAAGTCCTCCTCCAAGTCAAAGAGGGACTCAGACCATGTAGCCTCCTCATTGACCGAAGCGACATCGCATAACCCAAACGGGAATAGAGTACCCGCCTCCTCAGATCGGTTTGAGTCCGATCCGGGAAGTCCTGGTGTAGCACGAGTTGAAGTCGCGTCGAAAACGGACATCCTCTCAATCTCCCTGGCAAGATCGGGGAGCAGCAACTCATCGAGGTTGTCGACGAACTCGTCGAGGTTGCTGCATCGATTTGTTGCAGAGGTCTCCGGCTTCCTGGTGTCGGCTAGGTGGCCGTCGAAACCACCCGAGCTGTTGGCGATGCAGATCCAGGAGCCAAAAATGAATGTTGTGCCCTCATCGAGCATGGTGCTGGTGAAGCAGAAAGATGCCATCGAGTTCTCCAGTGGATGCTCGATGATCACCCCTACTTGTTGCAAAGCCCACCGAGGGATACCCCCGAGGTGGTGAGTTGTAGGTAGGGTGTCGCCGAGATCTGGAACTCGAAGGTGCATGGACTCCTGGTAGACAGAAACCGCGTTGCGTAGCCTGAACATGAGTCGGGTACGCCCCTCCCCGGATCAGACTGGATCCGACCCAAGAAGTCCAGGTGCAGCATGAGTCGAAATTGCGCCAAAAACGGACTCCTCCTCGACCTCCCTGGCTAGGTCAAGGAGCAGTATCTCGTTGATGTTATCAACAAACTCGTTGAGACGACTGCGTCGGGTTGTTGCAGATGCCTCCGGCTCCCTGGTGTCGGCCAGATGGCTATTGAAGCCACTCGAGCCGTTGGCGACGTGGATCCAGGAGCTGAAGACGAAAGTTGTGCCCTCGTCGAGCACAACGCTAGTGTAGTCGAAAGATGCCATCGAGTTCGCCGGTGGACGCTTGATGAACACCCCTACCTGGCGCGCCAGCTGTCGGTGTTTAACCTCTAAGCCCACCGAGGGATACCACCGAGGTGATAGATTGTAGGTAGGATGTTGCCAAGATCAGGAACTCGAAGGTGCAACAAACATGAAACTTTTAGACAGGTTCATGCCACAGTATGTGTAATACCCTACGTCCTGTGTGGTGGTTTGTATTGCCTTAGGTGTTGATTTAGTTGATCTATTTGGAGGGGGGGTCCCTGCCCGCCCTTATATAGTTTGGGGGGGGACAGGGTTACATGGAAATCCTAGCCGGATACGAGCTCCGAAGTCCTACCCGAGTACTTTTCGGGTAGTTTCCTTCTGTTCCGACTAGTTCTACTACAGTACGAGTAGTTACAATTGGTGTAGTGTGTGGTCCATGTCCTACCCCTTATCCTAGAATATGTACGCCATGTGCTCAGTCCCGTGACCTCAGGTCTAACAGACCATGACTATTTTAGTCTAAACTATAAATTCTACGACTAGAATAAAGTAGATATGCAATGTAATTGACTTGAAGAAAGTTTAAACTTGAAATCCATTTGAGCACGGTGTTGAAGTCGAGGGAATCGTTGATGAGATCCATCTTTGTTTCATTTGTAATAGAGTTAGTTATATTATATGAATAATATGAAACAAAAATTATAAAGTAGCCATCTCTTTTCCTGATAAGCATTCTAGTTGGGTGAGTGGAATGATTTTTTTTCAGTCAGATCCTTAGGTGAGGTTTGTTTGGATGGGTAGAAATTGGTTCCATAGGCTAGCGAGTCGGTGCGAGTGTTCTACTATAATTGTGTGTTAGTTGGAAAGGGATGGAATTGGTCCATGCTAACCTCGCGCGAGTGGGTCATGGCGAGTCACTCCACTCCTGCAAGAAAACCGACACCACCGGCCGTCACTACCGCCGTCACCCCCGCATAATCTCCTCCATCCTCTATAGTGGATCCAGGTGCACCTCATCTAGCTCCCCTCCCCCATGTCCTCCACATCTTCAACTTTCCTTTCTCCCATCCCCCTTCCCCTTCTTGCTAAGGTTCGACTTTGATGTCCTCACTGCACTGGCACCGGCCTCGAGTTCTACGGCGGTGGCTTTTTGCTAGATCTGTAGGAGGGGCTTCTATGTACTCCAACTTGACATCTGGTGTCTGCAGGCAGGAGGAGGTATTTTTTTTTGAGGTAACAGGAGGGGTGCATGCCCCCTACTTGTTATATATTAAAAAAAAGGAAGAACGAGTTTACAAGAAAAGAAAAGAAAAAAGAAACTAGTTACATGCAAGAATCTAGCCATTGAACTATCCCTGGAAAATACTTTGGTTTGGCCCGATGGATAACCATGCCAAACTCCTTCCTGAAGAAACCCTTCGTTGCAGCAACCGAGAAAGCTTCATTCTTGAAAAGGAGGTTGTTTCTTGATGTCCAGATACTCCAACACAATAAAATAATTATCTCCATGAAGAAAGGTTGTGAAATTTGCTGCCGAAGTAATTGTAGAGTATCGAACGCCTCCAGTTGATCATTTATATGTAGACCAATTGCATTCCAGCTAAGTTGAGCAAAAGGGCAGGCCAGGAACAGATGTTCCACTGTCTCATCATCTTGACAGGAACAAAAAAGACAATAGTAATCATCTGAATTGTTCTTCTCCTTAACATTCCCCGAACATTAATACTATCTTTCAGAATCAACCAGAAGAATATTTTGTGCTTGAGCTGCCAACAGGACTTCCATAACCGGTTAAAAGATGGATGTATCTCCCTGTGACCTTCCATTGCCTGATAAGCTCGCTGTGAGCTGTAAATGCTTCCCCCCAAAATATACTTCCAAATGTCATCCTCCTAATGCAGATTACAATTGTCTATATTGTCCAAGAGAGCTTCCAATTGCAATGATGCTTCTGCTGAAATAGGGAGGTGGAGCAGGTCATTTAAATCGTCAATGGCTGCTGCAACCTGCAAAGTAATTTCCTTACGTCTCACAAAAAAATAAAGTTCAGGTTAGGCCCATTTCAGCACACAATCTCCCCATAAGTCCTCCCAGAAATGAATGGTAGCCCCACTATGTGGTATAGGCGAAGCTAGGCCTTTGTACTGTGTTATGAGCTGAGTAATATCTCGCCACCAAAAGGATACCTTCTTTGCTTTACCTGGCAGTTTACCATCAACATAATATGAACTCCAGATCAACTAAACCCAGGGCAGGTTAGCCTTATTAAAGACCTTGTGTAGATTTTTCAGCAAGAGTACATCATTTTGCACATATAAATTGATAACCCCCAAGCCTCCTTCAGATTTAGATAGACAGACGAAATGCCATGCTGCCTTAGGTGGCTTTCTATCAGTCAGATCAGCGCCTCTCCAAAGCAGGTGTTTTCGGTACTTATCCAGTTATTTGATGACTGTTTTATGAACCTTGAGTAAGCCCATTAGAAAGGTTGGATAAGAAGAGAGCACTGAATTTACCAGGATCAGCTTCCCTCCTTGTGAGAGCATATGAGCAGTGACAAGAAGCCTCTTCTCACATTTCTTCACCAAAGGCATGAGATAAGAGACAGAAGGTTTTTTCAGACCAAGTGGCATGCCTAAATAAGTAAAAGGCAGGCTACCAATCGAGCACCCAAACAAGGAGGCTAGGGATGTAGTTTTCTCTTCACTCTATTGATTGTAACTAACTATAGTTCACTTTAAGACCAGAATCATGTGCAAAATCACTAAGAATACTTTTCAGTGTGCTTAGCTGCTCTGCAACATGTCGGTGTTTAACCTCCAAGCCCACCGAGGGATACCCCCAAGGTGGTAGATTGTAGGTAGGGTGTCGCCGAGACCAGGAACTCGAAGGTGCAAGGAACATGAAACTTTTAGACAGGTTCGAGCCGTAGTATGCGTAATACTCTACGTCTTGTGTGGTGGTTTGTATTACCTTAGATGTGGATTGTTTGGAGGGGTCTCTACCCGCCCTAGGGGGACAGTGTTACGTGGAAATCCTAGCAAAATACGAGCTTAGGAATACTACCCGAGTACTCCTCGGGTAGTTTCCTTCTGTTCCGACTAGTCCTACTCCTGTACGAGTAGTTACAACTGGTATAAGGTGTGGGCCATGTCCCATCCCTTATCCTAAAATATGCACGCCATGTGCGCAGTCTCGTGGCCCTGGGTTTGATAAGCCCCCAAGCTCTTTGTAATCGAGTACTGCAGGCTTCCGAGTACTTCTGAAGGCATCTTCGAGTTCTCCCGAACCTCATCTTGAAAGTGTCTTCTCGGTACTTTCATGGCTGCATCGAGGCTGTGAGGTGCTCATGCCCTGAGTAGTTTTCAAGTCTTCTTTTATATGGGGTGCGATGAAACTCGCACTCCATATAGAGTAGCCCCCAAGCCTTAGGTTGAATCGAAGAATCAGGCTGAGGGTCAAATTAGTCTTGAATCTTCTGCTTTTATCTTCCAAAAATTTGTAAAATAAGCTGTCGATGACACATGTCCTGCAGCCCCTGAGCCTCGAATCCAAATCCCAAGGTTTGGAAAAAAAAAGGATCCAAAGAGTCGTGGCATGGATTGTGTAAAAAATTAAGAATTTGATTTGGTGGTTAAAATGAGTAAATTGGTTCAAAAATTCGAAAACCCCTCCTTTTGGGATAGCATCCCTGAAAAAATGGTTAAGCAAATAACTTTTCCAAAGTAACCCAAAATTACCGCTCAAAACAAATCTTATCCCGAGAAAAACTCTTCGCATTCCGCATAGTAATTGCTGGGCCACTGCTGGGTATTTAACCGCGCGGTGACTTAGGGTTTACTTACCTTTTCGCTTGTGCTTTCACTGCTCTAGCCCTTGGTCTTCCTTAGTCTCACAGCCGTCGCTGCCTACAGATTCAGATCTAGGTCAATCGCAGTAGATCTTCTCCTGTTAGGAGTAGTCGCCGAGATCTGCCTCCTCCTCTAGAGCGCTACTCTGCCACTCCAATCTGTTGGCGCTAAAATCGGCCGGATAGGAATCGGCCGATGGTCTTCAGCGTCAGACACACGACCCGGGAGAATCTGCTTAGCTCCTGTTCGGGTTATCGCCCTGGTGCGGTTCGCGCGGCGTGCCAGTCAATCTGACCTGTTGATTGACAAGGAAATAAAGTATTAAATTCCAGGCGCGTCGATCGGCTGGAGTTCCGATCTGTCCTGAGGAGCGCGTCGGCGGCGAATCGGCCGATTTGCTGTATAAATGATCGGCTATGGATCACCCGATGATCGTGTAGTAATCGTAAAGAAAACTGCTGGAGCAATCTAGACGACTACTGTAAGGACAACACTTGAAATAGATCTAATCGGCTGTATGATGATAAATCGAAGAAGAACAATGACGAAGCCGATTACTCCGATCTCAAGCTGGATAACTGGTGATAATACTAGAATAACAGGTAAAACTTGCAATTCTAGTAAATATCGATAACTGGTGAATAAATCCAAACGAAACCACAGCGATGCGCCCGTAGTTAAAGCTCGGATATTACTCGGTAAGCGGAACCTACCAATTGGCCGGAGATCAAGTTGATGCAGCCCTGCCAATCCGTATGAACTCGTGGAAGAAGAAAATATTGGCGAAGTCGCCGACTTGAAAGTAAATTGCTGGAAAAGTAGAAGTGTTGTTGTTGATTGATGTATTGATCCCCTTTCAAGACCCTAACGACTCCTATTTATACCCTAAAGCTAGGACTCCTAGTCGATCACGACTTGTTACAACCTTATTTAAATTACTATATCTATACGGACTTTAAAAAGGAAACGGACTCCCGCAGAATCTTCCGCCGCCGCTCCCTAATCAATTAAGATTTCCTTCAATTGCTCTTCGACCGACTTAGCGTGCCCCCTTTGACCAGCTTTTGACCAGGATCTTCTGAAATAATCCCATCCTGTTGGCATAGGCTGGGCCACCAATCGGCCGATTTCCAACTGTTACTTCAATCAGCCGATTCCTTTCTGTGGTCTTCAGATCTGCCGCATCAGCCAATCTTCTCCTCCTGACGCCGATTCAACACGTGTCGAAATCTGGCGTCAACACATGCCCCCAATTTCGGAGTAAAATATAACTTTTCCTTCGAAACTCTTTTCTTTAATCCTCTCCTTCGAAACGAGCGCAGTAAAAATCTCCTTCCGTTCCGCGGCACAATGATTGCAATTCCCTCGAACCGGGCGCGCGAAACGACCGCTCCCCTGGAACTCGTGTAGACGGCGCGGTAAAAATACCATCTTTGCCCTGTCTCCCCTGATCTCTCTTAAGTATTGGCTTTCTCCGCCTCTCCTTCCCCACGAATCTAGCACTCTCTCCATCGCATCACTGTTCGTCTTCCTCCAAGCTCTTTCGATTTCCAAGTGCTTCCCCTTTTTCGGCGACCTCATCCGCAGCCTGCTCCGACCCCCAATGGCGTCTCCATCGGCGACCACCCCAGCGGCGGCGGCGGCCCAATCGGCGGCTTCCCCAGCGGCGTCATCGGCGACAATGGCTTCCATCCCAGAGGTAAATGCTCGAAATTTTTTCCTTTTTGCCTTTCTACTGCTTCAGTATTTTCCGGACCCTTTCTCAGTTTCTCCCCTTTTTCCCTTTTTTAGGCACTTAGGCACCGAATCACCATTCCCCTCTCCGAATCCCCTGACCTCATCTGTCTGGGCCCTATGGGGAGCCCTGATCCAACGGATCTGATCAGTTTAGAAACCCACAGGATCCCCTTTAAGCAGTCATCCATGGATTTAGATCATTGGGTAGGCACTTTCAGATCCTGGCCGAATGAAACACCCGGGTGGAGAGAATGGTACCAGAGGGTAGCCGGGTCTTGGAAGGTTCAATGGGAAGAACTCAAAATCGGCCAGTGCATAGACTTATCCCTGTCTCAGATGGAAAGGAACGAACCTTTGGTTATGGCAGCCTCTTACTTCTGGTCCGATGCACTTAACGCATTCCTTTTTGGACACGGACCCATGACCCCGACCTTGGCCGATGTTCTGCTATTGACCGGCCTCGATGTTTCCTCCGCCGATACCCCTTTCAATTATCTTTTCAAGCCATCTCATCGGCTGGAGACCAAAGGAATCGGCGGGTGGAAAGGATACATCAGTAAAAACATGAAGACAGGGACAGTCTCACAGAGGGAGCATACTGCCTTCTTGATGATGTGGCTGGAGAAGCATTTCTTCTGTGGCAGAGCGGTCGGCCCCTCTTCCAACACTCAAGCTTTGGCAGAGGCTCTTTCACAAGGATCGGCCATCCCCCTCGGTAAACATTTGCTGGGATCGGCGTACCATCTGATGCACCAAATCGGCGTCAAGCTGTCGAAAGGGGAGTCGATAGGGAACCCAGGCGGTCCTTGGTGGTTCATCACCCTCTGGCTCAATTGATACATGAGCAAGGTCTCTCAGCAGCGGATAGAGACAAAGACCTTTCCCAACATTGAGTCAGAGGAGAATCCATCGGTCCGTCGCCGCTGCAGATCTTTTGGAGAAGCGGTATCGGCCTTTCCTGGCTGCCAATTCACTGCTACCCGCATAGCTGAATATTTCAGATGTTTCTATAATGGCCTTAGTGAAGAGATGATCATCTGGCATCCATATCGGACCGCAGAGCCGATTTTCGAATTGCCCGTATGCTTTGATTTCTCCACTCATACATTTGACAGAGAATTAATGGACGTCCTGATCAAGCCGGGAATTCTGCCGGCCAACTTCTTCTCAGGAAAGGACTCACCCACCTATGAGTTCTACTGTCCATCGGCTGCGGCAAGGCAACTGGGTTTTGGCCAACTGCCGATTCGAGTCTATTTCGCCGGCCAGGCAAAATTCAGAGATGGACTAACTTCAAGTCTTGACTACAGCCGGTTGTGCGATCTAGTACCCGACTCCAGCACCATTGACTTGAACGGCTGGTCAGTTGCCTCTTTCGCCACCCAGCAGTATAAATTATGGTGGGCAGAATGGAAGCAGCATCTTTTCTGTAAATCTCCATCATCTTACTGCAACATTCTGGACCCAGAGAACATCGACCCAAATGCAGCGGTATGTCCTTTTTTCCTTAGCCGATTCCAATGTTGCATTATCATCTTGTTGTTAACTTATGTTTATCCCTTCAGTCTGAAAGCCATGTTCCCCCGATGCGGAGCCGAAGCGGCCGGCCGATTGACAGCCATCACCAATACACGCCGTATCCACTCATCGGCTTCCATGCTCCATCTGTCAGAGATATCTCCACCGGCCGATCAAGACGAGCACCCAAAAGGCCAACATCAAAGATAACCAGCCATCGGGTGCGAGCTCGCATTGGATCGGCCGATCAGGCGGCAATAGCATCGGCTGAAATCTCCCGCATCGGATCGGCTAGCCAGATGGCAGTAGTATCGGCCGAGACTCCCCGTGTTGGATCGGCCGATCAAGTAGAGGTGACACTCGCCGAGGCCTCAGGTCCTTTACCCCTACCAGTTGTCGAGACGGCCGATCCCCAAGTTACCGCCGAAGCCGGGGCCGCTGCAGCATCACTATTAGTACAAGCTGTCCAGGTAATCTTATTTATCTCATATATTCTCCAAATCTTCTACTGACATCAATTCTATTCCTTTGCCAGGCTGCACAAGTTGTCCCACCGCAGTCCCCGCAACTATCGGCCACGTCTCAAGTGGGGACTGAGATTCCAGCAGCTCCTGTTGCCGAGGTACACGATCTCTTACCCTGCATCCTTAATATTCAGAAAACTTAACCAATTTTGATGCAGGTCGACTTGGGTACGCCGATTATAACTCCACAACAGGCATCGGCCGGGAGACCCACAGAGGCATGGCAAATTTCCATTACCATCTCATTTCATTTTCCCATAGTATTTTCACGGGAATTTATGTCTTTCTCAGGAAGCTGGCCCAAGCGGAGCACTAATAACGATCGAATCTTCTTCTTCTGGCGAACCAAGTGCACCAGTCCCTGAAACAAGGGAAACACTTCCACCAGCGCAGGCAAGAGAGATTCGTTTCAAAGAGGTAACAATCATACCATCAGAATCGGCCGATTTCCTTTCACCGCTTGCTTACCCTTTACTTTGTTCCCTTACAGGAGCAAGATACCCCCAACAATAGCATCTTTTCCTTTGCTGTCTCCTTGGCCGATGAAGAAGAAATCGCCTCACACGCAGTTCCATCGAGCTCTACCTCCGACGATGTCCGCTCCAAGCTCGAAAGCATTCGTACTCTCCTCCAAGGTGACATCGGCCGATTGGTGGAAGATGCATCGCCGATCCGACGACTTTTCAATGAGGTCAAAGATCACATCCCGGATGAAGTGTCGGAAGACTTGGGGTATGCTGCCTATATGGAGGGCATGCAGATTCCGGTTTCCAGGACGCTGCAACGTATGGCCGATCGTGCTCAGATGGCCAAAACTCAGGAGGAGGTCGACTCGTACAAGCACCGGACTCAGGAAGTACACCACAGGATCAATTTCCTCGAGAACTGCCGTCCGGACATCGTCGGCGCAATAGATCGGCTGAAACGGAGGAGAGCAGAACTCGCCAAGGAGATGGAACAGATAACCAAAGAGATAGCCGCTGAAGAGAAAAAGCTCCAAGAACTCCCAACCATCATCGGCGAGCTGAAGCAAGAAAGACAACATCTGGCCCGTGAAACAATAAGGCTCCGTCGCCGCGTGTCAGAAGTACCAGGATCGGCCGACAATGATCGGAGAATAGTAGACTCGGCCGATCAAATTAGACGACGAGCGATTGTAGCTATAGATGCTTTCCTTGGGCTGTAAAAAATATGTTAAACATTATTGCTCCTTTAATGTCACTGCGCCGATTTGGTTTTGAACTGCTTTTTCAGTCTGCCTTGCATTTATGTACGTATTTATTCCGATAGGACGTGTCTCACCATCCATCTACCTCCTCTTCATTTATACGCAGACCGTTCACCATCTCTAGAGGCACACGCATCACTTATCTCTTCTTCTTCTTTTACAGTCCCAACTGAACGGCAAGATGTCTTGTTCGTCATCCTCATCCTCTTCCTCTGTCAACCAGGTATGAACTCCCCCTCTACATTTTTCTTAAGCATCTCAATCGCTCCGATACTGGATAACTCCTTTTATCTCTGTTTCAGCCAAACCGTCTCAGCTCTGATCTAGAACGAGCGATACAAATCATGCATTCAGAAGAGCCATTATCACAGGCAGACAGAAATCTGATAAAAACTCATGCTGAGGAACTCAGAGATCATGTCCCTGCCGCTGTCCAGGAATATTCGGACCTCATAAGTGCTCATCTTTTGGTCCGCAAGCGACCATCTTCCAAAAAAAATTCTTCACTTCCTTGTAAATCTACAACTGAAGTCGCCATGGAAGATCTGGAAGAGGAGAAGACCCGCCTGCTGAAAGAACTCTGCAACCAAGCTGAAACTGGAGCCACTGCAGAGGACTTGAAAGAGAAAAGGCTCACCCTTATGATAAAACTAGGTCGCATCGGGAGAGAAATCCAGCGTAGGCGTAATCAGTAGACACACCAGTATTTTTATTCTAAGGGCGACTTATACCACGTCGGCCATGTAATCCGTAATTTCCAAATAATGAATCCCAATGTTTCTTTCACCAGATGTGTAGCCAGAAAACCAATGAGAAATCGGCCATGTTACCTTGACATATTTTACTGTAAGCTATGCATCTACCCAGATGCTTGGATAGTACCTCTTCAGATATCGTCCATTTAAAGCTCTTGGGAATTCCTCCCCTTCTATTGTCTCTAGAATGTATGCATTCCCAGGGGCACATCGGCCGATTCTATACGGCCCTTCCCAAGTGGGTGACCATTTACCGAATTTGGGATCCTTAGATCCTATCGGCAGCACCATCTTCCATACCAGATCTCCCTGAGAGAACTGTTTAACTTTGACCTTTTTGTCATACCATCTGGCCACCCTTTTCTTGTTTTCTTCTATGCTAATCAGGGCTCTCAACCGTAAACCCGCCGAATCGTCAAGTTCGTCTTTCATGAGAAAGGAATAGTCATCGGCCGTTAATTGATCCTGTAACGATATACGTCTTGATCCTGTCCTTATCTCCCATGGCAAGACCGCCTCATGACCATAAACCAAATGATAAGGGGATATTTTAGTGGCTCCATGACAAGCCATCCTGTATGCCCATAAAGATTCAGCCAAAGACATATGCCACTTCTTGGGTTGTTCTTCTATCTTCCTCTTGATAAGCTTGATTATCCCCTTGTTAGATGATTCTGCTTAGCCATTGGCTTGAGCATAGTATGGAGAAGAATTTAATAATTTAATTCCCATATCGGCGGCGAACTCTCCGAATTCTCCAGAAGTGAACATTGTCCCTTGATCGGTTGTGATGGTTTGAGGAATGCCAAATCGATATATAATATGGTTTTTAACAAATTCAATCATATCGGCCGATGTCACGTTCCATAAAGGAACTGCCTCCACCCACTTAGTAAAATAATCTGTAGCCACCAATATGAACTTATGCCCTTTGCTAGATGGAGGATGAATCTGTCCGATGAGATCTATTCCCCAACCTCTGAACGGCCACGGCTTAATTATCGGATTCATAGCCGATGCTGGTGCGCGCTGCACATTGCCAAACCTCTGACAGTCTTGGCATCCTTTGTAGTACTTGAAACAATCTTCAAGGATGGTCGGCCAGTGATATCCATTGTTCCTGATCATCCATTTCATTTTGTAAGCCGATTGATGAGCTCCACACATGCCTTCATGGATTTCTTCCATCAGAACCTTTGCCTCTTCTGTTCCCAGGCATTTGAGAAGGACTCCATCAATCGTCCGATAAAATAAATCATCCTCAAGCAATACATATTTCGTAGCCTGAAAACGTGTTCGCCGATCCACCTTTTGGGATGGATTTCTCAAGTAATGGGCGATATCCTTTCGCCAGTCATCGGCCGCGAGCTCTAGCGTCATTGCTCCCCGAATCGGCCGATATCCAGAAGCATGTTGGGCCAGTCTGTTGGCTTCTTCATTATAATCCCTGGGGATATGCTCAATTATTGCAAACTTGAACTCTTTTAAAAGTTGAAGACAATCCTCATAATAAATCCTCAAGATATCATCCTTGCACTTAGATCGCCCCGTCAACTGATCCACAATAAGCTTGGAATCTCCAAAAATTTTGACTGCATCAGCTCTGACTTCCCTTAATAATTGGATGCCTTTTAGAACAGCTCTATATTCCGCCTGGTTATTAGTTGCAGAGGCTTCTATCGGCAGAGAGAAATCATAACTTGCCCCCCGAGGCGACACAAGAACAATACCGATTCCTGATCCGACCCCACACGAAGAACCATCAAAATATAGAGTCCATGGAACTGGTTCAACGGTGGCGATTTCTGGTCCACGATGCTGAACTACGAAATCGGCCATTACTTGACCTTTGACGGCTTTGGCCGATTCGTACCTTAAATCGAATTCTGACAAAGCCAGGATCCACTTTCCAATCCGCCCTTTCAAAATCGGCAATGATAGCATATACTTCACCACATCATCCTTGCACACGACTATGCATTCTGCCGATAGCAAATAGTGCCCGAGCTTAGTACATGAAAAGTACAAGCACAAGCATAATCGCTCCACCGAGGAATATCTTGTTTTGGCGTCTAAAAGTCTTCTGCTGACGTAGTATACCACTCGTTCTTTCCCCTCAAACTCCTGTACCAACGCCGATCCAATAGCCTGTTCATCAGCCGATAAATATAACTTGAACGGCTTACCAGGCTGTGGTGGAGCTAACACCGGAGGTGAAACCAGATACTGCTTGATATTCTCCAGTGCCTTGCGCTGTCCTTCTCCCCATATGAATTCCTGGTCGGGCTTTAATTTCAACAGAGGGGTAAAAGCCTGAATACGTCCTGATAGATTGGATATGAATCTTCTGATGAAATTGATCTTGCCGATGAGGGACTGCAGTTCGGTTTTATTTTGTGGGGCCACCACTTTGTTGATGGCGTCTGTGGTCTTGCGGTTGACTTCTATCCCGCGCTCATGGACCATAAATCCTAAGAATTGTCCGGCCGATACACCAAATGCACACTTGTTTGGGTTCATCTTCAGCCCATGTTTCCTTGTGCACTCCAGCACTTCCTGTAAATCGGCCAGATGATCTTGGTGACCTTTTGACTTGACCACGACATCATCTATATAAATTTCCACCGATGAACCAATGAGCTTGTGGAAGATGTAGTTCATGGCCCGTTGATATGTAGCACCGGCGTTCTTCAAGCCAAAAGTCATAACCACCCATTCAAATAAACCGAGATGGCCTGGGCACCTAAAAGCCGTTTTCGAAATATCTTCCTCGGCCATTAATATCTGATTGTACCCGGCATTCCCATCCATGAAACTTATGACTTTGTGGCCTGCGGCAGCATCCACCAAGATATCGGCCGTCGGCATCGGATATCCATCCATCGGTGTAGCCTGATTTAAGTTCCTGAAATCGATGCACACACGCAATTTTCCATTCTTTTTGTATACAGGCACAATGTTAGAAATCCATTCGGCGTAGCGGCACTGCCGAATAAATCCTGCCTCAATCAACTTTGTAATCTCGGCCTTTATGTCAGGTAAAATCTTGGGATTACACCGTCGTGCAGGTTGCTGATATGGCCGATATCCTGATTTGATAGGTAACCGGTGTTCAACAATAACCGGTCTAGTCCTGGCATCTCATGGTATTCCCAAGCAAAGCAATCCCTGAACTCTTTTAATAAACTTATCAATCTACATTTGTACTCAGAATCCAAATTGGCACTAATGTACGTCGGCCTTGATTTGCTGCTATCTCCCAAATCTACCATCTCTAATAAATTGGCCGACGTAAACCCATGCCCAAGCTTCCCATCTTCTTGGACGAGCTGATCCATTTATTCTGAATCTTCAAAGCCGACTGCTTGGATCGGATGTAGACCGAAATCGGACACTTTCAGGAAGTCAGTGTCCCAAGTCCTGCCAGATATACACTTGACGTGCTCGCAGCTCCACTGTTGCGTGTCGGCCGCTGCAACATTGTAGACGGAATCGGCAGCAACTATCTCTGTACTGTCGCCGACCCATTGCACAAGGCATTGATGCATAGTAGATGGGACACAGCAGTTTGCGTGTATCCAGTCGCGACCAAGCAGCATATTATAGGACCCCTTGCCATTAATAACGAAGAAAGTAGTAGGGAGGGTCTTACTGCCGATGGTGAGGTCGACGCAGAGCGCTCCGCGGGCGGGTGACACGTTGCCTTCGAAATCCTTTAGCATCATGTCCGTCTTGGTGAGGTCATTATCGCCCTTGCCAAGCTTGCGGAACATGGCGTACGGCATGATGTTAATTGCCGCGCCTCCATCTACCAGTAACCTGGTGACGTGTCTCCCGTTGACATAGCCCTTGAGAAATAGCGCTTTGAGATGCTGCCGTTTTTCTTCTTCTGGTTTCTTAAACGTAGCCATCATCGGCTCTAATACCAGTTGTGCCATTTGTTCTTCTTCTGTTCTTGTTACTTTATCTCGATCATTGGGCGCCATGAACTCCATCAGCAGTATGAATACCATATCAATTTCGGCTGCCGATTCTTGGTTGTTCGTTTCCTGATCGTTTTTCTTTGGGCGCCAAACTCGAGATTTAACATTCCTTCTCTCTGGCACATGTCTCTATTCTTCTTCTTGGTGTTCCCACTGGCGTAGGCGTTGGATCCTTCGCTTCTGGGATCTGGATAGGCCATCGGGACACCACCTGGGGTTTGCTAGTTTGGCCGACGATCTGGCGTGTTCCCAATCTGGTTCCCTTCCTAGGGGATCTTCGTCTGATACCCTATCATCGGCCATCTCTTCCAGCCGATCGTGCACGCTGATCCTGCCCCCCAGTCCATCTCGCTGGCCGATCTTGCTTTTTGACCTGTTGTACTGGTCAACTCTGCCCCCCAGCCGATCATGCACCGAAACGCGCTGTTCCTCGCGTCGATTTCTGCTGATCGGCTCAGATCCTCTGTTCCTAGAGTGTGGCCTCGGGCGATCATTGCAGCTCAATCTGTTACACTCCGGACAGTTATCGGTAGACGGCAATCTGATATCGTTCTCCCAGCAGTGGATGAAGAACGGACATTGCCAGTGATCTTCATGCCGGCGTATCGCCTCTTCCCGGTATCTTGCTTGTTCTTGCTGCTGCCGATATTTACTGAGTAAGAGTTGGGAGGTGACGGGCTTGTGTGGTCGTTCTGGCCCTCGCCTGTTCCTTCTGATTTCCTCCGTTGTGATCTGCCTCCTGGGGTCGACGGCGCCGCCTCTTCTTGCCGATTCTGACGTCAGCACCTTGGTTTGACTTGAGTCTCCTCCAACGTTGACCACGTTGGCCGGGAAGGGATGTTGATCTATCTTCATCGGCTTTGCTGATTTAGCTGGAGTTTCAAATTTAAGCCGCCCCTGCTCGATGGCCGATTGTATCTGCTGGCGGAAGACTTTACATTCATTTGTGTCATGAGAAGTAGCGTTGTGCCACTTGCAGTATTTCATCTTCTTGAGTTGATCGGCCGTGGGGATGGTGTGATGTTGAGACAACTTAATCTGCCCGTGGGGATGGCCGTGTCAAAGCCGAATGTCTCTGGCTCCTTCTTGCCAAAGGGGCAAGATATTGGTTTTTTCCCTTTTACCCATTCTGCCAGGCCGATTTCTTCTTCCGCATCGGATTCAGATCCCTCCAAGTATGCCACTTTCTTTTGGAAGTTCCTCCGTTGTTCAAACGGTCGAACCTCTTGCCCTGATAATCGGTGGACGATTTGGCTCAGGCTTTCAAACTCTTGGGCAGCATATCTCTCTTTGATTTGTGGCAAGAGACCTTGGAAAGCGATATCGGCCAATTGTGAATCGGTCAGAGCCAGGCTGTAGCATTTGTTCCTGACTTCTCTGAACCTCTGTATATACCCCGTCACCGGTTCATCGCTCCTCTGCCTGAGGCTGGTCAAATCCGAGATCTTCATCTCGTGTACTCCTGCATAGAAGTACTTGTGGAATTGTCTCTCCAGATCGGCCCAAGTGACGATAGAATTTGGCGGTAAAGTGGTGAACCACTGGAAGGCCGATACGGACAGAGATGATGAAAATAAACGCACCCTCAGAGCATCTTGCGTGGCAGCTTCTCCGCACTTGATGATGAATCGGTTGATATGCTCCACAGTGGATGTGTCGTCCGTCCCTGAGAACTTGGTGAAATCAGGAACTTTGTAGCGGTGTGGGAACGACAGCGAGTCATAGGCCGATGGGTACGGCGTCTTGTAAGTATAAGTTTGAACTTTCGGCTTCAATCCAAACTGATCCTGGATCACTTCTGCTATTCTTGTTGTCTAGTCTACCTGCTGCTGATGAACAGCTGTTCACGGCGCGGGCATATGCTGAAGGGCTGGTATGGCCGGGTGATGAATCGGCGAATTTTGCTGAGCGGCCGATAGTTGATGGCGAAACGAGTCCGCACCCCCTTCGTACATCACTGCTGGCACCGTGCCTCTGAATGCTTCCACAGTGTTTGCCCCCCTGCCGATTTCTGATAAGATCGGCTGATACTGGGAGACGGTCGGCCGGACGGCCGGTTGGTATGGCACCTGAACCGAATAAGTGCCATGCCCGTTCGCTGGTTCGGGAAAATACGCTGTGGTTGACGTGCCCCAAGGCGCTGAGCTTGTAGGTAGTGTTTGCACAGAAGCCATCTGAACGGGTTGAAGCGGCGCTTGCGATGGGAGACATGGTGCACCGCTGTATCTTGGAGACACCGGAGGTGGTGGAGAGCTGTACCCCTCGCGTTGCGTCAATATCGGCCGAGGAGCCGATTGGGATGTGTATGGCTGGCAGAGTAGTTGGGGGGGCATATGCCGGTCCCTGATAGCCTTGGACGGCTCCGCTGGCCAGAGAGTTGACGACGGCGTTCTACACCGTGTTGCTCATCACCGAGGATTGGTCGATGAATGCTTGATACACGGACTGTTGAATCATCTCTGACATCTTGCCCGAGTCCTCAGCAATGGTGATGTGGCGAGGTGCTAGAATAGGAGCCTTCTTGACTGGCTCCCCGCTTCTGGTACGACTGAACGACTGGAGGTACATCTTCTTGTAATCTTCCAGATGTTTGGCCAATTCTTCCCTCTGGTCGTCCTTGAGATCCGCTTCTGTGACCTCAATGATGTTGCTGTCGGAGATTTCTGCGTTCTTCGACATATCAGATCTTGGATGGTCCCACTGGGCGTGCCAAAAGTGTGTTGGCGCTAAAATCGGCCGGATAGAAATCGGCCGATGGTCTTCAGCGTCGGACACACGACCCGGGAGAATCTGCTTAGCTCCTGTTCGGGTTATCGCCCTGGTGCGGTTCGCGCGGCGTGCCAGTCAATCTGACCTGTTGATTGACAAGGAAATAAAGTATTAAATTCCAGGCGCGTCGATTGGTTGGAGTTCCGATCTGTCCTGAGGAGCACGTCGGCGGCGAATCGGCCGATTTGCTGTATAAATGATCGGCTATGGATCAGCCGATGATCGTGTAGTAATCGTAAAGAAAACTGCTGGAGCGATCTAGACGACTACTGTAAGGACAACACTTGAAATAGATCTAATCGGCTGTATGATGATAAATCGAAGAAGAACAATGACGAAGCCGATTACTCCGATCTCAAGCTGGATAACTGGTGATAATACTAGAATAACAGGTAAAACTTGCAATTCTAGTAAATATCGATAACTGGTGAATAAATCCAAACGAAACCACAGCGATGCGCCCGTAGTTAAAGCTCGGATATTACTCGGTAAGCGGAACCTACCAATTGGCCGGAGATCAAGTTGATGCAGCCCTGCCAATCCGTATGAACTCGTGGAAGAAGAAAATATTGGCGAAGTCGCCGACTTGAAAGTAAATTGCTGGAAAAGTAGAAGTGTTGTTGTTGATTGATGTATTGATCCCCTTTCAAGACCCTAACGACTCATATTTATACCCTAAAGCTAGGACTCCTAGTCGATCACGACTTGTTACAACCTTATTTAAATTACTATATCTATACGGACTTTAAAAAGGAAACGGACTCCCGCAGAATCTTCCGCCGCCGCTCCCTAATCAATTAAGATTTCCTTCAATTGCTCTTCGACCGACTTAGCATGCCCCCTTTGACCAGCTTTTGACCAGGATCTTCTGAAATAATCCCATCCTGTTGGCATAGGCTGGGCCACCAATCGGCCGATTTCCAACTGTTACTTCAATCAGCCGATTCCTTTTTGTGGTTTTCAGATCTGCCGCATCAGCCAATCTTCTCCTCCTGACGCCGATTCAACACGTGTCGAAATCTGGCGTCAACACAATCCTCAGCTTCTGAGTGCATGCGAGTGAAACGACTCGTGACAACAAAGATGGCCGGCAAGAAGGGTGCCACTAAGACGAAGGGGAAGGATTCCTAGATGTGGCAGAACCACCTGAATTAATCCGGCTCAAGCGTATTAACCATCACCATTAGGGCAATCTCGGTTAACCTTACACTTCAAACAGAGTAATCCACTGGTCTGTCGGGTAACCTCCCGATACAACCACGGTAGAGCGGATCGAAGCCATACATACAAATGCTCATGCGCAGATGAGCCTAGAGAATACCACATTCCAGCAGATATTACAAAAATTATCATAAGTGAATATTACAAACCATGTTTGAGTTTAGTAACCAAGTACTTCAGGGATCATATCCAATAAGCTCTTCAGAGTTTAAGTTGCAGCGGAAATAAGATAACGAAAGCTACTCGACGATACAGGATGTCTCGATGAAGCCCGTACGAGACATCAATCGGCATTATCTCCATTGGTCGGGGGTGTATCCCATTCCACCGACCAACCAGGGGGAAGAGTACACGGCCAGGTCAAGCTAGCAATCATATCTTCGAAGGTCTCACCTGAAAACGAGCCACAAGCAAGGCTGAGTATACTAATACTCAGCAAGACTTACCCGTGTAGTGGAATCTACTCCACCGACTCTAGACATGCAAGGCTTTTTGGCTCAGGGGTTTGTTTTGCCGAAAAGCATCTACGAGTGGGTCCTTACTTTCAACTTTTAGCTCAAGATTCTAGTTTCATTAACCATTCTAGATAAGCAGCTATCCAATATCATTCATGGTGAAGCATTAAATTTCATCCAACAAGTTTGTTCATCATCATTGTTCCTCTTCTTACTCTGTGTGGTAAAAGGGATTAAGCAGTCTCAATAGCCGTGAGAAACGGACGATTCGAATCGAATTTCTTAACCTTGCAAGGGAAACCTAAACACACGTCACGTGGTTACTCCCAGAGTCACACGTGCAACTTTTCCCCTTTCTTTCCGGGTCGTGGATCAGAGCTACCCTCCGAGAGTACACGAGCCCCACGCCACGGTTCGGCGCCGGGTCGCGACCACTCGTGCACTCGCCATATGCACATGGACCGAAAGGAGCTACCCTCCGAGAGTACAAGAGCCCCACGCCACGGTTCGGCGCCGGGTCGTGACCACTCGTGCACTCGCCATATGCACATGGGACCGAAGTTCAAAGGGTAGGATGCCGTCCACTTGCCGGGCTAATCAGGTACTTAAGCTTACCGATTACCATATTCTCGGCATGTGGTTAGTACGTTCAAAGACTTAACCACCACTACCACACACTGCGTCCTTAGCATTTTTCACTAAACAGACGGACCTCAATCATAAACATCGTACCATAGCCCGTCCGTTGTCCTTATGATTGCAGCGTGTAGTAAACATTCAACTCCTATTTTCTCGCGAGTGACAGGAAATCACTCGGCTTTTACCGGAGTCCTATTAGCACAGCATTCTATCAAACCTTACATCTAGTTTTCAAGCATGGGTTCCTAACATCATGCAACTAAGTTTTCATTCAACTCCTATAAACTTAATGCACAAGCAAAAGAGTAGTGAGTTGCATAATTTAGGAAAGGAAACGGGTTAAGCTCCGGGGCTTGCCTTCTTGCGAAAAGTTAGTCCGGGGATCGTCTGAACGTTGACCCGGGTCTTCAACTGCTTCAGTTAGATTTGCCTGGGCTTCTCGCTGCTCACTCTCGGACTCGGGCACCAGCTCGTAAGTCCCGTCGGCGAGAGTAGTCGTTTCTACATGAATGCACAAGTATAAGTAGTGGTGTTGGTAAACGACATGATTTCCTTCACGATAAAGTTGCAGTCTGTAAAATATGAGTTTCGTTGTGAAGTGAGTTACTTTATCATTCGTGTGCAATCGTTAATAGAGTAGAATAGTACAATAAGTGACTTTGTTAAGCAAGGTGGGGTGGGTGTTCATGGGAACTTATGTTCCTCATGGAAACAGGATTTAAGTGTAACTACTACAGCGAGTAGTATCTGGTCATGAAACCTTGGATCTAGGCACATCAGGGAAAGATAAGCTTACTGTAAAATTTTCAGATATTTTCATGCAGCAGATTAATTATGAAAAATATAATACATGGTTGCTGCTAGACTCTTGTTCTTTTTGTACAGAACAAATGGTGCAAAAACTGAGACTAAGATTTTTACAGGGCTTTCACTAAATCAAGCAGGAGCTACTATAATTTTTATAGGATTTATTATGCAGTTTTCAGAGCATAGCAAATATGACATTACATACCTAGGTTATTCAAGGATTTATTTTTTTACAGGATCTTGCACAGGGTTTTTGTCCATGAAACTTTTTACACAGCATCCTCTACCACTGAGTATCTTCTAGTAAATATATGAGAATGTTCCAAGCTAAGATACTATTTTCTTGATTTAATGTATGTTATTAGCACATAAATCAAATAAATAGGTTCCCGTGAGATAAAAAGTCTCTAAATTTTTCTATGGCATCTAGGTACCATTAGACCAGTATAGAAAAAGTTTCATTAGGTGATTCATAACCTAACTGCAGGGACAATTAATTCTATCCAAACATGGTATGAAATTAAGTTTAATAAACAGTGCAGATAGAGATGGAATTTGGGCCTGATCTTTTTACATTGGCCTATATAACAAGTAAATCTCCTACTGTAAAAGTTTTAGGACCAGTACTTGTCTACAACAATGGTTGTGAATAAAGGTCATTAAACAGCCTATTTAATTTAGAGCATAAATTATCTAGAATCTGAGGAGATGCATGTAACAAAAGTTGTGGAGTTTATCCTAAAGGTTCCAGAACAGTTGAGTTTGCATTTTTCTGAATTTTCTACGATTTTATACGATTTTTACAAGTTCACTGATTTTGAATCTAGGTTTGAATCTTTCTCTTACATCTGGGTCCTTGGAATCTTACGTGCAGACCCTTATAAAGATTTCAATTACTGCAATTGGGTCCTTGGGTGGCTCGGGTATGGTGGCCGGCCAAAATTCCGGCGAGGGGTGAGGGCCGGGGAAGGATCAGGGGTGCGAGGGCTACCTCGTGGGGGTCTTGGTCGGGTTGGGGATGGCCGGGAGTAGCTTGTCGACGTTGGAGCAGGGGCGGCGGCGGCGGCGGTACGCGTCGACGGCGGTGCTCCGGCGGGCTTGGGGCGGTCTGGTCTGGACGGGGAGCTTCAGTGGCGCGTGGGGAAGCTTCTCCGGTACTTGGCTTGGGCAGAGGAGGTCGGAGTCGAGCTGTCCGCGGTGACCAGGGGCAGCGGCAGCGGCGGCAGCGCGGGCGGCGGTGCTCCGGCGGTCCTGGGCGGCGTTGAGCGGGTCGGTGAGCTTCGGTGGGATGATGTGGTGGTGGCTGGAGCTTCAATTTGAGCGGTGGATGGCTGTAGAGGGCTGTCCACGAGCGGGTGGAGCTCGGTGGCGACAATGGCGGCGGCGGGCGTCCTCTGGTGGCTGGCAGCTCGCGCGGGCGGCCTGGGGCGGCTTTTATAGGGGCAGGAGGGAGGGAGGGGTGCCGGGCGACGCGCGGGGGTGGAGGCACGGCAATGGCGCGGGGTTGGCCGCGGTGGGCGGCTCGGTTCACCGGCGCGGCGTGCGGAGGGCGGAGGCACGCGACTGGGCACCGGAGATTTTGCGTGGGGGAGCGAGGAGATAGCGCGGCACGGGATTGGAGGGCAGCTGCAGCAGCGGCTCAGGCGGGCGGCAAGCTCAGCGACGGGCGGGTCGCGGCGGGCGGTGCGGCACGGCGCGGCGCGGCCGTTGGGCGTGGCGGGCGGCGAACAGAGGCGCGGCTGGCGTGGCGCGCGTGGCGAGCTGGGGCTGGGCAGCGCGGCGGTGGGGGGGGGGGGGGGCAAGGTCGCGCTTGGGGGTGAGGGCCGGCGGCCACTGGCCTGGCGGCTTGCGCCGGTCAGGCATCGCCGGCCACCTGGCCGGGCTGTCGGGCGGGGAGGGGAGAGAGAGGAGGGACGAAGGGCCTATTTGCGAGAATTTGAAAAGTTCCAAGGGGCTGGTTGCAAACAGGATGTTTTCTCCACTTTCTAATTTGAATTTCAAAAACTTTTGAACATGAAAGTTGTTCAGAATAAAAAGTTCTACAAGTTTGGTTTCAGGCAACACCTCATTTGGCTTGTGGTTTGAAAGTTAATTTAAAAATTCAAAAGTATTCATATGTGCCCAATTTAAATTTGAATTTCAACTTAACTTGTTCTAATTCTTTTCACCCTTTTATTAGTTGGTTAAGCATAGGGTTGGGCTAATGACATTGCTTTAGAAATGTAATTTATCAGGGTTGTTAGACTAGCCTGCCGCCATGACGGGCAATGGGTGGAGAAAAAGTAAGTGTTATGAGGCTGACCTCAAAGGACTGGTTGATGAGTGCTTACTTCGGCCCAAGGAAATTATCCAGTGGCACCCTGCCACTAGTGATAAGAGGCCGTACGAGAAGGCTGAAGAAATAGTTTTGTTTCAATATTTTGTCGAGCGCGGGTTAGCCCTCCCAACTTCTAATTTCTTCGGCGGTCTTCTCTTCCATTATGGCATCCAGCTCCATCATCTCAACCCCAATTCAATTGTTCACATCGCCATCTTTGTCCATTTCTGTGAGGCTTTCTTAGGGATAAAACCCCACTTCAACCTTTTCTGCTACCTTTTTCATCTCAAGCCACAGCCCACCGAGGACAAAATGTATGAAGTCGGTGGAGCTGAAATGTAGTTGCGGCAAGGGATGGAAAAGAAGTACATCCCCTACAAGTTCCCGACAAGTCTGTCGGGGTGGAGGGAGTGATGGTTCTATATTGGAAACCATGAGCCCTCGCTTCCCGAGAGAATTGCTGGAGCACTCAGAATTGCCGGCGAGTGGACCTTGGCATGCCAGGACATGAGCCAAATTGAACATCTGATCAACATGATCAAGAGGCATAGAGATGCAGGAGTCACTGGAGCATCGGTGATGTACTCGTGGGTGGGCAGGCGAATCCAGCCACTGCAGAAGCGCGCGCGATTTGGCTTTGAGTACCTTGGCATCTCAGATCCATCTCGATATTCTGCAGAGCGCATTGAGAAAAATGAAGCCATGCTGCGAGTAAGTCAGGTACTCATGGGTGCTGAGATCGTGCCATACGTCCCGAGCCTGTATTCAGCGAAGAATCCTCCTAAACAGGTAGGGGGTAAGTAATCATAAGCTTCTATCCAGTACTTCTGATGTCCTTGGTTCTGATTTAGTACTGACAGATTTTGAAAGCTTACTATAGGATGATGTAAATGTATATAGGAGCATGCCTCCGATCCCAAACCTTCAACGTCCAGACCACATCGTGGCGTCAGCATTCCGGGCAACCAAAACCTCTCGACCCACATTGATCCAGTTAGTGGGGAGGAAGATGAGGGTACTGATGATGATCGTACCTTGGCGGAGGTAATTAAAGGCAAGAGGACAAGGACCTCCCAAGAAGGCATGAGCTCTTCTGGTGGTGACTTTCCTAGCCACTCGAAGAAGCCAAGAGTCACCAGCCGGAAGCGCAGGGCGAGCGCCTCACCAGGTGATGATGGAGACGAAACACCCAGGTAAGTGTCTTGCCTAATTTTGCAAGTTCTTTTGGTCACTCTCGTTTACCAATTCGGATTGATCTCTCCCCTTTTTCTTGAATCTTCAATACTAGTTCCCTGAACCCCAAGCATTCGAGGCAAGAGGTCGGGGAAGTAGTCGGGGATGATACTGTGAGGGAGCAAGATGTGCCCTCCATCACATTGGACCCATCATCAGGTTTTGGTGGGGCCGCGCCGGGGCAAACGTCGCCCTCGGCTGGCACCAACACGATGGTGACCGTCACGGCTGCCTCGCGGGGCAGATACTGCCCAAGGCTGGCAAACCGGTGTCGGCAA
Source organism: Panicum miliaceum (assembly GCA_032594955.1). Classification (NCBI taxonomy): domain Eukaryota; kingdom Viridiplantae; phylum Streptophyta; class Magnoliopsida; order Poales; family Poaceae; genus Panicum; species Panicum miliaceum. The sequence goes on along the minus strand of CM064071.1, from coordinate 18,418,621 downwards.
GCGCTCTAGGTGCTGCTCCAACACCTAGGGTACTAAAAAAGAAGAAATTGTCAGTGAAAAAATCCAGACTGTAAGTATTCAAGTACTTTTACTTGTATATTGTAGGTTCGTCATTGTAGGTAACAACTCTCATTGTTGTTTTTTGTGTGTAGGCCATCCTCTGCTCTAGGCTTGGAACAACCTGGCAATGTCGCGGGTATTCCAACCCCTGAGCTAGAGAAGGCATCTGATGCTGCGATTCTTGATACGGTGCTGGCGACCGTAGGTGACATCGAGTCATCATTGCTGCCCGAGGTCCCAACCCCAGTCGGTGTTGAAATCGACAGGACCGATGCAGGAGCCAGAGATGCATCCCAGGAGATACTTGCAGGTGAGACCATTGTGCCGCCTCCTCCTGCGGGTAGCAATCTGTCGGTCGCTCGACTGCTTACGAGGCGCAAGGTGACAGGTAACCCGCAGCAGCAGCCGGCCCCTGGAGATCAAGGTGCTACACACTCTTCCTTAGATGGAATCTTGGTGACTCCTCCTAAGTGGCAACATGCCATCCCGACTGATCTTATTGAAGATCCCATGCTATCATCGGCAACCTTGACGAAGTTTCAAAATATGTTCAAGGAATTATATAAATTTTTCACGGTAAGTGTCCTATACTGATGATATCTGACTTTGCCGACTGGTATTTGGTTTTCTGACCTCTTTTTTCTATCGCACAGACCTTGACCAATCCATCCAGAATCAAGTCGGACAAACTTAGTGTAGTAGAAGATGGAGCCCGCCAGTTGCAGGAAAAAGACCGCCAGATTGGTAAGCAAGCCATGAAAAATGTCTCGCTTCAGAATGAATTGGACACCCTTAAGCAGGAGCGCACTCGGGAAGTCTGGCTCTTGAAGCAGAAGATAGAAAATCTATAAAACAAGAACAAGGCTCTGGCCAAAACTCACCGAGGTAACAATATGTCGACCGCTTTGCCTTGTTTTGGTGTATCCATGTATTTTGTCTGAACTCGCACGGGTACTTCTTCTTGTCGCTTGTCCGCAAAACTCAATAATATAATAAAATATAAAGAAGATCTGCTGGCTGACATGAAGAATCTGTTGTACCATTGCAAAGATGACGTGGAACTTCTGGCAAAACAACTTGAAGATGTTGATGTAAAATTGTAGAGTGCCTGCAGCAGATCAAGAACATGGCAGAAGAAAATGAAACAAGAGAAAAAGAACTTGAAGAGCTCAGGAGTGCTACAGATAGTCGTTGACATGGTGGATCCTCCAAAAGAAGGGGTGGTTAGCGACAAGACACTGTTGTTGCGACTTCGCGAAGCCCCTTAGAAGATCACCAGCTACATCTCGGAAACCACCAAGACATATGTGGCGCACATCCTGGGACTCGTAAAGTCCTATTGGCCCAAGGCCAACCTGAGTCCACTGGTCGACGGAATGTCTGTTGACTGCTCTGAGGAAAAATTCTCAGATTTTGTTGAAGAAGTCAAGCCAGTGGCTCATCAGTTAGTTGATAGCTTAGAGCAGGAGTAAGAATAATGGACAAACCACTAAACAATCCAACCAGCTATGGGGTATGTACATATGTTTATATTGCCTGTTTGATGTACTCAGATGCTGATTGCTTGAGTAGTACCGGTAATCGCAGGATTTCAAATCAATGCTGGAGACGCCCATGTATGACTACCCAAAAGAGAGTGCTTCTGGAGGTAATCGATAGTTTTGCGTTCAATACTTAGACTCACACAAGAGTTTATATGAATTATGATTTGCATGCGTCGTCCGATAACTTGAAGTAGGCGTGAGAGCCTCCTCGACTTTATTGTAATGACTTGTGCCGCTGGTTCTAGTGAACCGTATAGGCAAGTACTCGAAGTAGTCGGAGCGTTCGCAAGTAGTCATTGCGTTGTGGCCCTGGAGGGTGTCGTAAAAATAGTCGGGCCAAAAGGACTCGTGGCACTAGCCCCCGAGTGCTTCTGTAGACTTAGTGTAGTTAGTATTTGTGATAGTACTCGTGGTCACAGCCCCCGAGTTCTATGTAATGGTGTGGAGACAAAAGTAGTCATTTGGGAACCAAGCCAACTCTTTATTGAATGAAATGTGCTGCGCTGTAGCTCACAACTTTGCGTACAATTTATCTAAGGGTAAAAACATCGTAGGAGCTCGATATTTCAGGAGTTTGGGACCTCCTGACCATCGGGGTATAGTAGGCGATATGACCCTTGTCTTGTAACTCTTGAGACGATGAAGGGCCCTTCCCATCGCGAGTTGAGCTTATGTAACCCAGTCTCGTCTTGGATGCAACGGAGGACCAAATCGCTAATGTTGAAAGATCTTTCTTGGACATTGCGGTCGTGATAACGTTGAATGCCTTGCATGTAGCGGGCTGACTGGATCAAGGCGTTGCATCTGACCCTTCTGCGGAGTCAAGTTCACGCTGTCTTGCCTCGTCTGCCTCGCCTTCTTCATACATCTCCTGTCTTGGAGACTCCCACATGATGTCAGCGGGAAGGATAGCTTCTGACCTGTAGACAAGAAACAAAGGTGACTGTCCTGAGGCTTTACACGTTTGAGTGCGTAGCCCCCAGACGACTAGTGGTAACTCATGTATCCACTTGCCTCCCTTTTTGTTGTTCTCGTTGTAGAGTCTTTTCTTTAATCCATCAAGGACCAAGCCGTTAGCGCGCTCAACCAGGCCATTGGCCCGCGGGTGAGCCACTGAAATGTACTTGACCTCAATGGCACTTCTCTCGCAGAATTCCTAGAACTCATGTGAGTGGAAATTGGATCCCAGATCTGTGATGATAGTGTTGGGGAAGCTGAACCGATGCAAGATATCACAGATGAAATTGACTACTCGGTCTGCAGAGAGCTTTGTAATCGTCTTGTACTCGATACACTTTGTAAACTTGTCGATAGCCGCCAACACATGAGTGAAACCTCCTGGCGCTATTGTTAGAGACCCAATCATGTCAAGACACCAGCACGCGAACGGCTAGGAAGGTGGTATGGTGATGAGGTTGTGTGCCGGGACGTGAGCTTGCACGTCAAAGAACTAACAGTTGGTACACCGGTGGATGAGTTCTTCAGCATCTTCCAAAGCCGTTGGCTGGTAAAAACCTGATCTTAATGCCTTCCCGACTAGTGTCCTAGACGTTGCGTGGTTACCGCTGGTTCCTTCATGAATTTCCCGGAGTATTGCTTTGCCCTCCTCAGTCTCGACACACTTCACGAGGACGCCTGTTGCTGATCCACGCTTGTAGAGTTTATCCCCGATCAAATGTACCCTTTGCTCCGCCTAATGACACGTGCAGCCTCGGCGCTCTTCTCGTCGACGCCGGGGGGTAGTTTCTGCTCTTTGATGAAGTTGAAGGTTTGCTGCCAGTCAAATTCGATCATCATGACCTCTCGACTAGCTTCTTGGGGAGCTTGATCGATGATCATTGGATGTTCTCTTTTGATGGACGGGTGGTGTAGCTCGTGAAAGAAAACACCTAGTGGGATGTCTGCTCAATCGGAGCCTAGCTTGGAGAGCACATCAGCCCCAACATTGTTGTCTCGGATCACATGGAGAATTTTCAAACCCGAGAATTTGTTGTCCATCTTGCGGATTTCTCTAACTTACACGTCCACGGTTTCTTTGTTGATATCCCACTCCTTGTTGACTTGTTGGACTACTAGCAAGGAGTCGCCATAGACAAGCAGTCGTTTGATGCCAAGGAAGATTGCCAGGAGTAGCCCGTGCAATAACGCCTCATACTCGGCTTCGTTGTTGGAGACATCAAATAGTATCTGAAATACGTATTTGAGTTGTTCACCCTTTGGTGAGATGAAGAGGACTCCTGCGCCTCCGTCTCCGAGCTTGAGTGAACCATCGAAGTACATGATCCAATGCTCCGGCATGCTGGCTGGAGCTGCAACTTGATTTTCTTGCCATTCTGCCCTGAAATTGACTAGTGCTTGCAACTTGATGGCGGTGCGAGGCTTGAGTCGATGCTAAGAGCTCCCAATTCCACTACCCACTTGGAGATACGTTCAGTGGCATCCCGATTGTGGAGTATATCCGCCAATGGGAAATTAGTGACAACTAAGATCCTGTACTCGTCGAAGTAGTGGTGAAGCTTCCTCGATGTGATAAGTATAGCATAGAGAAGTTTCTGAATTGACGGCTAACGAACCTTAGATCCAGAAAGGACTTCATTGACGAAATACACTGGCCGCTGCACACCAAAGGCATGGCCTTCCTTGGAGCGCTCCACCACGATGACCGTGCTGATGACGTGAGTAGTCGTGGCAATGTATAGTAGCAGGTTCTCATCTAGTAATGGAGCAGTGAGGATGGGGCGTGACTGAAGATGATGCTTGAGGTCTTCCAGTGCTTGTTCCAACTCCTTTGTCCACTCGAACTTGTCTTGTCGCTTCAAGAGTTTGAAGAAGGGTAGTCCCCGTTCCCCAAGTCGTGAGATGAATTTGTTGATGGCCACCATGCACCCTGTGAGCTTCTGGACATCCTTGATCATCTGTGGAGCCCCCATGTCGGTGATGGCGGTGATCTTTTCCGGGTTGGCTTCGATTCCTCGGTGACTGACGATGAAACCGAGTAGTTTTCCTTGCGGTACGCCGAAGGGGCACTTAGTCGGGTTGAGCTTCCACCAGAATCTGCGCAAGCTGTTGAAGGTTTCCTCAAGCTCGGAGATGAACTCATCGTGGGTTCTGGTCTGGATGACCACGTCATCCACGTAGGCTTCAACATTGCAGTGTAGCTGGTCGGCAAGGCATAGCTGGATGGCTCGCTGGTATCTGGCTCCCGCGTTCTTCAACCCGAAGGACATAGTCGTGTAGGCATATGCTCCAAATGGGGTGATGAACACCGTCTTGATCTGGTCTTCTTCCTTGAGGGCAATCTGATGGTAGCCCGAGTAGCAATCAAGGAAACAGAGCAGGACACAGCCAGCCGTGAAGTCGATGACTTGGTCGATGCGTGGGAGTGCAAAAGGATCCTTCGGGCATTGCCTGTTGACAGTATAATCCACACACATCCTCCATTCATTATTATTCTTTTTCAAAATGAGTACAGGGTTAGCTAGCCACTCTGGGTGGTAAACTTCTTTAATGAAACCCGCCACGAGTAGTTTTGCCAACTCGTTCTTGATGGCCTCCCTCTTGTCTGGAGCGAACCGACATAGTCGTTGCATCTTTTGGGTGGCTTTTAGATCGACTTTTAGGCAATGCTCGATCAACTCCTTGGGCACCCCTGGCATATCCGCTGGTTTCCACGCGAATATATCTCGGTTAGCCCTAAGGATGTCGATGAGCGCGCTTTCCTATTTGTCATCCAGCCCTGCACTGATTAGGGCTGTCTTGGATGGGTTGCCCTCCTGCAGTTGGATGGTATTTAGGCCGACATCGCTGGTGTTGGGTTTCAGCGTGGACTGGTTTAGCTTCCTTTGTTGATGTACGGTTGGAATCTCCATCTCCGACTGAGAGAGCTACTGCGCAGCCGCGAAGACTTTAGCTGAAGGTTCTCGCACATGAGTAGTTGAGACGTACTCAATTGCCTCTTGGCCGCAGCCGTATGACTTTTTCAAGTCACTGTGAAAGGTAAGCACCCTTGTCTTGCCTGGCATTTTGAGGAGCATGTAACGTAGTGGGGTACGGCCATGAATTTGGCCAAAGCGAGCCTACCGAGGATGGCGTGGTATGATGACTTGAAGTCTACCACCTCGAACTTGATGTACTCCGTACGGTAGTTTTCTTTTGTCCCAAAGGTAACTGGCAGGGTCACCGAGCCAATCGGTGTAGCCACGTTCCCTGGGATGATGCCGTAGAATGGAGCCTTGCTGGGGGTAAGCATCTTGGATATGTTCAGCCCCATCTTTTTCAATGTACTCGCGAAATCAGGTTGAGGCCGCTCCCGCCGTCGATGAGTACACGGGTGAGCTGTGAGCCCATCACTACAAGGTCCAGACTGAGCGGGAATTTTCCCGACTTGGAGAAGCTGGTCCACTGATCCTCTCGGGAGAAAGAGATCGGGACCTCGTTGTATCTCAAAGGCCGTTGTATGGCTAGCTCGACAGACAGGATCTCGCGCAGAGTAAGCTTCTGCGTGCGCTTGGTTGGGAAACCGCTGTCGTTGCCGAAGATGACATTGACGATGTTTCTAGGGTCTTGGAGACCTTGTGGCCCCGACTTGTCTCCCTCATTGTCCTCCTTCTCCTTCCCCTTGCCATCCTGGTCGGGGGAGAGGCGCGTTGAGGGACTTGTGAAGGGTGATGCACTGGAAGAGCGTGTGCTTGGACTTCGGGTGCATCAGGCATTGCTTGTGCAGGATCTTCTCATATTGATCTTATTCGTTCCTCGACTTCTTGCCATGCGGGTTGCGCTCAACAGTTGTGACTTCATCGTCTGGCTTGCGCTTTGGGAGGATCCCGAGTAGTTCCGCTGGCCTTTGTCAGAGCGGTGGTCGCTGTTGCGCTTGTCGTTGTTACGCTTGGTGAAGCACTCATTCTCCTCATCCTCCTGGTCGGCCCATTGCTGCATCATGTTGCGGAGCCCCGCGACAGTCTTGGGCGGTTGTGCTTGAAGTCACGGTAGATGTTCTTTGAGGCGAGGCCGTTCTGGAAGCAGTGGATGATGTCGTCGTTGGTGATGTTGGCAATGGTGGCGTGCATCTCGAAGAAGCGCTGGGTGTATGACCTCAAAGTCTCGTTTTCCTCCTACTTGACCTGAGACAAGTCGTGACGAGTACCTACTCGGATCATGGAGCCATGGAAGTTGTCGATGAAGACCTCTTTAGAACCTCCCAGGAGTCGATGGAGTTTTCCTTGAGGCTTTCGAGCCAGTGAGTGGTGCGGACTCCAATGCCATCAGGAAGTAGACGACCTTGGTGGTGTTGGAGCCGCCTGCCGTGGGTCTTGCTTGCCGTCGTACTTGGTGATCCCGACTGGTTTGAATTCCTTCGGCTGATCGCGGGTGATGATGTTGCGAGTGAATGCTCGAAAGCGATCACTATCGTCGATATTGTGGAGATCACCACCGCGCTCGCGGCATCTCAAGTCGATGATGTCTCGAGCGTCACAGCTTCCGTTGATTTTCGGCCTCAGGTCGACTATGGGCAATTTGCGAAGATCTCTGCGATGGCCTTGGCCCCCTGCAGAGTGACCTCCGGCCTGAGGCCTCGTGACCTGGTAGTTGCCCGACTGTCGTGGAGGCTGTTGGACTTCTTAGTCTACGTGGCCACGTGCGGAGTGCTGGGCGTGCTAGTGACCATGGCCACCCTGGTTGTCTTGGTTGTGCTGGCGGTTGTTGTTCCCTCAAGGGTTGGGTCTTCCTCCAGGTGTGCGACTAGCCTGAGGGATGGAGCTCGCATGCTGCAGCGACGACATGGGGTCCTGCTGGTCCAATTGGACAATAGCACGCTGCGTTAGCTGCAGCAACCTCCCGGTCTCCGAGTTTTGGGGTAGCCGCTAAATTAGCAAGGTCGCTTCAGCGATGTTCCCGATCGGAGTGTTGTACTGGCAGTCATCGACTGCGGAGAAAGCACCGTTATGGTTTCTACGGTGAGGTGGGTTCTGTGCACGAGCCTGTGCATTCCGCCTGCGCTTAGCACGCTTGGCGATCTTTGCCCGTCGGATTCTTTTGCGCTCCTCATCCTCGTTTTGAGGGGCATCCACCGTGGCCTCGTCAGCGGAGGTGTCTGCGAGTAGTTTGTCGTTGTACTCCCTTCCAGGTTTGTCATCGTTGTCGTGGTCACGGAGAGAGGCCATGAAGATATGACGATCCGGTGAGAATTCGCCGCTGGAGGAGTATTCGACTAGCTTGGTCCTGTCTTCTCCCTCCTCGGTGATGGAAGAGAGAGACTTGCCTTCTTGAAAAGGCAATTCTTGTGTGAAGGCCACAAGGCGAGAGTCGTATTCGAGTAGCTCAGAGGGCTCCATGCCCTTACAGTACACGAACCGGCCTTGCGGCGTTGAAGTTATAGTCAGGCCCAGATCACTATCCGATAAAGGTTTGGAGTCGTGATCCAAGTCCGAGTACTTGTCAAAGACGGGGGCCTCCCGACAAGCGGTGGCTCCCCCTTCTCCGATCTTGAGTAAGCGATCCAAGTTCTCCTCAAGGTCGGAGAGGGACTCGAATTGCATGGACTCCTGGTAGACAGAAACCGCGTTGCGTAGCCTGAACATGAGTCGGGTACGCCCCTCCCCGGATCAGACTGGATCCGACCCAAGAAGTCCAGGTGCAGCATGAGTCGAAATTGCGCCAAAAACGGACTCCTCCTCGACCTCCCTGACTAGGTCAAGGAGCAGCATCTTGTTGATGTTATCAACAAACTCGTCGAGACGACTGCGTCGGGTTGTTGCAGATGCCTCCGGCTCCCTGGTGTCGGCCAGATGGCTATTGAAGCCACTCGAGCCGTTGGCGACGCGGATCCAGGAGCTGAAGACGAAAGTTGTGCCCTCGTCGAGCACAACGCTGGTGAAGTCGAAAGATGCCATCGAGTTCGCCGGTGGACACTTGATGAACACCCCTACCTGGCGCGCCAGCTGTCGGTGTTTAACCTCTAAGTCCACCGAGGGATACCACCGAGGTGATAGATTGTAGGTAGGATGTTGCCAAGATCAGGAACTCGAAGGTGCAATAAACATGAAACTTTTAGACAGGTTCAGGCCACAGTATGTGTAATACCCTACGTTCTGTGTGGTGGTTTGTATTGCCTTAGATGTGGATTGTTTGGAGGGAGTCCCTGCCCACCCTTATATAGTCTTGGAGAAAAGGATTACATGGAAATCCTAGCCAAATACGAGCTTAGGAATCCTACCCAAGTACTACTCGGGTAGTTTCTTTCTGTTCCGACTAGTCCTACTCATGTACGAGTAGTTACAACTGGTGTAAGGTGTGGGCCATGTCCTATCCCTTATCCTAGAATATATACGTTATGTGAGCAGTCCCGTGGCTCCGAGTCTGACACAACGTATCATCGGCATATTGAATGACAAGGAAAAGAGCTCAAGACATTACTTGGCATTGGTAAGGTTAACAGGCCATCAGCTGTTGCTTTATTCAGAAGAGTCTGTAAGATGTCTGCAGCCAAAACAAAGAAGAGTGGAGAGAGAGGATCACATTGCCTTACTCCACGCCGATTATGAAAAACCTTACCAGGAACTCCATTAAGAAGAATGGCAGAAGTACCAGAAGAAAAGATCATCCCAATCTATTGGAGCCATTTAACATCAACTCAAGTGTATATAGAAGAAGCGATAGAAAGACTATTACTAGCATTAGATTCTTTCTACTTGGAAATCCCGAATCTTGATTTCTACTTATATTGGTTGGAAATTGGAGGCTGAAAGCAGCGGTTCAGAGCTAATATGTACTGATAATTGGGAAATTTGTTTATCCTCTGATCCTGAAAACAACAGACGATAAGATCTGGTTTCAAATATTTGGTCCATCTATCTACAATTGATAAACTATTTTTGATTTGACGTTTCATATCTTTGTATATGGTAAGTTTCATATCTTTGTGGCTTATGGAAATGAATCACCTTATCAGTGATCATTTAGCAAGGATTGGAGGACCTGTAGCATGTGATTGTTTTTATTCAGCATTTAGTTTTTGTGAAGTTAAGAAGATTTGAGAGCGAACTGCAAGATGGATTTTGCATATATGTACATGTAATTCCATGTAAGTGTGGACAATTTGATACCACTTACCATGTTGTCCTCAAAACCTTGTTATATAGTCAGGGTCTTTCTTGATTCTTTGCTTTCATCTTGCTGGCCTAGTCCAAATTTGACAAATGCAATTGATATTCTGAATTTCTGACATGCAACTTGCTTGCTAATTGGGATGCCCTGCTAGATTTCTGTCTGTTATATTGACATGACTTTCTTTCTGCTCCTCTACGTTTGTATGTAGTTTGTACCACTCTCAGGTGAAATGTTTTCTGGAACGCAAAGATTGTGGCTTCTAAGCATGTGGTGCTAAGGACTGGCCTTTGTTATGTTTGCACTGAAATTTTGAATCACCTGTTGTACTGTTTTGTGGTGAAAAGACCAGTGTGGTTTGCATGGGACCTCCCATTTAGGAGTGTACCAGAAATTTTAGTTTGGCATCTTTCTGGGAAAAATATGTTACATTCTACTTGATGAAGAAACGATAGCATGGCTGTTTCGTATATGGTCCTGTGGTTACTATGATAATGTATCAGTATATGATATAACTACAGGACCTTCTAGTATGAAAGGTAGCTGTGGTATATGATATATTCCTGCAATTGAACCTTTGGGTGGGCTTGGGTTGGCAGAGTTGGCTCACTAGCTGTGGGTTGGGATGGGTTTTGGCCCATTTGCAGGCCATTTCCAGATGTGGCAGTACATGGCTTCAACTCCATTCCACAACCGTTGTTCAACGCCTCACTGGTTGCCCCTTCCTCTCTTGGTCATCACAGCTCCTCACCGTCAGCTTAGCCCTCCATCGGAACCTTACAGTGTTGCTGTGATGAAATATACGGTCTGTTTGGACTGCAGAACCGCCATATCTGGAATGAATTCGTCCGTCGTGAGACCAAGCCGCGAAGGATGTGCTTGTCAGACGTTCTTTTTACGGAACCAGCGCATCCATAAATGTAGCAGGGAGGGCTGGAAAGGATGGCTTGGCGACGAATCGGTACACTCCAAATATTTGTTGGAAGCACATCTCCAAATACTTGATGATTTGCTTCCATCAATCCAAACGCGTGGATAACGTTCCACATTTGCTTCCTGTACCACATCTCCAAATAAAAATAAATAAAGCATATTTCATAGCAGATCATAAACATGATAGCCAGTTGTTTAGTCGTTTCCGGTGGCGGACCCAAAGGTAGTCCAGATAGGGCTAGGGCTACCATAAATTTTGGACCATTTTTCCTTTACTAGTTAGCTAACTTCAGCCCAGACAACAAAAGACCCAATAATCAGTCTTCGAGGGACCCTGCTGCACTGCTGACCCGTCACAGCAATGGCTTTTCGGCCTCCTGCGCCGTCACGAAACGGCAATCCTATACTTCTTCCGGGAGTTTTTTTCATCCATATCTTCCAATGTTTGTGATTCGTGCAATGGCTCACATCACCCAGGCAGACGAAGGTGCGGGAGAGGCTTGCGGTTGAGTGGAGAGTTGGCAGATAGGTGTCAGCGGCTGATTGAAGCATGCAAATCTCATCTAATTCGAGTTTCAATCTTTAAATGCTATTTTCTCTTGAACTGTTAATTCTTTTTGAAATCCATTTGAACCGTTGTGTTATTTGGAATTAATGCAACAAAATAAGATCTAATATGATTATATTTTACTTTTTGTACATAGTTTATAAAATCATCATTTGAAATGTACTATTTCAACATTTTGAATAACTACTTCAACATTTCAAATGTATTGCTTCAACATTTCAATACAAAATGTTGATGGAGTTGATCTGAGTCGTTGTACAAAGTCTAGGGAAATGTTGAATCTAAATTTGAAAATGTTAACTAAACTAGTTCAACATTTTGAACATACTACTTCACTTATAATGTGAAATATGGAAATAATAATTAAAATGTTAAAATCCTTCTATAATATTGAAAGTCACAACATCGTGCATCTTAGAATATAATTAGCTAATTGCTAGGATTATGAGAAGAATAATGAAAGTAACAAACAGAAAGAATGAAAAAAGCAATAAAGAAAGGAAAAGGCAAAAAGCATCTCTTGTCTAATGCTCTGCGCTGGAAAAGACGGCTTGCATGTCGGTGGGTTGGGCGGGCGCAATCAATTAATGGGCCGCTTAGGCCTCCTCCAACGGCGGCGAGCTTCGCCGGCTAAATTAGTTTTCTAATCGGTGAACAGTAAAAAAGTACTCGCTAGTGCTGCATTCCTCGCTAGCGAAAACACTCTCCCCCTCGCACTTACTCTCTCCTCCACGTTGCTGGCGGGTTCGCCGGCTACTCTCTCCTCCACGTTGCTAGCGAGGTCGCCGGCACTATGTGTAGCCGCTGGAGGAGGCCTTATGGGCCGAGCCGGAATGCGGCGCCGTTTTGGAATTTTGGAGACGCGTGTCACTGAAGAATCTAGGATGAATCTCAATCTTTAAATGATCTTTTCTCTTAAACGGTAAATGCGTTTCCAAATCCATTTGCACCATCACGTTCTACAGAATTAATCCAATAAAATGAGATCCAATATGATATATTTTAAAAATTTTGAATTTTGTCTATAAAATTCAACATTTGGAGTATATTGTTTCAATATTTCAAAATACCATTTCAACATTTTCGTGAAAATGTAGACTTAGTTTTCCTGAAATGTTGAACTACTTTCCATAAAATGTTGGATGTAGTCTTTTAAATGTTGAATGCAACAAAACTATAAAAATATAATTTATGTCTCCTGATAGGTCTAATATGTCCACAGGTTTAATATGTCCACGTGAATGGACTGTAATTTATCTTTTAAATATATTTTGTCTTACACTGGCAGTAGATGATTTTTTTTATATGCTCCATGTGCATTGTGCCGTTGTGTAATATGTGACCAATTTTCTGCTAATCGGATTTTATTGGGCTTTATAGATGTATCCCTTAACCATCTTGCACAAGATGCGTAGGGATGCCCCACGCATAGGCTTCCGGCCTCCGACTTCGTGCCACTCCGTGGGGAGCCTAATCTTAGAATCCTCGTTTGATGGTCTGCAAAAGCCCAGGGTCAATTACTGATTTTGGACCTTTTGAGCACATCTGTTTGCTTGCTCCATGTCTGAATTTGATCTGCTCCGTTCGGCTTGTATGATTAAGACTTTTGCAGTTTCACAGTAAATTTAGGCTTGATCTAACATTTGCTTTGTTATTTTTCTGTCCTAAATTTCTATAGTTGGTTTTTTTATAAGATGTGATGATGCCAGGCCATGAAAATTCCATTTGTCATCAGCATCTGTGAGGCACTACATACGTTGGTAGAATCAACAAATCATTTTTTTTATTATTTGTCACATAACATTTAGACTTCAGGAAGAGGTTCATAAGCTGGTTCTAAAAAATATTATATGTAATTAGTTTTTCACTATCAATATTACAATTTATGTAAGTTTTCTACTTAAAATATTGAATTTAAGATATTATGGGACCTTTTAAATATACATATATTATTTTTTGGTTATTTTATATTTGTATATGAATTGTCAAAGTATTGACTAGGCTTACCTGGATTAAAATCTTGGGTTCGCCACAGGTTATTGTTTCCCGACTATGCATGGCAAAAGAACAAACATTCTATAAATATTAAACAATGGCAATGTTAAGCTGGTACATGTTTTTTCATAGTTTGTAGACACTGATCAATCACAAAGTTCAAAAGCATTCTATACTGACAATTGTTAAACTTTCCTCTAAAAATTATGGAACAGAACATTAGAAGCATATTGAATAAAAATGCGAAACAACATTAATTAACAAAAAGAACTGAGATTGGATAACACCATTAGATAATCAATTTTTTGTACACATCTTTTCTTGACGCACCCACAAAGGAAACATATAACATTGCAAATCGGAAAACTTAACCAATTGAAATTCAAGAGACAACATATACGGCAATTGTATAGTTTACACCACGGGATAATGAAATCCAGCCCGTATCCATGATCATTGATACATGAGAAACAAAGAAAAAGTTCATTTTACTTCTCTCACCTATTCACTTTATCCGTCCCACCTCTTGCCAAAATGGTGGCTTAATTTGCTCACTCCTCATATAAATACCAGATTAATTTAACCCCTAAGCAAGATTAGCACCCGGGTTTGCCTACATGTAAGCTGTTTTGACCGATTCAACTCGCTTTGTAATCCATCTGGCATGGAGCCCCTACGGCCCGAGCCGAGCCGAGCCGAGCTGAATTGATGAATTTTGGTGAGGGGTGGGATGGACAAAGTGAAATAGGTGAGATAAGTAAAATGGATTTTTCCAAGAAATAAGAAATAGTGAACTTCTATAATATTTGGCCAATATGATCATCTTAATTTGAGGGGAATTAGATCCATGCCCTTGCATCATGAGAAATTTTATCGCTTTGTCATGAAAAACCTAGATCAGGCATTATGGGGATAGAAATTTCGTTACCTTTCTTTTTTTTAATTACACAGTACAAATCATACACTTATAACGTACGCACACTCACCCCTATGAACATACGTACGCAAACCATATTTCTATAAGCATCTTCGAAGATTGAGCGCAAATCATTGAGATTGACAAAGTCATCACAGACGCCTCACTGCTGATGGAAACGTCGCCTACCACTGAAAGCACAACGCCGTTAAATCCTAGAAAATTCACCCATACGGGAAGTCGAACCCAGTAACTAAAATACTATTGAGCCTTTTATAAACTAGACTACATGTTACCTTTCAGCATGCAGGAAAAACTAGAAATTTCAGTATGGAGTAGCTCCTGCTAGACAGTTGCATGATATAGGGGGCAAGAATGTCCAGAAAAAACGCAAAAACCACTCCTTGCAGGAGCCAGGCCGAAAGCGAAAGCCAATACTCGAAACATAGCCTGCAAGCCGTATAAACTGAAAGATTTCTTTCACGGAGCAGAGAGAAAAGTTACTAATTTGGTTTTAGGTAGGGATGCAAATTATATTTATTTTAAATTATTGGGTCGATCAAAAAGTTTGATAAAACGTAGGAGGATGGTATTGTACGTAACTAATTTAGGAGGAGAAATGAACTAGAATAGCATATTATCATAATTATTTAGTTCACCCAGAATTGGATACTCACTTGCCTCTCTAGTTTTAGGATTCAATATAACAATTAGTTTACACTAATTATAGAAGCAAAGAGGGCTTAACACGCCTAGAATGATGAATGAGCTGTGCACTCTCAAAGCTTTGCCATCTTATCCTGCCTCAAACGGTAGGCTCAGAGGTTGCAGGCTTGCAGTACCGGACAAGTTTTCGAGTCGGGAAGGTTTTCAATGCGGCGCGTAGACAAAACGATGCTGATGCTTTTTTCTAGGCAGCGCGCCACGCGTGTAGCACACCCGCAGAGCGGTGCTCCTCCCTCGGTGCGTGACAACCGGAGGACAGGGGAATGGATCGATGTCAACTCTCCGCACGCGCGTCGATTGCCATTGCCAACTCAGGAGAGCGATTCGTCTCGAATCTGCGCCGATCCATCGCCACGCCACCCGATGCCATTCAGCATTTTTTCTTTTGAAAAGAATTCCAGTCAACATTGCAGCTCAGACCTGGTATTGGTAAAAGTTGGGAGAGTTGCTCTTTCCATTACTGTTATGTTTACAAGAATAAAGAAAGCTCCGCTCTGTTTTTATTAATCCTCCGGCTCTTGACACTTGTATCATGGAGCAGCGAGCAGAGCACCATACATGATCCAAAAAGGAAGATTGCAAAAAAGAAAAGGATAACTTATAAACAGTTAAACACTAGAACTTGTCCCTGCGGTCTGTTCACCATTCGCAGTAGCACTGCCACTACTACTTTGCTGCTGCTGCTGGAGGCCTGGAGCGCCCTCTTACTCATACAAACAAATAAAGAAGAAAAAACAAGCCAAAGAAAGTAGTAATTACCATTAATTAAGCTATACATCTACCCTCTAATACCAATGTCTAGATCACCTCCTTGCTAATCGTCCCGGCCGTGCGGCAGCATCTTGAGCGCCTGGAGGAAGGTGTTCTTGAGGCGCCCCAAGTGCGGCCGCACGTTCTGCTTGTCCAGGTACGTGGTCTTGAGCGCGTTCCACCCCTGCTTGTGGATAGCCATGGGGTCCCTCAGCACCGGGTGGTCGCTCGGGTACTGCTCGCTCAGCGTCGTCTCGTCCAGCTGCACCGCGTACTCCAGGTAGTGGACCTCCATCCCCGCCGACGGCTCCGCGAACGTGTTCCGGGCCAGCCACTCCAGCCGCCCGTACGGCACCACCTGCACCACCACGGCGCCGGCCGGCAGGAACACCATGTTGGTCAGCCCGGCGCCGTGCACGCCAACCATCACGTCGCACGAGTTCACCAGCCGCGCGAACTTGGACGTGTCCGTGCTTGTGTCGGGCTCCCCGATCCGCACGTCGAACCCGAGGCTCGCCGCCATGTCCGCCATGGCACGCTCGTTCATGAACGCGCGCCCGCGGGACGGGCGCCGCGAGATGATCAGCAACCGCGGTCGGCGCCGGATGTCCCACCGGTCGCCACTCGGCGTGGCCGTCGCGCGCTCCAGCCCGAACGCGTCGCGCAGCATCTTGCGGAAGTCGGCCGTGGAGTAGCCTGACGTCGTCTTGGACGCGTCCACGCCGAGCTCCCGGTGGAACGTCGGGCCCATCACCACGTTAGGGTAGCACCGGACCTCGTCGTCGGCGTCGATGTCCACCACCTCGTGCCGGCTCATCTGCTGGAAGATCTGGATGTACCGGTTCACCCACCACGACTTGTAGCTGCTCACCAGGAACTGCACCTCGCCACCGAAGGGGTGCGCCGTGATGAACGCCGGGATCAGCACGTCCGTGTAGTCGTGGAACGGGTTGCCCGTGAACCCGCCGGTGGAGAGCACGAAGGCGGTGGCCGAGCTGTTTACCGTGCACCGCGGTGCCGCGCCGGAGGGCAGCGGCTTGAGGGTCCACTCCTTGACGTGGGACAGCGCGAAGTTGTCGTGCTTCCGGCAGTACGGCTTGGTCTTCCACTCCCGGTCAAGCGTGTCGACGTACACTGTCTGGCTGCTCCCCGTCACGCGCACGTCGCCGGCCGCCTCGCAGGTGTCCGAGCGGCGGCTCGTCTCGTAGCACACCGGCTTGGCGGCGGCAGCGGCGGCGGGCTTGGGCTGGGCCTCCTCCTTGTCTTTCTCGTCTGCAGCGCCGGCGAATTCCAGTTCAGTGAGTCAGATCTGACGCCCAATCATGTGGCGGAATGTCACGCTATTCTTTAATAACACGATTCTTCAAGAAAGTCCTGATGAACTCAGGTGGAATCTAAAGAAATGGAAGTGAAGCTACCAGAGAGGGGAAAGCAGGAAGGAGCAGGTGACCAGATCTGCTCGACAGGCATGTGCCCAGGCGCATAAAGCAGCCCCAAATCCTAACTAATCTTATCCAGAGCGAAGGGAAAGGGCCAAGGTAATTTACCCGCAGCAGCTTCGGCGGCAGCCTCGTCGGCGCCGTCGCCGGTGTCAATGTTGACGGCCGCCTTGCTCACATCGGCCGCCGCGTCCTCGGATTTGATGGCGTCTCCGGCACTGGTGACTGCACGCAAGCAGAACATGGAGGCCCTCACAAATCAGCTCACAACCACCAGGAATCTGACCGCGCAGAGGCAGAGAAGAGGAGGAAGGGAGCGGAGCGGATACCGATTGGGGCGAACCCCCCCCGTATGAGGGAGAGGGCGACGACGAAGCAGAGCATGAGGGCCAGGAGAGCTACATTCCCGACCCGCCTGTGCTCCACCCTCGCGGAGCTCCGGGTCTTCATCTCCTCCGCCTTCTCTTCTTGGCCGCTTCCTCTCTCAGCAAGGGGGCAGCTGCCGAGAGCGTTGTTGTGGCAAAAGCTTTTAGAAGCGCGGCCGTGCGGATCGACAGCGCGGGGCAAAAATCTGGGCTCCTGTTGGCCAGGCGGCGGTGGCGCTGGTAGCCACGGGCACTTTGGCACGAACTAGAGGAAGGGGGCAGGCGACGGAGAGGGGAGTGAAAGCAGCCGGAGAAGCTGCCCTCCTATGGCACCGGTAGTCGGGTCGGGGTAAAGAAAGCGTTTTTGTTTTGTACTGCCGGCGGCTCCACTCCGCACGGATTTTCAGATCGGCGCTGTTTCGCGGCGTGGTTTGAACAGTAATTTTGGCGTGTCGGTGCCAATTGATTTGGGCACTGGGGAAGCTGACACAACATTTATTGGGGGACGTGAGCCGGTGCCGTGCGTGTCCCCCGGGGCATGTGCCGCGTGCCAGAAGGTGCGGAGCACGTAGTACCACTACCACTGCTCTGCACTGTACACTAGACAATACTACTACTTTTGTACGGGCATGGATTTCAAATCCGGTGTCAGGTACGTCGCTGGAACCGTAGAGGTACAACCGCTGTGATACGGGCACGCAGCAAACCCGATCGAGGTGGCGTTCACGATTTGTGTTGCTGTATTTCCCGTGAATGATGTGCCTATAAAATCCGCATTCTCGTCCTTTCGTAGACCCAAAGACTCTTGTACACAGTGAAGGTATTCACCCATAAGAAAACTCTCCATATGTTCAACAAATCGCTCTGTCACTAATACACCCTATTTAGGTCATATTTCTAACGAAGGAAAAAGTATAGAGAATTCAATTCATTCCTATCAAAGCCTTTGCTATGGAATGATCTCTTCTATGGGATTTTTGGGTCTGTTTGGAGTATTTTCATAGGAAAACAAAAGCAATGGATTACTTAGGAAAGTTTTCTGTTTTGGGTGTTTGGAACGGAGGAAATCTGATTTCCATTCCCAAGGAAAGGCTTATGTTTCTTCACAAAATGGATTTCTTCTAAGAAGACATCGTTGCTGAGGCAAAGGCAAGCGACCAACCGTGGCGGCGGCTGCGACGGTGAGCGCAGCGAGGTAGGCAGCTCCGTAACCTTCACCTCTCTCCTTCCTTCTCCTACTTTTGCTAGCTTGAATGGCAGAAGGCGATGGGGAGGAACGACTGCGGGGCATGCACAGAGCAATTTATACCCCACCCCGTGGAAGACGAGCGGGCGTGGCGGGGCGGAAGGCGCTTAGAGAGTGGTAGGCCCCATGACTCGATGCTTCAGTAAAGGTGGGCGCCGGAATGCACGCGTGGCAGGCGCAGTTAAGGCGCACGATGGTCGAGGGGAGCAAGCCGCTGGGCGCTTCGACTTCCACAACTAATCAACTGCCCTTGGGGGCCCATGGAGCACGCTAGTTGGCCCAAGGCCGATGGCGCAACCAGGCCCGTGGAGCGTGGGGTTCGCAGGCCGACCCATCAAGAATGGGCACGAGGACGCCCTGATGCACGCATTACGAGCTAGAGGCAGGATGGCGGAGGCCGCGAAGCGAGCCGGCACAAAGCCCCTCGACCGCGCTGTCTTGCGACCGAGTCCAGACTACGCTCCCGCTTTGGGTGACCCCGATGAGGGGGTCGGGAACCAGAAGGGCGGGCGGTGAGAATTTATGGAATGTCTCCTAGCGAGGCATAGCCGAACTCCCACGAAGGGGAGGCGATCGGGTTCCGCTCGGGCAAACGCAGCAAACGGTACGCGGCTCATCCGCGGAGGAACAATAGCGAGGGTCCAGCAACAGATCCGACCCCAAGCGCAAACAGATCGTCAAAAGCGCACCCGAAGCAAAGGAAAATGACAAATCTTTTCTTTGAATACATGATAACCAGCCAAAGGCCGTGTGCAAGAACAAAAAATGTCGGCGCTACCGATCAAGGTAACGCTGGAAGTTGTCGCGGGTCTACTTCAGCATGGGTGCGAGCCGTGACAGATGACTGCATCGCAGTCCATCCTCTATCAGCAAGACTGCCCCAACAAAGGAAACGGGGAGGATGAGAAATAGAGGCTCCGGGCCGCGAACCCCGACAGTCGCATCCGCGGGGCGGGTCCATGCGAAAACCGAGCAGATCCGGTGCCTTTCCACAAAATCCAGGGAAGCACGGTGACGGGAGCAAACATCATGGATCCCCCAAAATATGGTATTTAGGGAGCTAATCATGGATTAGCCCTCCCAAACTGTTTAGCTTGGCTAACCGGGTAGCCACGCGGCCGCGGACGGCCCACCGCCTGAAGGAACGTCGATGGCTCAGCATCAGGCCCAGACGAGGGGCGTGAGCCGCCTCGCCCGATCCTGAGGGCACGGGCTCCGCCTCACCCGACCCTGAGGGCGTAGGGCTCCACCTCGCTCGACCCAAGGGGCGCAGGCTCGGCCTCATCCGACCCCTATTGGAGAGGTTTCCGCCTCGCC
Organism: Panicum miliaceum; assembly: GCA_032594955.1. Taxonomy (NCBI): domain Eukaryota; kingdom Viridiplantae; phylum Streptophyta; class Magnoliopsida; order Poales; family Poaceae; genus Panicum; species Panicum miliaceum. The sequence goes on along the minus strand of CM064071.1, from coordinate 18,398,659 downwards.
CGACCCCGAGGGCACGAGCTCGTCCTCACCCGACCCTGAGCGTACGGACGCGGCCGCGCCCGTCTCAGGAACGTGGGACTTTTAGGGCCCCGCGGGAGTAAAGGCTCACATAGGAGGTCAAGCCTCTGACACGAGAACAGGCGAGGCCACGCCTCGACATGACCTCCGGAGGTGACAAGCCATCACGGTGAGCTCCTGTCGCCCGCCGCGCCAGAGGTTATGCCGCAAAACGCGCTGGGGGCTCACGCCACCCGTCTTGTCAGAGCGCACGTCACCCACCGTGCACGCCGGGGGACCGCGCCGCCTGTCCTGTTAAGGCGCACGTCGCACGTCGCGCCAGGGAGCGGCGTAGGGATACTCCTAGCATCATCTACAGGGCCAATGGAGCCCACGCAAAGGGAAGGAGAGCAGCGGGATCCCGATGACCCTCCTCTTTCTATTCCTTATCTCTCTCTCCCTCTCATGTATATGACCCCTGCCCCTTGGCTTATAAAAGGGAAGGGGAGGACCCCTGTAGGGGGGGACCGAACTCTCCGACACTCACGCACTTGCATAACACTTTGCCACCAGAGACTTGACCATTTGTAAGCCCTGCTGTAAACCAGTGCAAGAACACGAGCAGCCTGAACTAGACGAAGGGACATTTCGCCCGAACCAGTATAAACCCTTGTATCTTCTTTGCACACCATCCGAGCCAAACGCGCAAGCACAAATTCACTAGTCGGCGGTTCGAAACACCGACAGTTGGCGCACCAGGTAGGGGCCTTTTGCGCGTCTCGTCGATTCAACTAAGCTGCGGATGGCCAATCAGGCCGGAGGATGAGCCCTAGGCACGCTCATGCGTTTCGGGAGCCTGGACATCATCGTCGCCATGGAGGGGGGGGGGGGGCTGGAGCTAGTTCATGTTCCGGCCCGACCCCCTCGCACCACCAACCTCGACCCCGTCGTTGAGGCTTTCGAGGGGTTGCGACTGAGCACCCCGGAGGATCGCGCCTCCGAGGCCAACGGGCTCCTCGATTTTGATTGCGAGAGGCTGGGGCGATAGCTCCACGCCTTCCAGGATCCTCGACCGACCTAGGAGGACTTGCGTCGCGTTCTCTTCTCGCTCGCTAACGTGATGGTGCAGCTCTCCGGACGAGAACCGCTCTCCCCGGAGATCCTGACCGGGAGCATTCCGACAACTTTCCTGTTTGGCTTGCGCAACGCGGCCTAGGATGTACAACGCCTCGTAGCGTTGCGCTTTGATTCGCTCCCCACGGACAACAAGTTCGTGGGGATGACAGACTACGTCTCGGAGTCCTTCCATGACCTCCTCGCAGGGGAATATGAGGCGATCTTTGACTCCAACTCCAGCGTGGGAAGCCATCACCCCTCACGCGAGTGCTTCATGGCGGACCCCCCCTGAGGGGCACATCGAAAACACACACGATGGAAACACTTCCTCGGACATCTCCGACGATGGAGCCCGGGAGAGAAACCAAGCCCCACTGCGCGTGCGGCTGGAACAGCTGCGGGAGCGGCAAAAGGAGCTCGAGGTGGCACGCCTCCAGCTAGAGCAGGAACACACCAAACTCGAGCACGAGATCGGACGCCGCGGAGACGATGGGCGCGCACGCGCCAACGCCCGCGACTTCGACCGAAGGATCCTCGAAGATGACGAGGGACCCCCACTCTTCGCCCGAGTGAACCAGAACGTCGCTTCTGCAGCGGCTTAGCTCGAGGGACTCCCGGAACCTGCGGCGCCCGAGGCGCGTCTTGCCCACCAAAAGCTGCGTACGCTCTTTGAGCGCACAACACGAGAGAGCTTGATGTCTCGGTGACGTCGGCCCAACGCCAGCCAGCACCCCTCCATGATGCGGAGTGTCAAGGACATGTTCATCCACCAAGCCTCGCGCGGGGGAGAAGGTCCTGCGAATGCCCCTGTTCGGGGATGCCTCGGTGCCGACTGCGACACGCGCCTCACCCTCAACGCCCACAAGCGCGGGAACGAGGATGAGCAAGCGGTTTCGAGCCGAGGGTATCACCCTCGCCGCGGCGGACGCCACCAGCTCTAAGGATCAAAGCCCGAGCCCCGATCCGCCTGGTCCGAGGATTTCCAGCTCGCCCATCTGCAACGCGGCGTTCATTGCACGATACCATCCCCCATCGAACATCTCGAAGTACGCTGGGGAGACCAACCCTGACCTGTGGCTTGAGGATTACCTGCTCGCCTGTCGGGCCGGTGGGCGGATAGTGACTACTTCATCATCCGCAAACTGCCACTGTTCCTGGCCGACTCGGCAAAAACATGGCTCGAGAATCTCCCCTCCGACTGGATCCAGAACTGGTCGGACTTGAAGGAGATATTCGTGGGGAATTTTCAGGCCACCTACGAACGCCCGGGAAACCCATGGGACCTCAAGAACTGCCGGCAGAAGCCGGGAGAGACTCTCCATGAGTACATTTGGTGCTTCTCTAGGGAGTGCAATGCGTTGCCCAACGTCGCCAACACCGACGTTATCGGGGCGTTCCCGTCCGGGACCACCTGCGAGTCCCTGGTCCACAAGCTGGGACGCAAGAGCCTATGGACCACTAAGGAACTCCTCGACATCACGACGAGCCACGCCTCGGGCGAGGAGGCGGTTGGGGCGATCTTCGACCATGCCAAGGGCAAGGTGAAGCGCGATGAGAGTGCTGGCGAGGGTTCCTCGTGCCGCCTGGGGAAGAAGAAGAACAAGAGGAACAAAGCGGATCCCTAGTAGCCGCCGCCTACCGTAAGGGAGGTAAGGCGGCTGCCGGGGACCCGATCATTTTGAGAAGATGCTGGAGAAGCCGTGCCCGAACCATGCCGTCCCCGTCTAGCACCTGTACAAGGATTGCGCCGTGTTGAAGAAGTACCTGTCCGGGGGCTCCAAGAGGGGGGAGCAGAGTTAGAAGCCCGAGCCAGGGGAAGGCGACGCCGAGGGAAGGACGACAGCTTCCCCGCCACCGATGGCTGCCTCATGATATTTGGCAGGCCAGCCGCCTACGAGTCCAGGCATCGCCAGAAGCTCACACGCCGGGAGGTCTACGCGTCCGAGCCGGCTACGCCCGCGTTTCTCCGGTTGTCGGAGTCGGCCATCGCCTTCGACTTGTCCGACCACCCGAGCAGCGTTCTGCAGCCAGGGAGGTGCCCACTCATGGTCGACCCGATTGTCGGCACGAAGCGCCTCACCGAGGTACTGATGGACGGGGGCAGTGGCCTCAACATCATGTACGCCGAATAACTACAAAAAATTTGTATTTTAGAAACAATTATAGAATAAAAGCCTTTACGCTCTTATAATATGATTTACCAGTCCTATAGTTAGTTATATGGGAATTTTGGATAAGATTGGATAAGATAGGTAGAGGTTGTAAGTCCTATTGCAAGAATAGTCTACTTTTAGTAATGGAATCATCATATTTTTTTATGAGGATTCTATTAGCAAAAAAAAGTTCGTGTTCATTTTCCTGCTTCAAATAATACGTGCGCATGAGGTATGTGGTTCGTGTTCATTTGCCTGCTTCAAATAATGCGTTCGCATGAGGTATGTGGTTCGTGTTCATTTTTATATTCACGTTGATTAACAAGTTCTAGTGCGAAAACCCTCTTTTCAGCCCGCTCTTTAGGGACGCCCGACCCCAGCCACCACAGGGGGTCGGGCCTCACTCGGGGGCTGCTAAGGCCATACCTACTTGAAACTCTTTTGCACCCAACCCTTTCCTACGATTTAGGTGAGATGATAAAAGCTACGAAAGAGCGTGCTCTGAGTAAAGTTGGTCGGACTGCATGAAACCCACGCCCCAGCGGCTACGGTGCCCTCGCTCACCAGCGTGATCAGAGTCCTCTCGTTCGCATCTCATTTTTATCGCCTCAATTCTAGGAGCGGTCGGGCGTCCTTAACCTTCCTCACCAAAGGCCTCCCTGGCCAAAATCAAAAGCTTAAAAGTTCGCTTATACATATGTCTTTGGGTGCCGAGGCCCAGTTCATCATCTAAGCTCGCCTAACTACTCCTTTGAAACAACTTCCTCCTCCATGCTTGCAGCCAAGACCTGTGCGAGGGGGGACACCTCTCCCTCAATCTGGTCCAGCTCGGCGTCGTCATAGCTGGGCACGAAGCCTTGGCTCATCGCCTGCAAATCGATGTTCTCATAATGAGAGTGCACGATCGCAAATGACCGCTGCACGCCGAGGTGCAGCTCCCGCCTCGCAATGCCGCACGCCCGGTCCGTCACGTTGATGACCTGGGTCGCGATTGAGCTAGTCCCCTGCTCTGACATCATCCCAAGGTCGTCCAAAACCAACCCAACGGCAAGCCACAGGGTGTCATGGTCATCGGATTCCTTGAGGAGGGTGTTTTTTGCCTCGCCAAGCTCCCTCTCGAAGCGTCGGCGTGCCACCACTTCCTGCCCAAGCTTCTCATCGAGGGTTGTCCAGACATGCATCAAGAACGTCAAAGAGCTTGACGGAAAACTCAGAAAGGATAGTGAAAGTAGGCGAAATCTTACCATCCATCTGGTCGCGAAGCTTGCGCTCCTCGGTATTTAGGCGGACGATCTCCGCTCTTCTAGAAGCAACCTTTGCGGTGAGGTCAGCCGCAACAGCCTCGGCTTGGAGCTTTAGGCCCACCTCCACGGCGAGCTTCGGCTGAAGGGAAGCCACCTGCTGCTGGACATCTACAAGGTAGGGGGATCAAACGAGCCGCGCCCAAGAAATCTAACAAACCGAATGGAGGAGGAGAAAGATCTTACTCGCAAGACTCCCCTAGGCGGATCGCGCCTACTCCTCCCTCTCCTCGGATAGACGCACGGCAGTGTCATGCTCTTGACCGTTTGCCTCGAGTTCGCCTCGGAGTCCCTCCACGGGATGAACCAACCGGTCCCGCTCCTCTTGCAGCCGCACAAACGCCATGGTGTCCGTGACCGCCTTGGCTCAAGCATCGACCACTTCCCGGCCGGCGGCAGCGAGCTACTCGGCCAACTCCTCGTGCTGTTGCGCCTCTTTGGCACGACGGTCCCAGGCACTATTCATGAGGGACTACGAAAAGTGAACAAGTTAGGAATGCCCATGAGGGAGGCGAGAATTGGAGACGCCGACACGTTGTACCTGACACGCCGGGGCGGCGACGTCACGCAGCGCACCCATCGCGGTGGACAAGGTGTCGGAGATGTTCCTCCACTTCGTATCCTCGATCTCGTCGCCAAAGGCTAGAATCGCTACGATGGGATCTTGTGAGTCCGCCTCACGACGGGCGCCCCCCTCATGCGGGCAGATCGCCACCCGCTTGAGCCAAGGATGGCAAGGACCTCCCACTACGGTCGGCGTCAGCCGCTCCCACCAATGCCAAGGTGGTGCGCGCCTCCTGCGGCCCCATCCCCGCCGTGGCAGCCGCAACCGTTTCGCCATCGGCAGCTAAGGCCTCTTCCTGGACGACCGCCATGGCCTCATGCGGCGAAGTTTCCTCCCGTGCCGGCTCTTCATCCATGGCCGCTGCGCCCGACGTCGGCAGCTGCTCCTCCCGTGCTATTTCCTCGCCGCCCGCCCACCGCGGAAGTGTTGGCCTGCTGGGGCAGTAGCGCCGCTTGCACCTTGATCTCTTGGAGTGAATCGGGCGCGCCTTCTTCCGATCCCTCTTTGACGAGCGTTGTCGTTGGCAACATCTCCTCCGCAGGCATGTCCTCCTGCGCCAGCTCCATGACCGCCATCTGCGACGCCAGTCTTATTTGCATCGTGATTGCCTCGGCGTCCCCCACACTCTCCCTCGGCGCGGCGTCGGCCGCCCCCGAAGGCTCCCACCGGAGCACATGGACCTTCCGCGGTGCCACCGCCAAGGGACCCGCTCGGCCTCCAACGCTACAACAAAGGCCCGAGGACAGTTGGCGCGCAATTAGCAGAGGGTCGCAAAGCACGAAATGACAAGGTAATCATCGACTCACCGAGACACCACCATGCGAGGGCACTTCAGGGTCGCCCCCCCCGACCCCAGCTCCACCTCTTCGGCACGCTGCCGTTTTGAACCCCCCACTTGCATGGGAGCTCCCAATGGGGTGCCACGATTTGCATCCATCGCCTTAGCGCGCATGCGCATCCATCGCCTCAACGGGGGGCGGGGGGGGAGGGGGGGGGGGGGGGAGGGGGGATCCTGCGCTGACGATGACGGTTGCGGGGATGACTCCTCGTCATCGTGCCAGCTCAACCCAGGGGATGTCATCCTCCTCCTCATCATCGACGTCATCATCCTCCTCCGCTTCCTCATCCGATCCCTGCCGGCATTTCCCGCGCTGCAGCTTTGCATGCTCCCGCGCTTCCTTCTTTGTCTTCTCCGCTTCCTTCTTCTTCTTGCGCGCCTCATCGGTAGCACGGTTTGCCGCTCGCACGACCTCGTCCTCCGGCAACGACGCGCGAGATTCGCGGAAGGGGCTGAACTGTCCCTACAAATGCCGAACCCATGAAGTCGGAAGTAAGAATTGAGAAAGGAGCGAGGCATGAAAAGGAGGTCGGGAAGACTCACCAGATCAATGAAGCCGGTGTGAGGCTGCATCGCTGGATGCCCCTCGACCGGGAACACTGCATTGGGCTCGTCCAGCGCCTCCCGAATGTGCTGTTCGATCTCTGAATCATGGAGCGAACCTTGAGCAAGCGCCGTGCCCTCAAGGCACACGCCCGGCGCCATCCCGTACAGCGGAAGTGCGCGCCATCAGTGGCGCCACCCGCCTCGAGTGGTAAACTCTGATGACGCCGGCGCCGCAGAGGCTGTGGCCCTTCATGTACGCTATGGCACCCAGGAGTGGGGCGAGCCTCTTCTTCTCCTTGTCCACAGGCCCCATGCCCACACCGGTGGAGCCGCCACGATTGTGCGGCCGGTGAAGAGTGGAAGGGGGGTGGCGTCGTGGTTCTTGATGTAGAGCCACCGCAAATGCCACCCCTTGTTGGACTTTATGGTGGTGATGGCCATGTACTCATGGGCCCGGGGGTCCATGAAGGTGGATTCCGGTGCAGCCTATCGGGGCCATTGACCCATCCTCCAGAGCTCGAAGTTGAGTTCGATCCCCAGGAATCCCTCGCACAACATGATGAAAGTCGCGATGTGCTGGATCCCGTTTGGGTTGAGATGTTGCAGCTCGATTTGGTAGTGGTGGTGGAGCCCCCGGAAGAAGGGATGAGGGGGCGTCACGAACCCACGCTCGTAGAAGTGCGCGAAGGAGATGACGTAACCATCGCGCGACGCCGGCACCTCCTCATGGCCAGGTAAGATCCATTCCCCTGCAACAAACCATGGGCAGAGAAGCCTGCGCCTGACAAGACCTCCCAGACGCGCCTGACCCACGTCCAAGTGCTAGCACGACGCCATTGCTGGGTGGTGGTAAGGGATCAAAAGCTCTCATAGGGGCAAGGGCGCAAATGGGGAATGGCTCGGGCTCCGGCGGCGGGAAGTGAAGAAGGCGGAAAGACAGGATTGGCGCGGCGACAACGGAGGGTCCAAGAGCCCCAGTTATAGGCAGGGGAACAAAAGGCGAATCGCCAGCTCGACTCCCACGACCGCCGTAATGACCGCGTCCGCCACGTCGCTTCGCCCCATCGCATCAGGAGCTGTGCACACGCCACGCCCGGGCCCGACCCCTCGGGGGACGTGCCTAACAAAAAAGGGGCCCAAAAGCCCCTGCAGGTAAGAAGGAATACGGGCCAAAAATGCCCCGACGACCCATTAAGGTCCGAGGGTTCGGAGGTTGGCCCGCCGACGGGTTCACAACCGCCCCAAGGCACCACCAGAGTGGGGGGCGAAGGCGGATGGGCCCACTAGCGGCTTGCACTCGCCAACTCAGTCTTAGTCGTACCACAATGCGACCTGCATCCGTGTCTTGACTAGAGCATGATCTTTGGTTTTTCTTTCGAAGAAAGGCAACGAGCTGTCGGGACCGGTCGAACGGACCTGATAACTATACGAATCGGCCGTCGAGAATCTGGAGTCGGTTACCAACTGACCCATTTCAGATCCCCACGAATAGGAACTTGGGCCCCACTCGGATCAACCCATTATTAGCTCACCGAGCACCACATTTCGACCAACGAGGAAAAATGTGGCACAGCTCAGCCCTTTTGCCTCATCAAAAGAGACGCTTGAAGGGAAACAACTGCGAGATGCGACGGCCTCCTGACAGGACTCCCGCTAACGTGCCGGAGCTCGGGGGTCGGACTAGCAAGGAGACCAAATACGTGGTCGCATACGAAGCGGAGGCGAGAGCCGAAAGAGAGAGAGAGTCCTCTCCACCTTTCGGGTCCCTCCCGTACAGAGGGACCCCCAGGACAGCGCCCGACCCTCCTACGGGCTTGGGGGCTGCTGCGGGGCATCGGAATCAAGCGCAGAAAAACCCTCCTTTATTCCAAAGTTATCAAGGGATACGATTACATAGTGCGCTATGGGCGCATAACAAAAGACAACCTAGATTTGCCAAAATGACCTATGTTTTGGACGAAAGGAGTGGGTGGCCATGGGCCGTGTACAAGCACAAACAACTTAAGCGCTACCACACGGGGTAGCATTGAGAGTTGCTCGAGGTCTGCTTTAGCAGGGGCTGGGGATAAAATGGACGACTACATCGCATTCCATCCCCTAACAACGAGGTTGTCTAGGAAGCATGAGCGGTACGCGGGCGTCGACACGTACGCCTCGTGCCACCATGACGTACACCTCTACCACCATGAGGCGACCCCGGCAACAGCAGCGGGGAGGATGAGAAAGAGGGAAGCCTGGTGAGGCCATACGACACCAAGCGGAACCGACGTTCTCCGGCGAAATCAAGGCAGGTGCGGCAAGACTTGCCTCCGCTTCCCTACAGAAAGGAAGTAGAGAGACACAAGTGAGCCGCCACCTACCCAACGATTTCACGAAGAGCGACGAATCCGCCTCTACCCTCACGAGGAACCAACACCTGAACCAAGGCAATCGACTCACAAAGGCAAAGCTGAGGATCTGGATGCTTGAGTTCTCCTTCTTCACGCTCCTCCGCTCGCAGTCAATCCACTAACAGCAACCGGTGAAGGACTGGGATCCAGCTCGAACAAGCCAAACTCGGGCTCTAGGAGGCCTAGTTCTACGATGCATTGCTGGAGGTTTTGCCGGTTAGTCTTGGTGAAACAACCAGAAGCCCAATGCCACTATTTATAGCCGCGCCAGGACAGGGCGTTGCCGCGGGGCTGGACAGGCCAAAACCAAGTGACCAACATTAAAAAAGCTTACCTGCCCCAATTCCCATCAACGACTGCAGGCCCGACAAGACAACATGGGATAAGACGGGGCGAGCAGGCGCTAGCTTAGACAGCAATAGGTGGCGGTCATCACGTGAGCCCTGAAGCAAGCAAGGACGGGGGCAGCGGGAGAACCTGCACCGAACAACCTGACACCTGCAAAGGCTTCTGCCGGCCTCAGTCAGCAGAAATGAGACCCGACAAGGGGCGCTTGGACCAAGGCATCACCCTGGAGTACCCTCCGAACACGCTAGCTAACCCTCTGCACAAATCTCTAATTCGCCCAAAGACTCGGGGGGCTATACCCATGTGAGTCAAGCGGAGGAGATCTCTCATCGGTCACGTTAATCAGGATGCATGGCGAGCATACCAGGGGAACCCTTTGCACGAATCTCTGTTTCACCCAGAGGCTCAGGAGCTACACCCAGTGGGTGCGCTCACGCGCACCCACACGAGCCTGGCAGGAACAGAACACACCTAATCCATGTTAGCCCGGATGTGAGGCTGGGAACGCATTCGGCCCAGCACAGGAGACGATGCCCGGGTAAACGAAGCCCCCGCACGGCTTTCAAAAGCCACGCAGGGCTCAGGGGCTATTGACGGGGGCGAACATCATGGATCCCCCAAAATATGGTCTTTAGGGAGCTAATCACAGATTAGCCCTCGCAAACTGTGCAGCTCGCTAACCAGGTAGCCACGCGGCCGCGGGCAGCCCACCGCCCAAACGAATGTCGACGGCCCAGTATTAGGCCCGGACACAGGGCGTGAGCCGCCTCGCCCGACCCCGAGAGCACGAGGTCCGCCTCGCCTGACCCCGAGGGCGCGGGCTGAGCCTCATTCAACCCCTATGGGAGAGGTTTCTGCCTCGCCCAACCCCGTGGGCACAAGCTCGGCCTCGCCCGACTTCGAGGGTATGGATGCGGCCGCGCCCGTCTCCGGAACGTGAAACCCTTAGGGCCCCATGAGAGTACAGGATCACATCAAAGGTCAAGTCTCTGACACGAGAACAGGCGAGGGCACGCCTCGAGATGACCTCCGGAGATGACAGGCCATCACGGCGAGCCCCCGTCGTCCGCCGCACCGGGGGTTAAGCCGCAAAACGCGCCGGGGGATCACGCTACCTGTGTTTTCAGAGCGCACGTCGCCCACCGTGCACGCTGGGGGCCCGCGCTATCAGACCCAGGCCCACGGGACTGGGCACATGGCCTACATCTTACAGGATAAGGGGTGGGACATGGCCCACACCTTACACCAGTTGTAACTATTCGTAGCGTAGTAGAACTACTCCTACAGTAGTAAAACTAGTCGGAGACAGTAGGAAACTACCCGAGAAGTACTCAGGTAGGACTCCTAGACTCATATTTGACTAATACTTCAATGTAACCCTGTCCCCTAGACTATACAAGGGCGGACAGGGACCCCCTCCAAACAGGAGATCACCCTATCACCACCTAAGGCAATACAAACCACACAGGACATAGGATATTACGCTCTCGGCGGCCCGAACCTTTCTAAACTTTGTGTTCCTTGAACCCTCGAGTTCATGATCTCGGTGACACCCTACCTACAAACTCACCACATCGGGGTTATCCCTCGGTGGGCGTGGCAGTAAAACACCAATAGCTAGCGCGCCAGATAGGTGTGTTCATCAAGCATCCACCGGAGAACTCGATGGCATCGTTCAACTTCACCAACGTTGTGCTTGATGAGGGCACCACGTTCACCTTTGGCTCCTAATTCTGCATTGCCAACGGTCGTGCTGGATTCAATAGCCACCTCGCTGAAACCAGGGAGGCAATGGCATCTAATCAGAAATTATGCAACTCTCGGCGGAATTTGACTTTCCGATCTAATCGGAAACTGTAAGGACGAGTCTGGATCCAACTCGGCTCCTACTCGTGATCGACTCGAATTCAGCTCGTGCCACAACAACGATGCGCCATCACCCCAACCCTGATGACACGGCTTGACTTCAGCTACTGCCGCAGCGCCGACGTGCTGCTGCCATCGGCTACGACTACTTCGACAAATCTGCATTGTCAACGATTATTTCAACTACTCGTCTCGCCTAGAAACTAGTCGGGGACGAGCTTTAAACGAATTGGCGACTAGCTCTGCACGGACAACAACTAGTCAGGATCAACTCCGACTAGTCGGCTTCATCAACAAACCATCGCGGTTCCATCGACGACTGCTGCGGTTTCATCGACAATCGTCCACGGATCAAGCTACGTCACTTATACCTTTTCCGACTTGTTCTTCACAAGATCGGATACTTTTTGCGCCACGCGCATTCTCTTCACAGGCCATGTCATGCCTGTTTCCGATTGCCTGCACGGTCCGCCCTGCAACACGGGCAGTCATGTTACACCCTATAAGTGCGCTCCACGAGCGTTCTCTTTTTTCGTGCAGCGCTGATTGCTCTAGTTTTCTCTCAACGGTTGCTACAATACCTGGGTAGTGTACGCTTTAAGTCATGAAACCTCGACTCTTCTGTACGCCTATGCTACTACGCATGCATGTGGCCGCGCTCCCTGCTCCACGATCTACGGTTATCAGGGATCAGGTGCCTAAACGTAATAGGCTACCTATCCAGAAAATTATGCGACCCAGCAAAAGTACAACGCAAAAAATTTGACACGCATTTTACAATACTGGGATTTGCTCCCAACACGATATCATGTATATCAGTTACAACATACTTTTATGTTTATCTTGCAGGGGACCTGACCTGGACCATACTGCTGGGAGAGTCGGATTCAACTCCGACTAGTTGGCTTCCTCAACAATCGCCATCGACTACTTTGACTTCGCGAGAATACTCGACTACACGTCGCTGACTATAACGGCTACTAGTCGGATTCGACTCCGACTAGTTGGGTTCATCAATAACTGTCGGCGACTACTTGACTTCGTGAAGAATGCACGGCGACACGCTGGCGACTACTTTGACTACTCGTTTCGCCTACAAGACTAGTCGGAGACGTCTATTCTTGGTGACATGCTGGCGACTACTTCGACTACTCGTTTTGCCTACAAGACTAGTCGGAAATGACAATTCTTGGCGACACGCTGGCGACTACTCCGACTACTCGTCTCGTCTACAAGACTAATCGGAAATGACTATGCTTGGCGACTACATCGACTACTCGTCTCGCCTATAAAACTAGTCGGAATTGACTCCGACTAGTTAGATTCATCGACAGTTCAAGATCCAGCGGCAACTTGGCCAATGCCTAGGCTCGGGGGCTGGCGCCACCGACTACTAGGTGTATCTTGTGCGACTTATCTAGCTTCCAGGCTTGGGGGCTGGATACAACACGACTCTTAGCGTATAAGCATGCCACGATTCTTTAGATCCTTTATTCAAAACCATGAGGATTTGGATTCAAGGCTCGGGGGCTGCAGGGACACGTGTCATCAGCAACTTATTTTTGAAATCTTTTGGAAGATAAGGACAGAAGACTCAAGACTAAATTGACCCTCAGCCTGATTCTACGAGTCATCCTAAGGCTCGGGGGCTACTCTATATGGAGTGCGAGTTCAATCGCACCCCATATAAAAGAAGACTTGACAACTACTCGGGGCATGAGCACATCACAGCCTCGATGCAGCCAGGGAAGTACTCGGAAGACACCTTCAAGATGGAGTTCGGGAGGACTCAAAGACGCCTTCAGAAGTACTCGGAAGCCTGAAGTACTCGACTACGAAGAGCTCGGGGGCTTGTCAGACCCGGACCCACGGGACTTTGCACATGGCCTACATCTTACAGGATAAGGGGTGGGACATGGCCCACACCCTACACCAGTTGTAACTACTCGTAGCATAGCAGAACTACTCCAGTAGTAAAACTAGTCGGAGACTGTAAGAAACTACCTGAGAAGTACTCGGGTAGGACTCCTAGACTTGTATCTGACTAGGACTTTCATGTAACCCTATCCCCCAAGACTATATAAGGGCGGACACGGACCCCCTCCAAACAGGAGATCACCTGATCACAACCTAAGGCAATACAAACCACACAGGACGTAGGGTATTACGCTCTCGGCGGCCCGAACCTGTCTAAACTTTGTGTTCCTTGCACCTGCGAGTTCCGGATCTCAGTGACACCCTACCTACAAACTCACCACCTCGGGGGTATCCCTCGGTGGCCGTGGCGGTAAAACACCGACACGCGCCGCCTGTCCTGTTAAGGCGCACGTCGCCTGTCGTGCCAGGGAGCGGCACCGAGACACCCCCGGCATCATCTACAAGGCCAATGGGGCCCATGTAAAGGGAAGGAGAGCAGCGGGATCCCGGCGATCCTCCTCTTTCTACTCCTTATCTCCCTTTCTCCCTCTCCCTCTCATGTATCCGACCCCTGCCCCTTGGCTTATAAAAGGGAAGGGGAGGACCCCCGTAGGGGGGGACTGAATTCTCAGACACTCACGCACTCACATAACACTTTGCCACAAGAGACTTGGGAGTCCATTCCCTCTCTCAACCGTTTGTGACCCCTACTACAAACCTGTGCAAGAACACGAGCTGCCCGAACTGGACGTAGGGACAGTTCACCCGAACCAGTATAAACCCTTGTGTCTTCTTTGCATACCATCCGAGCCAGACGCGCAAGCACAAATTCACTAGTCGGTGGTCCGAAACACCGACACACGGTGAAGCCCACTTGTACCTCCCAGCAGGAAGGTCACGGGGGGCCGCCACTTACGCAACTATTTCAGGAGGATGAATGAACCTGCTCCCGCCCTCAAAGGACGCCAGCACCGGAACCAGTGAAACCGCCTCACGACAGCGACACCGAGGATCTGGACGCCCGAGTTCTCCTTCCTTATGCTCCACCGCTCGCAGTCAATCCTCTAGCAGCAACCAATGAAGGACCGGGACCCAGCTTGGGCAACCCAGACACGAGCTCTAGGAGGCCTAGATCTACCACACATCATCAAAAGCAATGTTCACAAAGCTCGGTGAGCAAGCAGGAGCTCAGCGCCGCTATTTATAGCTGCGGCCGGGCGGAGCGTTCCTTGAGATGAAATACGGGGCGCAACCAGTGGCCCATTGTTAAGGCACTTACCTGCCCCCGTCCTCATCAGCAACAGTCAGCCCGACGGGATGATGCTGAACAAGCCAAGATGGGCGGACACCAGACGAGGCGAGGCCACGCGGTGGGCTCCAAACCCAGCGAGGACGGGCGCAGAAGGAGAATACATGCAAAAAATCCCGACGTCAGGAAAGCAGCGTTTGACTGCAACCAGCGGCGACATGACCAGACAGGGAGCGCTTGGGTTAAGGCACCGAGCGCAGAAGGCCGACGCAGACACGCTATCTGACTCTCTGCGCGAATCTCTAACTCGCCCAGAGGCTCGGGGGCTACACCCACTGGGTGCGCTCGCACGCACCCACGTGGATCCCATCAGGAAGAGAATAACCTCCGATCACATCACGAAAGACATGAGGCTAACCCCAGCAAGTAACCCCCTGCACGAGTCCTCAGACTTCTCCAAGGGCTCGGGGGCTAGACCCATTGGGTTCGCTCGCGTGAACGCAGCGGAAGATGACCTAACCTGGCGCGCGCCGTGCTTGGGATAGTGGGGCTCGAATGCAGTAGAGCCTCCATGTGGCTCTCCGAGCCGTGTATAGGCTCAGGGGCTACAAACAGTGCTAAGTACCACGGGTACCCCAAAGCACAGCCCTCAACGGTCCAAGCAAGAATTAGCCAACCGCTGTCAGGTGGCCCGGCCTACCAGGACAGGCACGGCCAGTGCCAGCCCAGCAGTGGAAAGAGGCGCAAAGGCCCGGTGGCACCCTGAACACGTGGCGCCCTCCCGACCCACGACAAAACCATGGGGGTTGGGAGGCCCGAGCGGACCCCGGGAAGGAGCCCGACATGGGGATCTCCTAGGGAAGGTGCAAAGCAGCATTAATTGCGCTGGATTCGACAAGACGTGCATGCACGCCCCTCTCCTAATAGCTAGGGTAGGGGCACCGCCTACGGAACGCAAGACAGGTGGGAGCGCCCCCGGTCAGCTAGGCCATCATGACAGCGCTACCGGCGCTCACGCCGGCCGCACCACCCACTGTCAGCTCGACAGGATAGTTTGTACCAGGCATGCCGAGCTAGCGAGCCCTGCCTCAGACCAACAACAATGGCAATAGGGCACCCAACATCCCGACCATCGAAAGGGAGGTTGGCTCTGCCGACCAGACAAGAAGCTCGCGCCTGGCGCATCAGGAGGGGCATGCTGTAAGTACGGCGGCGCCATCCCCTACCACAGGGAAGGAGAACAGGAGAAAGGGCGTGTCAGGCGGTGCCGCGGACCGGGTTGACGAGACTTGACTTCAGGAAGCGGTGGGGCACGTTCTACCAAGAGCCCTGGACAGGACACGTGTAGGATAGCCGACCTCCCTCCTTGGATGTCGAAGCTAGGGGCGAGGCACCCCCTCTATCACGCATTGTGGTCCAGCCCACCAAGCATATAAGGCTGAGCTGGGTCTTCTCTCTCATAGGCTGAAGAAGCTCATCACACACACTGCTTGCAAGCGTCCCGTTGTAAGCACCCAGTATTTGAATGTGAGGAAGACAAAGAACATGCCCATACTGGACGTTGGGTGTTCGCCCGAACAAGTCTAAATCGTTGCCTTCGATTGTTAGCCATTGAGCCATAAAGAAGCGCGGCGCTAATTACTAGCCGGTGATCGGAACACCGACAATATATTTTGTAACTTTGGTTTTAGATTCATATAGGATTTCAATTGCATGAGCGCTTCAATATATATTTTTTCTATTCCTTTTTTTTTTCTAAAGAATCATGTGTTCCAAAGAGGCCCTTACTTTTTTATAGTGTAGTTTGATCCCGTGTGACCTTTAATACCACAACACTCCTATCTTTTCACAATGTTTTTTTAGCCCACCTAAAATGAAGAATGACTCGATGCAATCAAAATTTATTGGATCGCACAGGCTGTGTGAAATGGGGTACTATTTGTTGTGTTCATTGATTTCTTTTTCTTTTTTTTTTGCTTGTAAGTAATGGCTTACTTTTTTAATGAATTCCTTCCTCCTATTCCATAAAAAAATAAATTTAATATTAATGATCTTGTACAGTTGGATAATAACAATTTTGTACAGTTGGTTTATGAACTGTTTTGTACATACAGTTTATAAACCGTTTGTACATTCGCGTCTACAGAAATAACTACCTCTACAGTTGAAACCAACTGTCAAACAGATTTCACCATTAGTTCAAAAAAGAAACCAATGTGATAAATGGGTTTATAGTATTGGGCGAAATGATTTTCGTGTAATCCCTCCCCAGTGAAGGGTTCATGTTTGGTTGTTTTTTCATGATTTACACATGATGGCCTAGCACACGATGGCAAGAATGATCTCGAAAAGGATTCACGGGATTGTCACACCCATCATGCAAATCATGGGCATGGGCGCTATGAGCTTTTAGCGATGAAGACGTGGTATGCCGACCAAACATGCCACATGTAAGCAAGGAAACGGATCGGATTCGCATGCAATCGGATTTGGATAGCACTTTTTTACCATATTTTAATTCGAATATGGATATAGATTTGGATATTCTGAAATACGAATGCAAAATGGATACCTCGGATTCGAATTTGGATATTTACTTGATGTATAAGAGTACGGCTAGTTGTTTTGTTTATTGATAGTTTTGGAATATAAAATTATTATACATGTAAAAAATTAAAGTATAAAAATATAAAAAAGATAGCTAGCATATTTATCAGCAAATATTTTAATAAATAAATACATAAAAAATAAAAGCTAGAAATAAAAATATATTTCAATAAATATATAAATAATTTTTATTAATATATAAATAAAAATTATAAAAGTAATTTCATCCATAAATAGATAAACAAGAATATTTAAAAATAAACTTAATCTTCTTATACCTTTTTATAAATATTAATAACATTGGTTATAGGAAATGGAGATGACTTTTAAATAGTTTCAATGAATACGTATAGAGAAAATTAATGAAAGTCGGATTCGGATGTATCCACTTTACTACCATATTAAATTTGAATACTGATATGAATATCTATATTTATGTTTAAGAGGATATGGATATTGGATATTTTGGATATCCATATTCCCATTTCCATCCCTAGCCACATGTGTACACGTCCTAGCTTCGCGGAACAAAACGGCTCATGACGGGACAAGTGAACGCTGATGCTAAAGAGACAAAGATGATCAAGAACGAAGTGTGTTAGGTTCCACTTCTCATGGGAGAGACGCTCGACGTATAAAATGACTTTTCTACCTTCGAATATTCGCATAATTTAGTAGTTTAAATGGCATTATTTGTTAATTATGCAAAATGGCCCTTGAGCTCTTTATAAATAAGAGCCAAAATGTGTTTTATGTTTAGGGTATTAGCGCATTGGCGGACTCCTGTGTGGAACCACAAAGGCCATGCCTTCGGGGTATACTGGACTCTAGGTGCTTAAGTGCCACTACGGCTTCCTCATCCACCACGACCGTTGTAGCCTCCATAGCTATGACCGACCTTGGTCAGGTCTCCAAGGGCGCCATGGCCTCCATAGCCGTGTCCGCCATGGCCCAAATGCACACTGCCTCCAAGACGTTCATGGCCTTCATAGCCATGGTTATTACCACCATGGTCTCCACGTGCAGGGCACCCAAGCCCGCCATAGCCTAGAAATACTTGTGTTTGTATAATTTGTTCTTAAATATATGAACTAACTGTACAAACATATTTACATAGTCATTTCAAAGGCCCTACTGCAAAATTGACCATTCATAAATAACAAACTGACCATGTTCTAAATTTGGCGTGGTGTTTAAGGAAAAATCAATTGTATTATTTTTTTTGACTAGTTGAAAGGTATTTAAGCGATAGCGAATAAATCTGCAAGCACACGGATACCGTTGTAGCTTTCACCTCGGAGTATTCCAAGTGTATCGAATCTAAGGGAATGTGTGTGCACTAACTTCTATTCTAATCAGTCCAAGGACACACCACCACAGATGGCGAGGGTAGAGAGGATTCCTAAGGTAGCAATATAGGTGAGTTAAAGGTCGATCTCTCGGGGAAAATACTCGCTTCGGGCACCGGCTTACTCCTAGTCTACCAGGCGACTCAGGCCAACAACTCTACACTATATCCGGACATGGAGGATTACATAGGACCGATAGGGCTGTCACCACCTACGGCCTACCTCTAACAATCCGTGGGATATAAGGCAAATGATGGATAACCCTTAACCTAGACACCACTTCTACGCTACTGATTACTACTGCAGTCTAATTACGTCTGAGCTCTCATAGCAAACTACATCACTCCGTATAAATACCGAGCGACGAACCCGCGAGTAAAGAACTGATCTTACTCAAATATAAGCACTACTAGTGTATACTATATCAAGGTTTATTAGCATACATGAGATCATACACGCCTATACTATGATAGCAAGGGTCATAGACTACTCATGCATATAAAGAGAACCAAGTATAACACTATAAGAAGGAATCACGAATACAAACTCACATAACTCCGAAGGAAGCCAGCATCCGTAGAGGTACAAGTTGGGAGGAGAGTGCCGACACCCCGGCAATCCTCCAAACTACCCCTCACTCTCTCCCTTTTCCTAAGCACTAAGCCTCTAAGGAGCCTTGAGCTGAAGTGTGAAGTGTGGAAGCACAAGAGAGGAGTTGTGAAGTATGTCTCAATTAGGAGCCCCTCCCCTCATATTTATAGCCTTGTCACAGGAGCTCTCGGCCGGGGAAATAGCCGCGATCACCCACAACTGCCATTGGGAAGCAATGAGGAGGCGCCACATGGAAGGGGAAGGTCGGTGGAGCTCAGCCTAGTTGGTTTGGCCGAACCAGTGGTTGGGCCGACTTGGCCTTGGCTCCCACCGCCTTACCCTTTGGCAGGGTGGCTTCCTAGTGGGCCTTTAGGTCGGTAATGCATGTGCCGGCCCTGTCCGTCCTAAGTCAGTTGCATGTGTTTGTGGACTCTTTGATCCATGTGAGGTTGAATGGCGCGCTCTGATTGGTTCACGCCTTTTGTGTTGGATTGAGGGGTGTGTTTCCTTGCTCTTGAGGTGTGTTTTCTCCTCTAATTGGCCTGCATACAAATATTTACCAACACTTGTGGAATTTGTTAGTAATATCCCCTACCACTAATGTTAATACTTGTCTTTTCGGTCTTTATCCAGGAGTTGACTGCCTAAATTTGGTACTTAAGTGCCATCAACAACACCCCCATACTTAGCCTTTGCTCGTCCTCGAGTGAAGGAGAAAGGACTAAGGTGGAACATGACTTCCTATGGTAAGGATCGACATGTACGATATTCAAAGCCATACTTGAACTTGTGAACTTTTGAAGTGTCTATCATGTTACCTTGGGTGGTTGATGGCTGGAACGGTCTTGATCCAAATCCCCTCCACTCCTTCTGTCTAAGTAACTTGGGTTTTTGGCAATGTATATTTTTTTAAAAGATAACCTTACCTAGCTCATCAAATGATTCTCTCAGATCACTCAATGTGTATAATCCTCACCAAGGCATTAACTTGCCTTTCTTCACCCTACTTCTAATAAGGCTTATGTGGAGCTCAAGGTAGGGATGAAGATGAGGCATACCTGCATCACATCTGTTGCAAAGCTAAAATCCGGATCCAAGTAGAATACAAGCCATACAATCTAATCAAGATGTGCAAGTGTGTGGATGGAATATGGTGGAAAGGTGTATTGACTCCTTTTCTATGATTACATCTCTCTTCTTTTTCTCTTCCCTTAGGACATGAGCCATCTTTTTCCCTTTCTTTTTCTTCTCTCTTTTTTTTCATCATGTTCTGAGCATGGCTTTATTTCTTTCTTCTTCTTTTTTTTCTTTTTTCTTTTTTGCATAGCCCATGTCTATTTTGCAAGGATACTTTTGGGGAGAGAGGTCACAATACATGTGGAGTTTTATTTGGTGGATGGATAGATGGGATATTACTAGCTTCCAGTGTAGAAGTCTAGCATGTGGAAGTGGAGTGTACGTGATCTTAATCATGGAAGTATGAAGAATATTCCACAAGGGTCACAACAATTTGGCAAAGCTCAACATGATAGCAAGCAACATATGTGTATATGTTTTTCAATAAGATCAACATATGGCTTTGGTAGGACGGAGGCATATCAAAGAGGAGCTAGCTAGGTTATTGTTTTTCAAGATAATCTTCCCAAGTACTTTGGACAGAACAGAGCAAGGTTCATTTTATCATGCCATATCTTAAATATCAACAACCTTGGTAGCATGCTTTCCTAAAGATATAAGTCCACAAGCAAACAGGTGCAAGCAAGGAATATAGTACATGTATGCCAGCCATAAAGTGCATATTTTTAGCCAAGGTTCATTTTAATTCTGAGTTTAATTTCTTTAATGATCAGAGGTGAGATTCATTTAAACTCGTGAATCAAGAAGAGTAGAGAGGTAGAGGGTGCACATACTATCGCTCTTGAAAAATATGGGGTCGAGGCGGACCAATGGTGATTCGGCCAAACCACGGGGCAGCCGACTCTCTCTGGTGCCCTCGCCTTGTCCCTTGTCAAGTTGGTGTAGTCGATGTTGTGCGACACCATTGTGGGAGATCTCGAGTGTGGATGTCAATGATAAACTTGAGAGATCTCCCCCATACTTGTGTTTGTACCTGGTGTTGTATTTAGAATAAACAGGTGGAAACAAAGGGAACTCTGCTGCTTTGAGAACCAGGCAGACTTTATTTGAACTCAAATATTTTTGAATTTTTTTAAATTCTATTTTCATGGGGCAAGATGCAAGTACTAACTGTTAGAAATATGCCCTAGAGGTAATCATAGAGATGATCATATTTCGTTGTATCCATGATGTATTATGTGTTCATTGAATATCCATGAAAGACAACTTGTATTGATTGACAATTATGTGAATTGTTTGTGAGACTCTTTACTTGTGTGGTTATTCTAAAGTTGTTCCTAGTCAGAGTTCATGTATGGACACACATGAATATTAGACTAGCCCATGTATTAGTTGATGACTGTGTTTCACAAGTCATAGACATGGAGATGTCAAACTAATAATGTGGGCGCATGTATGACATGAGGCTAGACCGATCCAACTCGAGAAATAGTGATTTCTCATTACACAATGTGTACGCTGTGTCCTTAGACCTGAGATTCTCGCATATACTCAAGATGTGAACCGACCTACTTAGGAGCCATCAAACGCTACTCCATAATTGGGTAGTCATAAAGGTGGTTCTCGGGTTTGTCTAGAAGCATGTTGTGAGACATGGTCAGTCAAGATGGGATTTGCCCCTCTCTGCTTGAGAGAAATATCTCTGGCCCCTCAAGTGATCGGATCAAGAAATGCATGGCCGTGCTAGGGTTAAGTGTTAACCAAGGATTCCAGATCACGGCATCAAGAAAGAGAGGTCAGCTTGGAGCTAGACCAAATATCGTGAGGCAAAGGGAATAACATGTATATGAGATTGTGACGGCTCATCTGATATGAGTACTCGGGCCATGTCTGTTCGCGCGTGAGCCCATAGGGTCACACACTTAAGGGGCTGGAAGCCTAATGAGGACATGATCCGAATTAGACTGGGCTTAGGTGCACTAATGGGCCTCGGTTAGGAAGCCCATTAGTGGGCGCCTACAAAAGAAGGGGTGGGGGCGCATGGACGGGCAAACCTAATTCCATGTCTGCTGGCAGCCGCCTCCCATGCCCACGCCCACAGTTGCCCTTACGGATCTAGCAGTCCGGAGAGTGCGATGCTTCTTTCCCATACGTGTGGATACCTTGGAGGTGCTGCATCTGCTGCACGAGGACGAGCCGCATGTGAAGAGGTCTTGCAAATGCACTGCTGGCGACCGACTGCACTACCCCGATGCGCTACAGAAGTTCCGCACCCGCGCGTCTAGTGGTAATTCCGTGATCTATAACAGCAGTTTTCCTGGTTTATGCGGTGGAAATTTTTGTTTATCACTAGCATAGCCCACCTCATATCCCTTCACTAACACCATCTCCAAACCAAAATAAGAATTGGCACGAAAGAGGCTTACTTGGGATACTTACATACCTCCCCCACACTTGGAGTTTGCATTACTGAGCAACACAACTTAAGTGTGTGGAGTTCAAACTTCCCTTCATAATGGTTCCCTCTCTGAGAATTACCATGGTGTTGTAGTCGGCGTAGCTCTTATGTTTCTAGCCATCACTTGTTCGTTGTTCTTTTCAATCTCCACTTGAAATGGTTAGCAACCAAAAATACCCAAAGGAGAGTTTATCCTAAAGACATGATCTTACTTTTATTCAAAAGAGAAATGATAATACGAGCTATCTCCCGTCAGTGCTTTGTTTATGGTCACAAGCTCGACCATGGGAACTACCTCTTGCAGCTATCATTGGCGATGTCGTTCCCTTCTCACCACCAATTATTGATGTGTCATTGAAACTTTAGCTGCAAGGTTAGTGTCACAGTGCATCCATGAAATTTAGAATGTTTATGATAAACAAATGCATCTACAACCAACCTTCTAAAGATTTTGTAAGAGAGGACCTTAAGGTGGTTGCAGTCCTTGTGCGTGCTTGGGGCACAAAGCGTGCCTGACTCTGGAGAGGCATTGAACGGGCATGGTTCTTGTGGTATTTCAAGAATGAAGCTGCCATGCTCATCTATGGAATCCTTTCCTTCAGACTTCAGAGTCGGCGCCTCATAAAGTTCCATGGCCCATGGATTCTCCATCTCAAGAGATTCATTGTGAAAGATCATGGTTGGATTTCGATCATTGTCGAGAACAACGTACTCTGGGCCAGGGGGAAGAGGCTCAAACTTGATCCAGGGTGATGATAATCGTTCGTCTTCACAACGGTGAAGGATTTCTACCGAGTCATATTTTTCAGAGGTGGCGGATTTTGCAACCACAAAGAGAATAGGCTCGGAAGATACAAACGGAGATACATGCATCATCTTCGCCATAGGATTTTTAAACAAGAGGTAGTGATGGCGGAAGCGGCTTCCCTAAACTATTCATCTTGGCTCCCTTGAGATGCATCAAGAAGGGTTTCTAGCGGGTAGCCTAGGAGAAGGTCCGAATCGAGGATATCAAAGATGTGGAAGTCTAGGTTGACCTCGATTTTATCTATTGTGAGTGTTACGACACTTGCGACCCCCCGGCATTCAAGGATGTGTCCAGACGGACAACTTCTGAGGAGCTTGTCGGATGGTCTTAAAGGTACATTGCCCAAAAGAGTGTACGCTAAGTGTCATGGCATGATATTGACCTCCATGGTGGGTTTAAGATGGGCTTCTACGATATTTCCCCTTATAGAGCAAGGAATGATCGTAGATGGTGAACTGATCCAAATCGCTTTGGGAAAGTGTCTCACTCCATCCGACTATTCCTCCTCTATGGCATCCTTGGGAGTTGCTTTGTTGGGGCGATCATGAGGAGAAAGAGGTACCGTAGGCCTGAAGGAAAGTTCTGTCAAGGGATCTCTAGATTGATCAGTGTGGACAAAAGAAGTTTCGTCCCCTAATTGGGCATCGAAGAGATTCGAGGTGTTTCTATGGTTTCCAGAGGGATCATCCTCGAATTGAGAAGGGAACTTCGGGGGTCGAATTTCTTCTCCCTCCAATGTTCCTGGTTCGGATGAGGGTTCTATGGCTAAATCTAAGGATATGGAAGGTGAAAGATCGGATTCGGCCACTAGAAGATCCTCATTGCTCAATCTGCGCTCTTCTCGGAGGGGTTCAGACTCGACTACGAAGGAGGTATTCTAAGATTTTACTACCTTCAGCCGAAATCTTAAGGAGAGATGCCCCTCCAGTGAGGAAGTTGAGATAATCGGCGGAATCCTTATTGAGACTTGTAGAACTTGTGAAGCAACAAAGGATTGAGTATCGATAGGACAGGGTCGGATTTCACCAAGAGTGAAAATCTAGCCCAAGCTGCGTCTAAAGTTTACTTCACATTCTGCTGAAAGAAGATGATAGAGAATCTCTTTCTAAGGTTGTCCCAGCTGCCATTCACGACGCCTATGCCACATGTGTACCATTGCTCAGCCTTCCCCTTAAGAGAGAAGGGGGACAACTTCCACCTAAGGATATCTTGTGTCATGCTTGCAAAGGCAAAGCACGAACACAGCTACTCGAACTCATGCAGATGGTGGTCTGGGTTTTTGCTACTTAACCCAGAGAAGAAAAGCTCCCGAACCAGAGAGATAAGATCAGGACGGAGTTCATAGCCATATGTGGAAGATGATGGCGGCTCATAGAACTCGCCCCTTGGGGTAGAGAGGCAGTGAAAGGATGGCTTCTCCATGGGTAGCGGGGGTAAGGGTAGAAGGAAAGAAAAGAAAAAGATACGAGGACGACCAGGTAAGAAGGAAGATATAGCAATCGTTCCCCAACAACGGCGCCACAAAGTTTGTTGGGTATTTTAGCGATAGCGAATAAATCTGCAAGCGCACGGATATCGTTGTAGCTTTCACCTCAGAGTATTCCAAGGGTATCGAATCCAAGGGAATGTGTGTGCACTAACTTCTATTCTAGTCAGTCCAAGGACACACCATGACAGGTGGTGAGGGTAGAGAGGATTCCTAAGATAGCACTATAGGTGAGTTAAAAGTCGATCTCTCGGGCAAAATATTCGCTTCTGGCACCAGCTTACTCCTGATCCGGCAAGCGACACCTTCCAACAGCTCTATGCTATATCCAAACATGGAGAGTTACAAAGGACCTGTAGGAAAAATGGCCCCTAAGCCATTGTTTGTGATTTTGGTGATTGAATAACAACATAACCATTGGGACTAATGAGTTTGTCAAGATATACCTTTGAAGGTGTTTATACATTCCAAGGATGTAATGGAAGACATTCAAATGACCAAGTATGAAAAGATTCACGAAGAAACGAAGCAAAACAAGCACAAATGCAATTGACCGATTCATTCGGTCAGCACATAGGAAGGGGCAGATTTAATCTATCAGGCAAATTAAGGGCAGCAGCCTCAGAAGTTACAGGAATTACCGATTTATTCGGTGCTTAGTGAAGTGACTGTGACCGAATCAATCTGTGGCCCTGGCTCTAACTCAGTATGGTACTATAATGACCAATTAATTCGGTGCTCAGTGAAATGACAATGGCTGAATTAATGCGTGGCCCCAGCTCGATGTCCATTCAGTACTATAATGACCAATTAATTCTATGCTCAGGCTTATAGCATTGATCGGTTTAATCTGTTCGAAGTCAGTGACCGTTGTCCAGGTGCTAAAAGTGGTGACCGATCAATTTGGTCATGGTGATTATACTTGACCGAATTAATCTGTCAATGCTGCGTGTGCACCATAAGGAGCAACAACTAGTTTCTTTAGTTGGGGTTATAAATGCCCCTCCACCCGGCCATTTCATGTGTGTTACAGCTTGGGAAAGTTGTAGACTTGTGTTCCACACATAATCAAGTGCTCTATCCACCAAATTGTTCAAGAGAAGATTAAGGCAATTAGCAAAAGTCTTAGGGTTTGGTTAGTGCTAGATTAGGCCTCTTAGCGTATTGCTTTGGGTGTTAGCCTAGAGTTAGGTGAGATTTGCACACCTCTTTGCTTTTGGTGCTTGCGCGCACCAAGAGTTGTAAATCCGGGGCTTGTAAGTCTTGCGAGACCCTCCAACCGCGTTTGTGGAGTGGCCGCTGGTAGTTGTGAGAGGGAGCATCCCTCGCTGTTTTGCCGAAGCTCTACCTAGTGAAGACGGTGGGGAGCATCCGGGAGAGGCTAGGCGGAGACCCACTTGCGCGTGGGAAGGCCCGTCGGCTATCCTACGGAGTTACTCGATCAGGGCGTTTATACCCTTGCGCGGGCATTCCCTTGAGAGGGGCTCCAACAACGAGGACTAGTGGAAAGCGTTGCTACTTCCCGATACCTCGGTAAAAATCACCATGTCGCAATGCCGGGAGTTTGGCTTCTCTACCTCATTTACTTCCGCACTTACTTTGCACTTACATTCCGCGTTTACCTTTCCTAGAATTTCCATGTGTAGTTTGTAGGATTGGAACCTAGGGTGCAAAACTTTTGTACAGTAGAGACAGCAACACATAGAAAAA
Source organism: Panicum miliaceum (assembly GCA_032594955.1). Lineage (NCBI taxonomy): Eukaryota > Viridiplantae > Streptophyta > Magnoliopsida > Poales > Poaceae > Panicum > Panicum miliaceum. Next base: position 18,372,287 of record CM064071.1, on the reverse strand, counting down.
CCTAGTGCACATCTAGATAGATTTTGGTATAGGTTTTTATATGTGCTTGGGGCCTTAGTTTTTAGAACACCTATTCACCCCCCTCTTAGGGTGTCATGGTCCTTTCAATTGGTATCAGAGCTAGTGGCTCGGTTTTGGACCTTTGGCTTCACCGCCATCGAGCAAAATGACATCCGAAGAGGTTAGGAGTGATCTCGGTAGGCCTCCACACTTTGACGGCACAAACTACCCTTATTGGCATGTTCGCATGTCATGCTTTTTAGAAGCAAAAGGTTTAGGTGTTTGGAGAGTGAAACCCCTAGCCCGACCAAACAACCCCACAAAGGCCGATGAAAAAGAGATACACTTCAATGCTATCCCTCGCAATTCTCTTCTAGAATCTCTTAGCATTAATGTGTTTAATAGAGTCTATAACCTTAAAAGTGCACATGAAATTTGGTACACGCTCAAGGAGCTCCACAATGGCACGAGTGACGTTAGGGAGCAAAAGTATCTCTTGGTCAAAGAGGCTTTCAATTCTTTCAAAATGTTGCGTAATGAATTAGCTAATGACATGTACTCATGATTAAATGTTATTGTCAATGAGCTAAATGAAATAGGTTTGACCAAGTTGAGTGATGAGGACATATCAAGAAAGATCATCCAAGTACTTCCCAAGAGTAGATACTCCGCCATCGTTAACTACTTCCACTTGTTTGAAGATTTGAGCAAGATGAAGCCCACTCAAGTGTTGAGCAAGATCATTGCTCATGAGCTATCCATGAAGATTGACAAATAACCTTCTCCGTCAAGTCAAGATGTTGGTACATCAAGCAAAGAAGAAAAGGAGAAGAAAATTGAAGATAAACAAGAATCTTCCACATCAAGCAAGAAAGCTCAAGAGCAAGATTCAAGCTCAAGTTCAAGAGCTTCAAGCACAAGTGAAAATGAGAGTAGTGATGATGATTAAGGAGAAGAAGATGATGATGATCAAGAAAGTTGGAACTCCTCCAATGATAGTGAAGAAATCAAGCAACTTGTTAAAGGAGTCAACAAGCTACTAAAGAAGCTCAACTCAAAGGGTGTCCCTACTACCATCGAACAATTAGTGAGCTACAGCCAAAGAAAGAAGAACAAGAAAAAGGAATGTCTTAGTTGTGGCGAAAAGGGACACTACATGGAATATTGTCCTCTCATGAAAGGAAGACACAAGCAAAAGAAGAAGGAAAGAAAGGCAAGCAAGAAGGCTTTCACTAGCATTGCAAAGGTAGATTTGATATGACAAGCTCAAGTGATAAAGAAATCCACCACAAGCCACATACCTTCTTGCCTTCATCAAGCTCATCGTATTTGCCTTATGGCCAAAGGTATGAGTGATAGCGATGTAAGTGATGATGACTCTTGTCCTTCAATTCATGAACTTGTGGATCTTGTTCGCACTCAATAGGTAGCAATAACAAAACTTCTTTCTAAAAACAAGGAACTCAAAGGAAAATTGGCTATCTCATCATCCAATTATAAAGAATTGGCCAAAAAAATTTATATGATCATTGATCAAAATGATGTGCTAACCAAGAAAACTGAGTTACTTGAACAAACTACAACTATCTCTAAAAAGGCATCAAAATCAATCTTTAAATCTAAAAAGGATGCCTCCACTTCTTGTATTGATTTAATAGATGAATCAAGCCCACCCTCTTGCAATGAGATTTGTGTTGAGAATATTGTTGTAGAAAGTTGTGATGACATCATTGCCCAAGAAAATGAAGAGCTTAAGCAAGAAGTAACAAGGCTCAACAAGGACTTGACAAGGCTAAGGAAAAAGGAAAGTTTTCATGGGTGCAAGAAACAACCTTATCAAGATAACTGTCCCAAGATGGTGAAGAAGTTTGAGAATGGAGCAACCGTAACTTGCTACTCTTGCCATCAAGAAGGCCACAAGTCCTATGAGTGCAAGAACAAAAAGAAAGGGGAAGAAAATAAGAAGAATGTCAATTCCAACACCAAGCCTTATTTGAAGGATGACAAGAAAAAGGGCACACCCCATCTCCTCAAGAAGAAAGAAAAGAAGGTGGTGGCTCACATGATCAACAAGCAAGGCAAGGGGTGGAACCAACCTATTTGGGTGCCCAAGGAAATCATCACTACCATGAAGGGTCCAAGAAGTTTTGGATTCCAAAGGCGACCTAGAGTCCAAGGGACTCGGGAGGATTTAGAGACTTGGCTACATAAGAAGAGTAATTCAAGCCAATGCCATGTTCATCAAGAGTTGGAGCAAACTGGAAATAATTGATTGACCAATACCCAAATCCTCCATAGGTATCTTAGGTAACTAGATGTACTTTCTTGCAATTTCAATTAGTATCTAATTCCCATACTTGTCTAGGATTGCAAGAGTATATTTAAATTCCTTTGCATTGCCTAGAGTATTCTTTCATATGGTAGGTTGCTTGTGTTTCTCTCTAACCCATGAGCAACCTACATGGTTTATTAGTTGTAGGAAAATGGCACTAACTTTTATTTTTTATCTCTTGTGCCAAATCCAAGTCATAGGACAACTTCCCAACGTCATCATTGACTTGTGCATGCCTCTCACAAGTAATTCAAATACTTGTATGCACACATTTAGGGGGAGCTATCTTATGATTTGTGATTTTGAGACTAACCTTGTTTGCAAGCTTATCATGTGTGTAGTCTCATGTTGGAAGAAAAATAATCCCCCGAGATATGCATGGATAACTCTTCAATTGGTTTCAACCTACATGTGGTATCTTTGTCTTCATTGAATCCATATCTTTCAATTCATTTGAAGCTATCTCCATGCATAATATAGATTAATCTCCTCATCTTGTCTTAATTGACTAGTTGTGCATATGCTTTGCCTTCCACCATATGTATGCACACACTTAGGGGGAGCTTAGTCTATGTTATGTGAGTTTCATGTTCCTTCCACATTCAAAAGATCATGATCTATAAAACTCTCCCTTGTGCATTTGATGTCTTCCTTTTCGGTGTTTGATTCCAAAGGGGGAGAATTTTAGCGACCAAAGCAAGTATGCCTTAAGGGGGAGCCTGCAAGAAAGCAAGAACCTCAAGTACATGTTGCAAGTTCATATCACTATATTGAGGGGGATTTCAAGAATTTGGTCCAAGAAAGGGAGAAAAGTGGCATTGGAATGAGGGGGAGTCTCATATCAATTGTGACCACACAAACGGTATTTGTATTTTCAAATGGTAAGAGAAGGTATGATCATCTCCATCTTTTCAATTGGTTTGTTTGCATATTTCCATTAGCATATGTTCTTGCTCTTGCATTTCATCCAAGCAAGTAGTTGTTTTCAATTTTGTATTATTATCACTTGCTTTGGTTATGTTGTCATCAATCACCAAAAAGGGGGAGATTGTAGGAAAAATGGCCCCTAAGCCATTGTTTGTGATTTTGGTGATTGAATAACAACATAACCATTGGGACTAATGAGTTTGTGAAGATATACCTTTGAAGGTGTTTATAGATTCCAAGGATGTAACGGAAGACCATTCAAATGATCAAGTATGAAAAGATTTGCGAAGAAATGAAGCAAAAAAAGCACAAATGCAATTGACCGTTTCATTCGATCAACACAGAGAAAGGGAAAGATTAAATCTGTTAGACAAATCAAGGGCAGCAGCCTCAGAAGTTACTGGAATGACTGATTCATTCGATGCTCAGTGAAGTGACAGAATCAATCTGTGGGTCTGGCTCTAACTCCGTATGGTACTGGAATGACCGATTAATTCGGTGCTTATTGAAATGACAATGATCGAATTAATCCATGGCCCTAGCTCGATCTCCATTTGGTACTGGAATTGCCGATTAATTCTATGCTCAGGCTTATAGCATTGACCGATTTAATCTGTAAGTAGTCAGTGACCGTTGTCCAAGTGCTAAAAGTGGTGACCGATCAATTCGGTCATGGTGATTATACTTGACCGATCAATTCGGTCATGGTAGAAAGATAGAATGTTCCTTGCTCCATCGGTCGGAGTCGCTAGCTCTGTCAGTCGGGACCGCCAACTCTGTCAGTCGGGGCCTACCGATGACCACCGTCCAAGTCTTGCGTCGTGGGGTGGCCGTCTCATCTTGTCCCTATGCGTCATGCTCCGTCGGTCGGAGTGCGAGCGTGCGACGATAAGTACGGTAGGATATTCACGCTCCGTCCCTGACTCTACACCCCGTCACTTCGTTGTGATGGAGGCATGTCCGCCGCATCGTATCACATTGCGTCCCGTCCCTTCGCGAGGATGGGCACGTGGAATAGTGTCCCCCCACTGTGGGAACAACGGAGACTGTAACCCCTATGGAGGGAGTGGTTGTCCTGTACGGCAAATTGACTCCGACGCATTCATCCTTATCCTCAGCACCTGGCCCCAGGGACGGTCGGTGTGCAAGGCCCAGCCGGCCCCCGGCCTCGTCAGTCGGAGAGAGTGACACGTGCGTGGCAGAGTTCGGTTGGCGTCCTAGGTCGGGGCCGTAGTACGGACCTAGGACTTGATCGTCCCCTTAGTCGGGGACGCGCGCCGAGGCTTCAGCCGACTGGCCGGCCGGTCGGGACCGTGGGCCTAGACGGCCTGGAGAAAGTTACGGCCTAGGAGGGCGCCTGTTTGATCCACACGTGGTCTTAGGCCATCCAGAGTGCCAGCAGGAAGTGGGCCTGCTGGGGACCCCGGATCCCTGGACCCGTCAATGTGTGTTAGAGCCTGGGGAAGTTGTAGACTTATGTTCCACACATATTCAAGTGCTCTATCCACCAAAGTGTTCAAGAGAAGATTAAGGCAATTAGCAAAAGTCTTAGTGTTTGATTAGTGCTAGTTTAGGCCTCTTTGCGCATTGCTTTGGGTGTTAGCCTAGAGTTAGGTGAGGTTTGCACACCTCTTTGCTTTCGGTGCTTGCGCGCACCAAGAGTTGTAAATCCGGGGCTTGTAAGTCTTGCGAGAGCCTCCAACCATGTTTTTGGAGTGGCCGCCGGTAGTTGTGAGAGGGAGGAGAGGCCCTCGGCGTTTTGCCGAAGCTCTACCTAGTGAAGACTATGGGGAGCATCTGGGAGAGGCTAGGCGGAGACCCACTAGCGCGTGGGAAGGCCCGTCGGCTATCCTACGGAGTTACTCGACCGGGGAGTTGATGCCCTTGCGCGGGCATTCCCTTGAGAGGGGCTCCAACAACGAGGACTAGTGGAAAGTGTTGCTTTCCAATACCTCAGTAAAAATCACTGTGTCACCACACCGGGAGTTTGCCTTCTCTACCTCATTTACTTCCGCATTTACATTGCACTTACATTCCGCGTTTACCTTTCCTAGAATTGCCATGTGTAGTTTGTAGGATTGGAACCTTAGGGTGCAAAACTTTTGTACGGTAAAGATAGCAACACATAGAAAAACCTAGTGCACATCTGGATAGATTTTGGTACAGGTTTTATATGTGCTGGGAGCCTTAGTTTTTAGAACACCTAATTCACACCCCCCTCTGAGGGTGTCAGGGTCCTTTCAGGACCGATAGGGCTGTCACCACCTACGTCCTACCTCTAGCATTCCGTGGGATATAACGCAAACAAAGGATAACCCTTAGCCTAGACACCACGTCTACGCTACTGATTACTACTGCAGTCTAACTACGTCTGAGCTCTCATAACAAACTACAGCACTCCGTATAAATACAGAACGACGAACCCACGAGTAAGAGATCTGATCTCACTTAGATATAAGCACTACTAGTGTATACTATATCAAGGTTTATTAGCATACATGAGATCATACACGCCTATACTATGATAGCAAGGGTCATAGACTACTCATGCATATAAAGAGAACAAAGTATAACACTATAAGAAAGAATCACGAATACAAACTCACATAACTCCGAAGGAAGCCAGCATCCGTAGAGGTACAAGTTGGGAGGAGAGTGCCGACACCCCGACAATCCTCCAAACTACCCCTCACTCTCTCCCTTTTCCTAAGCACTAAGCCTCTAAGGAGCCTTGAGCTGAAGTGTGAAGTGTGGAAGCACAAGAGAGGAGTTGTGAAGTGTGTCTCAATTAGGAGCCCCTCCCCTCATATTTATAGCCTTGTCACAGGAGCTCTCGGCCGGGGAAATAGCTGCAATCACCCACAACCACCATTTGAAAGCAATGAGGAGGCGCCACCTGGCCTCGGCTCCCACCGCCTTACCCTTTGGCACGATGGCTGCCCAGTAGGCCCTTAGGTCGGTAATGCATGTGCCGGCCCTGTCGTAAGTCGGTTGCATGTGTTTGTGGGCCCTTTGATCCATATGAGGCTGAACGGCGCACTCTGATTGGTTGACGCCTTTGCCTTGGATTGAGGGGTGTGTTTCTTCGCTCTTGAGGTGTGTTTTCTCCTCTAATTGACCTGCATACAAATATTTACCAACACTTGTTGAAGTTGTTAATAATAACCCCTACCACTAATGTTGATGCTTGTCTTTCCGGTGTTTATGCAGGAGTTGACGGCCTAAATTTGGTACTTAAGGACCTTCAACACTAGTATTTTCAAATATGAATCCAATGTTACCAAATTTATATGGTAAAACATATAAATCCTTATCAGTTTGAAATATCTACATATCCTTAGACTAAGAGTTGAGCAAACATTAAAATTAAGTTAAAAAGTTAGATTGTTACATTACATGCGCACCTTAAAAGAAATAGAGAAAGTAAGGATTATTTTCGGTTAAAATTTGAACATTAATATATCTATGATTATTGTTTAGAGTTTTGAAATTAGTATAGCTAGATTTGTTTCAAAAGTAGTTTATAACTTTGCCAAATTTAACACAAGTTTCATAGTATGTACTTAGGGGTCAAAATAATGACTTGGTAGCCATGTTTCTATCGACCATAGCACTCATGGGTAACTAGAGGAGTATCAAACATAATGTTTTCAGTTTTTTGAGAGTTTTAATGCATCCTCATCTCTTCATAATGAATATATAAATGCAAAATGTTTGTACTTTTTTTGGAAGCGTAAAATCTTCCAAACCACCCACACGAGCGAAGTAAGTATACTCATTTTGGTTCATACATTTTAAGAATCATAAATTACAAAAAAAAAGGAGAAAGAGAAATATCTAAAAGCGCAATTAAACTCCCAGAATAAGGGTTGTTTGCCTCCATTAGTGCTAATAGTTAACTGGCTAATAACTAGTTGCTAATTATTAGCCGACTAACTATTTGCAGGGACTATTGGGTTGGGATCCACCTACTAGTAGGTTGTTGATTGTTGTTTCTTTGTGAAAAAAATGTCTATAGCAACCATTATCAGCCTACAATCAGCTATTGTACTACCACTCCGTACCATGAAAAGTGTAACTTGCCTTCAAAAAAATCTTGTAAAGAGTGTCATCTCAAATATTGGACCACATAAGGATTCTACATGGCAAGTGGTTGAATTTGGATTTCCATCCGTAATTACATGTATACTTAATATTCCGCTTGGTAAGTGGTCAAATTATATTTTCCATTCTTAAGTACATGCACGATAGACGGGTTGATTTAATAAGGGTATTGTATTAATCTATCTGAAAAACCTACAGTTGTATGTTTACTTTTTAGTACGACATAAACAACTTTTAGCAACGCTTATTTCTAGTTATGGACGAATTATGCAACATTCTTACTGCTCTCTAGTTGGTTTGATGTTCGGCATACAAATTGAGCCCTCCAACCCGCACCTTCCGCCTTGATAGGGTGATACTCTGACCAATTGACTTACAGAGGACTTCCGCCTTGACAGGGTGATACTCTGACCAATTGTCTTTTTTCTTAGACTTAAGGAGCAAGCAACAGCTGGCCCGCCTGAACAAAAATATTTCTAGACACTGGCAATATGATTTTTAACTCGAAATAGGGCCCATTTCTAGGAGCAACTAGTATTGCAGCCATGTACGAAAATCGATATTTATAGAAACGGCTCGTGAGGTAAACTTTTCTAGAAATTTCTACCACTGTAGCAATTCAAAACAACTATGGTCGTAGCAATTCAAAATAAGATCTTATCACACGCCTCTCTGTTCCGCTCTTCCATATCTTTTATCTCCCTTATTTCTTTCCTCAATTGCTTCTTCCTCGTACTCGTGGTCGCTGCCCACATCACCACGGCTACACACTGGGGGGCGTCTATATTCATAATACGTGCGACTAGCCGCTGTATCATCACACATATCTATTGGAGATAAAAATATTTCTAAATAAAATAAAATATTCTAGAATAAAATAAAATGGTAGAAATTGCAAGCAAAATAAATTGTTTCAAAATATTTTTATCTTATTTTGGAATATTTTATTTTATTTTAGAATATTATTATCTCCAGCGGATATGTGCGATAATACGGCAGCTAGTCGCATGTACTACGAATATACGTTGCACGCGTGCACCCTGTTGACCTCATTGAGGATCTTTGCACCAATGCTGCTAAGGCCCTCTCCAATGGGGTACCTCTAAACCAGCTGAGAGAGTTTTTTAATCTATGAATAGTGAAAAAACTAATGAGCTAGCGCTCCGCTTATCGTCTGGCTCTAACACTTCCCTAAGCATTTCCCTATCACAGACGCGTTTCCTTTAGCACTTGATCTGTATGCTACTGTGATGGTGCTGGCTTAGAGCTACTGCTGGCTCTAACGGTTGGACACGGCCTAATGGGCACGGCGCCAGCTACGTGGCAACCGCGCGGAGCAGGCGGGCTCCAGATGCGCAGGCTCTGCGGCAAGCAAGCAGCCACGACAGGGCAGGTGGCTTTCGTGGCACATGTGTGACGGCACCCGTGGCTGACGGGGCAGGCGGCCACCACAGGGCAGGTATAGGCCGCGGCTGGGATGGTGGCCTCAGCGGCGCTGGCGGGAGTGGTTTTTTTTGGATGGTAACGGATCACGCTTTAGTATTATCTTGGTAATTTAATATTTTTAGTTTAAAATTATATAAAATAAATGTTTAGCTATTTAAGTCCGATATTTAGATTATCTAGACTAAAATTTAAAACTATTTACCACATCTATATCACTATGCGTATCTTCAGAAGGTGCGTACAATAATAACATTCACATGATATGGCTCTCCTGCAAAGACACAAGTAGTAAAGAGTGCCAGTCATGAATCCGGCGATTTTCAGTATTTAGCATAGTCTGCTGCTAATCCACTAGAGAGGCCAACTAACAATCGAAATAATGCTAATTTTTTTAGGAAGCATAATGTCCTTGCACTGCGTTGACGCTCAATACCGTTATGCCGTTGGCTACTTATAATTACGCATCTCGATCGTGCCGCGTCGTGCAAAGCCTCGGCGCGGGTGACTTTCCCGAACTGCATGCAACTGCCGAAAAGCGGAGGCGTCCCTGGACAGAGACGGTTTGGACGGTTCCGGCATGTCGTTGGCAGAGTTAGGTGGAATGTTAGCTTCGGTCGTTAGAAGATTGACGAGGGACGGGCCGACGGAGGACTGTGCGTGTGCTTAGGGCTTTTGCCGAAGGAGCTAGCTAAATGCCTAATGCCAACCCACAAGGCAGGCACGTGAAGGACAAGGCTAGGACTTCAAGGTTCAAAGCCACCACGCGCTTTTCCAATGGTTGCGTGCCCGGCTACCCGCACCGTGTCAATCGCGTAATGGATTTTTGCAAGGTTCCTGCAGGCCTTGATCGAAAGTGTCTGCAATAATATTGAGAATAATGAGAAGTGGGAGTGAACAGTGTCACTGTCATAGACTGCATACATTGCCTAAATTGACGGTTACATACCTGTAGTCCGATACTCTCGAACGGTCATTAGCAAACGCTAATGATATGATATTAATTGATGATTTGTTAGACCATTTATAATACGAAGAATGCAAACGACAAAACGTGACACGATGGCGGTTACTGTGATGTCTGACTGGTATATCATGTGACATGACTCATGTCTGTATAATTGTTGTTCGGTCTCGTGGAAGGAGTATACGGGAAGTGAGGGGCACCGTTGTATTAAGTTAGAAATATCTTTCTAACAAATGAGTATTTTTTATCTTAGTTTTCACACATCAGATTTATTATGCACTTAAATTTTGGCACGCTAAGTACTCATTTATTCTGAGACGAGACAAGCGAGTGAAAAGCTTCACTTCTACAGTCAGAACTTGTTATCAGCGGCAATAAAGCAAAGAAAACACAAAGTCAGCAACAATCACTTGATTTGCAGCACCACGACTCATAGTCTTATAGGGCCTGCTTGGTTGGATGCCAATTTTTGTGTAGCCAAAATTATATAGAGCTAATATCATGATTTGCCAAAATCAGAGCATGCTAAAGTACTAGTGTGCGCAAGAAATTTAGGTATTTATTTGGTTTAGTGCTAAAATATGGCAACCAATATTTTTCTCTCTTGTGAGGGTTAAGAACTTTCGAGTAGCTTGATATGGTTTTGGTCATAAATATTGAAGTGGCAATTTTTAGACATGAATCAAATGATAGCCAAATTTTATTGGCATGTCTTAATTTTGGTTGGGCAAAAATTGAAAGCGAACCAAACAGACTCATAAATATTGCTACCACTCACCTGTTTCCAATTGCTATAGGAGGTCTACTTGATAGTCCTGAAGAAGAACAAAAATGATCACGTCTTTTTACTAAAACATGATGATATATACATAAACATAAAGATTGGGGTGGGGGGGGGGGGTGTCTCCCCGAGCACAAATTGAAGGCATGGCTGATATTGTCCTAGTTTCTCCTATCTTGATTTTAGATACTTATGATTCTCCAAGTGCAAGATCCTCATCATCAAGAACCGCACAAAATGTTGAACTCAACAGCTTGGATCTCTATGTACGTGCTTAGGTCCAACTGGCTCAATTGGGACAATTCTAAGCTTGATTAGTCACGAGCAAATTTAGGTACCGTTTGGATTAGATTTTGGATTTTGAGAATCCAGGATTTTGTATTGATTACCGAAGTCTGAATTTTGGATAAGATCTAGAGGTGCTGTTTGGACATAGGGTTTTTTTTCCGAAGACCTGGATACAAGGATTCCCCATGGATTCCATTAGCTGATTTTAGGAATATTTGGTTCATTCATCCCTTCTATACTCAGCTTCCACTTGGCTTCGCGCTCCTCCTCCAGGTTCCATTAGGGAACAGCTGCAAATCGGCACAAGCCAGGTGCTTAGGGGGTAGCGGGAGGGGACGAGCGGCGCTGGCCCGTTGCCGAGGCCGCAGTGGCCGGGTACGGGTGGTGCCGGCCCGGTGCCACGACGGCAGGATGAAGGGCGGAGATGGGCGGGAACCGCATGTAGGATCGAGGAGGTCGACTAGAGGGGGTGAATAGCTGGTTCTAAAATTTCTAGCAAAACTTAACCGATAAAGATGTGGAATTAAAACGATCGGCTAAAACACGGCTACACCTTCAAAGATAAGTATCTCAACTATGAGCACCAACACCCTATGTCTAGATCAAAGTTTGCAATCCTAGGGTGACAAGCAAGCAAGAATATTTCTAAGGAAGTAAATTTGCTTGAATGTAAATTGCACAAGTAAATAAGCTCAAGAAGACAAACCACAATGGAGACGCTGAATTTTTTACTGTAGCCTCAGTGACTTGTCGGTCACCCCTAATCCATGTTGAGGTGGATTCAATGTTCCAACCGCTCCTCTATCAAGTCACCACTTGATCTTGAGCCGTCTAGGATCAAAGAACCGCTCGACACCTTGATTCCACAAGAGTTTCTCTTCACCACTCCGTTGAGGCGAGCACAAAGCCTCTCACAAGCACACCGGGCCTTCTCACAAGCTTTTGTTGAGAAGATCACCGGATCACAACACCACCACGCCGTCTAGGTGTCGGCAAACACCAAGAGTAACAAGTCAAGACACAGTTGACCCTTCACCAAGTGCCTAGAGCTCAGTCTCTTATGCAAATGCACTCGAATCTTGCCTCTCACCCTCTCTTATGTGCAACACATGCACAAACTCGTGGGGAGTGTCAGACCCGGGCCCACGGGACTGTGCACATAGCATACATTTCCTAGGATAAGGGATGGGATATGGCACACGCCCTACATCTATTGTAACTACTCGTAGCGTAGTAGGACTACTCATACAGTAGTAAAACTAGCCGGAGACGATAGGAAACTACCCGAAAAGTACTCGGGTAGGACTCCTGGGCTTGTATCCGACTAGGACTTCCATGTAACCCTGTCCCCCCAGACTATATAAGGGTAGACAGGGACCCCCTCCAAATGAGAGATCACCCGATCACCACCTAAGGCAATACAAATCACACAGGACGTAGGGTATTACGCTCTCGACGGCCCGGACCTGTCTAAACTTTGTGTTCCTTGCACCTTCGAGTTCCTAATCTCGGCGACACCTTACCTACAAACTCATGACCTCGGGGGTATCCCTCGGTGGGCATGGCGGTAAAACACCTACAGCTGGCGCGCCAGGTAGGGGTGTTCATCGAGCATCCACCGGAGAATCCGATGGCGTCCTTCAACTTCACCAGCACCGTGCTCGACGAGGGCACAACTTTCATCTTCGGCTCCTGGATCTGCGTCACCAACGGCTTAGGTGGCTTCAACAGCCACCTAGTCGACTCCAGGAAGCCGGAGGCCTCTACATCAACTCGAAGCAGCGACCTCGACGAGTGCATCGACAACCTCGACGACTTGCTGCTCCCCGATCTGGTCCTACAGATCGAAAAGATGTCCGTTTTTGACGCGAATTCCACTCGTGATGCACCAGAACTAGTCGGATCGGACTCAAACCGATCTGAGAGGACCACACAATCTAAGTCCCTCTACGACTTGGTGGAGGACTTAGATCTGCTACTCAAGCTCAAGGACGTGGGAGCCACCGCTTGCCAGGGTGCCCCCCTTTTTTGACAACTACTCGGACTCCAACGAAGAGTACTCGTCGTTTAGTACTACACCTTCAAGCCAGAGCCGAGGAGGACTCGGAGACGAGGGAGCCACCGCCCGTCGGGGCCCCCGCTCTTGAAAATCACGCGTAACCCGATGACTACCCTGAATCATTTTTGGGCAATCATCTGGTTTAACCTTAACGTCTACGCCGCAAGGCTGTTTCGTGTACTGGAAGGGCTTAGAGCCCTCCGAACTACTCGACTACGATTCCCGCCTTGTGGCCTTCACACAGGAACTGCCCTTCCAGGAGAGTAAACCTCTCTCTCCCATCGTGGAAGAGGGAGACAGTAGCACAGAGATACTCGAGTACAGCCATACGGCTAACAACTCGCCGGATCGTCAAGTCTACATGGCCTCCCTTTGCAACGCGGATGACGACGAGCTGGGTCCCGAGTACGATGACGAACAACTCGATGACGTGTCTGCCAACGAGCCCACGACAGAGGCCCCCCAGGATGAGAACGAGGAGCACCGAAGGATCTGGCGGTTGAAGAATGCCAAGTGCACCCAGCATAGGCAGAACGTGGAAAATCGCGCTCGCAATCCAATGTACGAAAGGAACCTCAACAACGCTTTTGCAGCAGCCGCAGATCGGGAGTATCATACACCGATTGGTGCCATCTCAGAAGCAGCGCTCCTAGCCCAACAATTACCGTCCAACCCCCAAATTCAAAGGATGCAGTATCTAACCCAGCTTGCGCTCGTGCAACTCAATGGGCAGCATCCAGCGTCTTCCACTCAGAACTTGCCCTTGAGATTTGAGCGCCATGGTGACACTGCACTGATCAGTCGCACCCCCAGAGGAGGCCCCAAGAACCGGAAGAATGACAGTCGCCAGTGCAACGAGGGCCACCAGTACGCGCGTGGCAACGCTGAACAAGAAGTACAACAATCTACTCGCCAACCTCGCAACTAGCGTGGCGCAAGGCCTCAAGGCCAAGCTCCACTCGAGGCCAGCCTTCACGACGCTGCCACGATCGATCTCAGGCAGAAGATCAATGACGGCCAGGACGCGCGGCGTATTATCGAAGCAAGGAGAAGGGACCGTCCTGATAGGTATGACGACGACAACGACAACGATCGCTTCCCCACCTTCACCTCCAACATCATTGAAAAATCCTATCCCAAGGAGTTTAAACCAGACGGAATCCACAAGTACGACGGCAAGCAGGACCCGCGCCAGTGGATCCGATGCTACTCTATTGCCATTGAGGTTTCAGGGGGATCCAACTCCACCAAAGCTCTCTACTTCCCGGTAGCTTTGGAATCCACGCCCCTCACTTGGCTTGAAAGCCTCAAGCCAAACTCCATCGGCTCCTGGGAGGACCTCAAGCGGGCCTTCATCGACAACTTCCAGGGATCCATGATCAGAGCAGGTACTCGCCATGATCTGTCCCATGTCAAGCAAGAGATGAACGAGACCCTGAGACACCCGGCGTTTCTTCGAGATGCGCGCCATCATCGCCAACATCACCAACGAGGACGTCATCCGCTGCTTCCAGAACGGGCTCTTCTCGAAGCACACGTACCACGACTTCGGACGCAATCGCCCAACTACTGCCGTGGAGCTACGTGACATGGTGGCACAGTGGGCTGACCAGGAGGACAAGGAGAACGACCGCTTCCCCAAGCGCAACAGCGACAAGCAGGGCAACGACAACGGACATTTTGACAAGGGCCAGCGAAACCACTCGGGAAACCCCCGAAAGCGCAAGCTAGACCAAGAAGTCACGACTGTTGAGCACAATCCATGTGGCAAGAAGTCGGGGAACATTGACACACAATTTGAGAAAGTCTTGCACAAACAATGCCCGATGCACCAGAAGTCACGACACACGCTCTTCGAGTGCGTCAGCCTCCGCAAGTCACTCAACGCTCCACCCCTTCCCCAAGCAGGAAAGCGAAAGGACCAGGAGGAGGACGACGAGGGTGACAAGTCGGGGGCTCAAGATTTCCAGGTCCCGAAGAACGTTGTCATGTCATCTTTGGCGGAGACGGCGGATTCCCCTCTAAGCGCATGCGGAAGTTGACCCCGCGCGAAATCCTCTCTGTAGAGCCGGCCACGCAAAAGCCTCTGAGATACAGCGAGGTCCCGATCTCCTTCTCCAGGGACAATCAATGGACCAGCTTCTCTGAGCCAGGAAAATTCCCGCTCGTCCTAGATCCTATCGAGTTGGGCTCACAGCTGACTCGAGTACCCATTGATGGCGGGAGCGGGCTCAGAGCTGACCCGAGTACTCATCGACGGCGGGAGCAGTCTCAACCTGCTTTTCACGAGTACTCTGAAGAAGATGGGCCTGGACATCTCCAAGATGCTCACCCCTAGCAGAGCTCCATTCTATGGCATCGTGGTCCTACCAGTTATCTTTGGGACGAAGGACAACTACTGCACCGAGTACATCAAGTTCGGGGTGGCTGACTTCGAGTCGTCACACCATGCCATCCTCGGCAGACCGGCATTGGCCAAGTTCATGGCAGTGCCCCACTACGTCTACCTGCTACTCAAGATGCCAAGCAAGACAGGTGTCCTCACGCTCTGTGGCGACCTGAAGAAGTCGTGTGACTGCGACCAGGAGGCGATCTAGTAGGCCACGACATCACGTGTGCCAGAGCCTTCTGCGGAAGTACTCGCGGCCGCGCAAAAGCTCACCGACTCAGAGATGGAGATCTCCAGCCTGAGGCCTAGCCAGTCGAGGGTTAAACCCAACCCCAGTGACGTTGGCATCAAGGCCATCTAGCTGCAAAAAGGTGACCTGTCCAAGACTGCTTTCATCGGAGGCGGCTTGAGTGACAAATAAGAAAGCACGCTCATCAGCTTCCTTAGGGCTAACCGAGACATATTCGCGTGAAAACCAGCGGATATGCCAGGGGTGCCCAAGGAGTTGATCGAGCACTACCTAAAATTTGACTCTAAAGCCACTCCGAAGAAGCAACGACTACGACGCTTCGCTCCCGACAAGAGGGAGGCCATCAAGAAGGAGCTAGCAAAACTACTCGCGGCTGGTTTTATTAAAGAAGTGTACCACCCCGAGTGGTTAGCTAACCATGTACTAGTCTTGAAAAAGAATAATAATGAATGGAGGATGTGTGTGGATTATACGGATCTTAACAAACACTGCTCAAAGGATCCCTTCGCGCTCCTATGCATCGACCAGGTCATCGATTCTACGGCTGGCTGTGTCCTGCTCTCCTTCCTCCACTGCTACTCGGGCTACCACAAGATCACTCTCAAGGAAGAAGATCAGATCAAAACACCGTTCATCACCCCATTTGGAGCATATGCATACACAACAATGTCCTTCGGGTTGAAGAATGTAGGAGCCACTTATCAGCGGGCCATCCAACTGTGCCTTGCGGATCAGCTACATCGCAACGTTGAAGCTTATGATCTGATGCCAGTGGATCCGATGCTACTCTATTGCCATTGAGGTTTCAGGGGGATCCAACTCCACCAAAGCTCTCTACTTCCCGGTAGCTTTGGAATCCACGCCCCTCACTTGGCTTGAAAGCCTCAAGCCAAACTCCATCGGCTCCTGGGAGGACCTCAAGCGGGCCTTCATCGACAACTTCCAGGGATCCATGATCAGAGCAGGTACTCGCCATGATCTGTCCCATGTCAAGCAAGAGATGAACGAGACCCTGAGACACCCGGTGTTTCTTCGAGATGCGCGCCATCATCGCCAACATCACCAACGAGGACGTCATCCGCTGCTTCCAGAACGGGCTCTTCTCGAAGCACACGTACCACGACTTCGGACGCAATCGCCCAACTACTGCCGTGGAGCTACGTGACATGGTGGCACAGTGGGCTGACCAGGAGGACGAGGAGAACGACCGCTTCCCCAAGCGCAACAGTGACAAGCAGGGCAACGACAACGGCCATTTTGACAAGGGCCAGCGAAACCACTCGGGAAACCCCCGAAAGCGCAAGCTAGACCAAGAAGTCACGACTGTTGAGCGCAATCCATGTGGCAAGAAGTCGGGGAACATTGACACACAATTTGAGAAAGTCTTGCACAAACAATGCCCGATGCACCAGAAGTCACGACACACGCTCTTCGAGTGCGTCAGCCTCCGCAAGTCACTCAACGCTCCACCCCTTCCCCAAGCAGGAAAGCGAAAGGACCAGGAGGAGGACGACGAGGGTGACAAGTCGGGGGCTCAAGATTTCCAGGTCCCGAAGAACGTTGTCATGTCATCTTTGGCGGAGACGGCGGATTCCCCTCTAAGCGCATGCGGAAGTTGACCCTACGCGAAATCCTCTCTGTAGAGCCGGCCACGCAAAAGCCTCTGAGATACAGCGAGGTCCCGATCTCCTTCTCCAGGGACAATCAATGGACCAGCTTCTCTGAGCCAGGAAAACTCCCGCTCGTCCTAGATCCTATCGAGTTGGGCTCACAGCTGACTCGAGTACTCATCGATGGCGGGAGCGGGCTCAGAGCTGACCCGAGTACTCATCGACGGCGGGGGCAGCCTCAACCTGCTTTTCACGAGTACAATGAAGAAGATGGGCCTGGACATCTCCAAGATGCTCACCCCTAGCAGAGCTCCATTCTATGGCATCGTGGTCCTACCAGTTATCTTTGGGACGAAGGACAACTACTGCACCGAGTACATCAAGTTCGGGGTGGCTGACTTCGAGTCGTCACACCATGCCATCCTCGGCAGACCGGCATTGGCCAAGTTCATGGCAGTGCCCCACTACGTCTACCTGCTACTCAAGATTCCAAGCAAGACAGGTGTCCTCACGCTCTGTGGCGACCTGAAGAAGTCGTGTGATTGCGACCAGGAGGCGATCGAGTACGCCACGACATCACGTGTGCCAGAGCCTTCTGCGGAAGTACTCGCGGCCGCGCAAAAGCTCACCGACTTAGAGATGGAGATCTCCAGCCTGAGGCCTAGCCAGTCGAGGGTTAAACCCAACCCCAGCGACGTTGGCATCAAGGCCATCTAGCTGCAAAAAGGTGACCTGTCCAAGACTGCTTTCATCGGAGGCGGCTTGAGGGACAAATAAGAAAGCACGCTCATTAGCTTCCTTAGGGCTAACCGAGACATATTCGCGTGAAAACCAGCGGATATGCCAGGGGTGCCCAAGGAGTTGATCGAGCACTACCTAAAATTTGACTCTAAAGCCACTCCGAAGAAGCAACGACTACGACGCTTCGCTCCCGACAAGAGGGAGGCCATCAAGAAGGAGCTAGCAAAACTACTCGCGGCTGGTTTTATTAAAGAAGTGTACCACCCCGAGTGGCTAGCTAACCATGTACTAGTCTTGAAAAATAATAATAATGAATGGAGGATGTGTGTGGATTATACGGATCTTAACAAACACTGCTCAAAGGATCCCTTCGCGCTCCTATGCATCGACCAGGTCATCGACTCTACGGCTGGCTGTGTCATGCTGTCCTTCCTCCACTGCTACTCGGGCTACCACAAGATCGCTCTCAAGGAAGAAGATCAGATCAAAACACCGTTCATCACCCCATTTGGAGCATATGCATACACAACAATGTCCTTCGGGTTGAAGAATGTAGGAGCCACTTATTAGCGGGCCATCCAACTGTGCCTTGCGGATCAGCTACATCGCAACGTTGAAGCTTATGTGGACGACATGGTCATCAAGACCAGATCCCACAAGGATTTCATCCCTGATCTCGAGGAAACATTCAACAGCTTACGCAAGTTTCGATGGAAGCTTAACCCAACCAAGTGCGTCTTTGGCGTGCCATAAGGAAAACTACTCAGTTTCATCGTTAGTCACCAACGAATTGAAGCAAACCCGGAGAAAATCACCGCCATCACAGCCATGGATGCTCCACGGACGATCAAGGATGTCCAGAAGCTCACATGCTGCATGGCAGCCTTGAACAGATTTATCTCCCGACTTGGAGAACGGGGATTACCCTTCTTCAAACTGCTCAAGCGACACGACAAGTTCCAGTGGACCGAGGCGGCAAAGCAGGCAATGCAAGATCTCAAGCATCATTTGCAGTCGGCCCCCATCCTGACGGCTCCCCAACCAGGCGAGAGCCTACTACTCTACATTGCCGTGACTACTCATGTCATCAGTGCGGCAATCGTGGTGGAACGCCAGGAGGAAGGCCACGCCTTCGGTGTGCAGCGACCAGTCTACTTCATCAGCTAAGTCCTTTCTGAATCCATGGTCTGTTACCCAACAATTCAGAAACTACTCTATAGTATACTCATCAGCTCCAGGAAGCTTCGCTATTATTTCGAAGCATACAACATCCTGGTGGTCACCGACTTCCCATTGGCGGATATCCTCCACAATCGGGATGCCACCGGGCGCATCTCCAAGTGGGTAGTGGAACTGGGAGCTCTCACCCTCGACTTCAAGCCCCGGAGGGCCATCAAGTCGCAGGCACTAGTCGATTTCATGGCGGAGTGGCGAGAAAACCAAGTGGAAGCTCCAGCCAACCAGCCAGAGCATTGGGTCATGTACTTCGATGGCTCACTCAAGCTCGATGGCGGTGGCGCGGGAGTACTTTTCATCAGTACAAGAGGAGAACACCTCAAGTACATGTTCCAAATACTATTTGAGATCTCTAACAACGAAGCCGAGTACGAGGCGCTATTGCATGGGCTACGCCTAGCAATCTCTCTGGGCATCAAGCAACTGCTTGTCTACGGTGACTCCTTACTGGTGGTCCAACAAGTCAACAAAGAGTGGGACGTCAACAAGGACACCATGGATGTGTACGTTGCGGAGATACGCAAGCTCGAGAACAAGTTCTCGGGGCTGGAAATCCACCATGTGATTCACGACAACAACGTGGGATCGGATGTGCTCTCGAAACTGGGGTCTGATCGAGCTAACGTTCCACCGGGAGTTTTCGTTCACGAGTTTCATCACCCCTCCATCAAGGCACCAGACTGGAGGGTCACCTTCATCTACTACATCCAGGAGCACAAACTACGCCCCGGCGTCGACCTAAAAAGCGCAGAGGCTACTCGCATCCTAAGGCGCAGTAAAGGGTACGTTCTAGTGGGGGGTAGCCTGTACAAGCGTGGATCAGCGTCTGGCATACTCATGAAGTGTGTGCGCACAGAGGAGGGCAAAGAAATATTCCAAGAGATTCACGAAGGCGTGTACGGGAACCACGCTGCTTCTCGCACACTAGTCAGCAAGGCTTTTAGATCTGATTTCTACTGGCCGACTGCTTTGGCAGACGCCCAAGCACTCGTTCGTCGGTGTAAAAACTGCCAGTTCTTCAGGAAACAGCCCCATGTTCCGGCTCACAACCTCATCACCATACCACCTTCATGGCCGTTTGCATGCTGGAGCCTAGACATGATAGGGCCTCTGACCACTGTGTCGGGTGGTTTTACTCACGTGTTGGTGGCTATCGACAAGTTTACCAAGTGGATCGAGTACAAGCCAATCACAACGTTTTCTGCAGATCGAGTGGTCAGTTTCATCTGCAACATCTTGCACCTTTTTAACTTCCCCAACACCATCATCACGGATCTGGGATCCAATTTCCACTCGCATCAGTTCTGGGATTTCTATGATTGCAGTTCCATTGAAGTCAAGTATGTTTCAGTGGCTCACCCGCGGGCCAATGGCCAGGTTGAGCGCACCAACGACTTGATTCTTGATGGCTTGAAGAAAAGACTCTACGATGAGAACAGCAAAAAGGGCGGCAAGTGGATCGATGAGATCTCGTCAGTAATCTGGGGGCTTCGCACACAACCAAGCAAAGTCACAGGACAGTCACCTTTCTTTCTCGTATACGGGTCTGAAGCTATATTACCAGCTGACGTGATGTGGAAGTCTCCTCGACTGGAGATGTTTGAAGAAGGCGAGGCTGATACCGCAAGACATCTCGAGCTCGATTCAGCTGAGGAAATTAGATGCAACGCCTTGCTCCAGTTGGTCCGCTACTTACAAGGAGTCCGTCGTTACCACGACTGGAACATTCAACGACGCTCTTTCAATGTTGGAGATATGGTTCTTCGATGAATCCAGGATGACACAGGGTTACACAAGCTTAACTCGCGATGGGAGGGGCCTTTCATCGTGCACAAGGTTACAGGCCTTGGGTCGTATCGCTTACAGTACCCTGATGGCTAGGAGGTTCCTAATTCCTAGAATATCGAGCATCTACGCCGTTTTCATCCTTAGTCAACCAAGACATCTTCTGTCGGCACCTGGAGATCAATACTTCAAGTATAACTCCGTTTTACTGGTTTACGACTGGTATTATGCGCAAATTTGTTGAAGGGGTCTCGCTCCCATACTTCCAGTAACAGATTACTAGTTTTCGACTAGTATCATATATTACTGAAGGGGCCCCGCACTCATACTTCCAGTATAACTCCGTTTTACTGGTTTACAACTGGTATTACACGCAAGTTTGCTGAAGGGCTCTTGCTCCCATACTTCCAGTAACAGATTACTAGTTCCCGACTAGTATCCTATGTTACTGAAAGGGCCTTGCTCCCATGACCAGGCGTTTACTAGTTTACGACTAGTTCTACGCGTGTTCGACTACTTCAACTACTTATCTCGCCTACAAATCTAGTCGGATTTGACTCTGGCCAGACGGATTCATCGATTGTTCAAGATCTAGCGGCAACTTGGCCAATGCCTGAGCTCGGGGGCTGGTGCCACCGACTACCAGGCGTATACTATGCGACTCATCTAGCTCCCAGACTCGGAGGCTGGATGCGACAGGGCTCTCAGCTTGTTTTTAGCGACAGCTCACACGCTTTATGGCTGGACGCTGCGAAACTACTCAGATGATCCCGATTCAAGAGGCTTTTTGAAGATTTATCTCGGGAAGATAATTGTTTAACCATTATTTCTGGGATTTTATTCCGAAATAAGGGGTTTTTTCATACTTTTAACCCAGAGGTCTTATCTAGCCCTTGACTCAAGGAACAAGATCCGATTTGAGCGGTAATTTAGAGCATTATTTGGAGAGGTTATTTGCTTAACCATTTTTTCAGAAAATTTATCCTGAGAGAAGTGGTTTTCGAATTACTAAGCCAACTTGCCCATCGTAACCATCAAATCTTTACTGTCATATATTGCATGCCACGATTCTTTGGATCCTTTATTCTAAACCTTGGGGATTTGGATTCAAGACTCGGGGGCTGCGGGACACGTGTCATCAGCGACTTATTTTTTAAATCTGTTGGAAGATAAGGACATAAGACTCAAGATTAAATTGACCCTCAGCCTGATTCTACGAGTCAACTTAAGGCTCATGGGCTACTCCATATGGAGTGCGAGTTTAATCGCACCCCATGTAAAAGAAGACTTGACAACTACTCGGGGCATGAGCACCTCACAACCTCGATGCGGCCAAGAAAGTACTCGGAGGACACCTTCAAGATGGAGTTCGGGAGAACTCGAAAACACCTTCAGAAGTACTCGGACGCCTGCCGTACTCAACTACGAAGAGCTTAGGGGCTTGTCAGACCCGGGCCCACAGGACTGTGCACATAGCATACATTTTCTAGGATAAGGGATGGGACATGGCCCACGCCCTACATCTGTTGTAACTACTCGTAGCGTAGTAGGACTACTCATACAATAGTTAAACTAGTTGGAGATGATAGGAAACTACCCGAAAAGTACTCGAGTAGGACTCCTGGGCTTGTATCTGACTAGGACTTCCATGTAACCCTATCCCCCCAGACTATATAAGGGCGGACAGGGACCCCCTCTGAACGAGAGATCACCCGATCACCACCTAAGGCAATACAAATCACACAGGACGTAGGGTATTACGATCTCGGCAGCCTGAACCTATCTAAACTTTGTGTTCCTTGCAGCTTCAAGTTCTTGATCTCGGCGACACTCTACCTACAAACTCACCACCTCGGGGGTATCCCTCGGTAGGCGTGGCGGTAAAACACCAAAAAGAAGGACTAACAAGCTGAAAAATGCTCAAATGGACGCCTTCCCTATCTCCTAGCCGCAGGAAACCAGGTATATATATAGCCCATCCTCCAAAACTAGTCGTTACATTCAAACAACCCGAAACGCTCTGTTTTCGCGGACAGTCCTCCTTAAAAGCCCGGACAGTCCACCATTCAAACCCAACGGCTATATTCTCATTAGACGCTCCTCAGAGTTGACCGTTACACCATTGACGGACAGTTCGCCCTTACGGGGCCGGACAGTTCGCAGTTCACCTTGACATCCAAGACAGAAAACACCAAATTTTTGTGCCCGTTTGATGGTTAGCCTACAGACTATCTGCCCCTAGAGGACAGACTGTCCGCAGTACACTTTGGAACATCACCCAGAGCCAAGAACAATTTTGTTCGAACTCAAACAATAAACCGGCGGACTATCCGCGTCCCGGTAGGAGACGGTCCGCAGCTCCATTTTCAGCATAACCGATCCTCGGTAAAAACGCTCATAACGTTTAACTCTGGAGACCAAAGTAGGTGATCTTGGACTCTATGGAAAGCTTGCTCAGAGGACTACACATCCCAACTAAATGCTTGAAACGCATTGGATCAAAGCAGAGTTGCAATCCAAGATCCACCATAAACCGTTACCACCAACTATTTGCAAAACGACTTTTGCAAACTACCGTTTCCTTGCCAAGGCCAGTATGGATATGCAAGATCGAGACTTTCAACACCTAGTAAAGGCTCAGGCATCATCAAGACCCCTCTTAATAATACGACATTCTATCTTATAAATCCGGTCTATTCTCCACTAATCACCTAGACCGGCAAAATGAAATGCCCTACATTTCATACCTTTGCCTTGCGCAAAACCATTTTGGGTCTTCCTTAATGTTGTTGGCGCTTAAATCGGCCGGATAGGAATCGGCCGATGGGTCTTCAGCGTCGGACACACGACCCGGGAGAATCTGCTTAGCTCCTGTTCGGGTTATCGCCCTGGTGCGGTTCGCGCGGCGTGCCAGTCAATCTGACCTGTTGATTGACAAGGAAATAGAGTATTAAATTCCAGGCGCGTCGATCGGCTGGATTTCCGATCTGTCCTGAGGAGCGCGTCGGCGGCAAATCGGCCGATTTGCTGTAGAGATGATCGGCTATGGGTCAGCCGATGATCTTATAGTAATTGTAAAGAGAACTGCTGGAGCAATCTAAACAATTACTATAGAAACAACACTTGAAACAGATCTAATCGGCTGTATGGCGATGGGTTGAAGGAGAACAATGACGAAGCCGATTACCCTGATCTCAAGCTGGATAACTGGTGATAATACTAGAATAACAGGTAAAACTTGCAATTCTAGTAAATATCGATAACTTGTGAATAAATCCAAACGAAACCACAGCGATGCGCCCGTAGTTAAAGCTCGGATATTACTCGATAAATGGAACCTACCAATTGGCCGGAGATCAGGTTGATGCAGCCCTGCCAATCCGTACGAACTCGTGGAAGAAGAAAATATTGGCGAAGTCGCCGACTTGAAAAGTAAAGTACTGGTAAAAAGTAGAAGTGTTTTGTTGATTGATTTGATTTCTCGCAAAGCCCTAGCGACTCCTACTTATACCCTGAAAACTAGGACTCCTGGTCGATTACGACTTGTTACATCCTTATTTAAAACAAAAAAACTACTATATCTACAATAACTTTTAAAGGAAACGGACTCCCGCAGAATCTTCCACCGCCGTTCCTTAATCCAATCAGGATCCCCTTCAATTTCTCTCTGACCGACTTGGCGTGCCCTGTTGACCAGCTTTTGACCAGGATCTTCTGGAATAATCCTACTGTCGGTATGGGCTGTGCTACCAATCGGCCGATTTTCAACTGTTACCTCGATCGGCCGATTCCTTACTGTAGTTCTCAGATCTGCCGCATCGGCCAATCTTCTTCCCCTGACGCCGATTCAAGACGTGTCAAAATCCGGCGTCAACACATGCCCCCCAGTTTCGGAGTAAAATATAACTTTTCCTTCGAAACTCTTTTATTTAATCCTCTCCTCCGAAACTTCCCTGATAGGAGTAAACCCCAGAGTCAATTGCGTTACCTACTCCTCAGCATCTGATCCTTGCTCTAGAATCAGCTTCACGACATGGAATCCGGTAACAGGACGAACATCGTGTTGGCGTGTAGACTCAAACTTTGACCATCTCCCCTGGCAGCTTTACATTTACTGATGCCTTTACTCCGACGGCACACGTCTTGCCAACCCTTCGTCTCTTCTTTTCTATAAATGTGCCTGTTCGTACTATTTCCAAAAATGCTCATCTTGTTCGTCTTCCTTTCCTTCTGAATCCCGCCCCTCGTCGTCTTTGGTCAAGCATTAAAATGTCTTCTCGATCCTCCTCTTCCGTTAACCAGGTATCAATTTGCTCTCCATCCCTTCCTGAGATATCTTACTTTGTTCCAACATGTTTGTCTATTCTTTCTTTCAGCCGAACCATCTTAACCCCGATTTGGAAAGAGCGATTGAAATCATGCATTCAAACAAGCCATTGTCACAAGCTGATATAGATCTGATAAAAGCTCATTCTGAAGAACTCAAAGACCATGTCCCTGCCAATGTCCGACCAATCTTGGATTATATGGATCTCATCTGCTTTGAACAAATGCCAACCTCTGACGAGAGTTCTTCATCTTCACATCGACTTGCTGAAGCTAAGACCGAAGTTACCATGAAAGATTTGGAAGAGGAGAAGGCCCGCCTGCTGAAAGAACTCTGCGACCAAGCTGAAGCTGGAGCCACTGCAAAGGACTTGAAAGATGAAAGGCTTAACCTCATGATAAGATTAGGTCGCGTCGAAAGAGAAATCCAACGCAGGCGTAACTAGTAGTGTTTTTATTCTAAGGGCGACTTACACCATGTCGGCCATGTAATCTGTGATTTCCAATCGATAATGAATCCCAATGTTTCCTTCACCAGATGTGTAACCAGAAAACCAACGAGAAATCGGCCACATTACCTTGATATATCTTGTTGTAAGTTATGCATCTACCCAAATGCTTGGATAGTACCTTTTCAGATATCGTCCATTTAGAGCTCTTGGGAATTCCTCCCCTTCTATTGTCTCCAGAATGTATGTATTTCCGGGAGCACATCGGCCGATTCTATACGGCCCTTCCCAAGTGGGTGACCACTTACCGAATTTGGGATCCTTAGATCCTATCGGCAGTACCAGCTTCCATACCAGATCTCCCTGAGAGAACTGTTTGACTTTGACCTTCTTGTCATACCATCTGGCCACCCTTTTCATGTTCTCCTCTATGCTGATCAGAGCTCTCAACCGCAAACCCGCGGAATCGTCAAGTTCATCTTTCATGAGAAACGAATAATCATCGGCTGTTAACTGATCCTGTAGCGATATGCGTCTTGACCCTGTTCTTATCTCCCATGGTAAGACCGCTTCATGGCCATAAACCAAATGATAAGGGGATATCTTAGTGGCCCCATGACAAGCCATCCTGTACGCCCATAAAGATTCAGCCAAAGACATATGCCACTTCTTGGGCTGCTCTTCTACCTTCCTCTTGATTAGCTTGATTATCCCCTTGTTAGACGATTCTGCTTGGCCATTGGCTTGAGCATAGTATGGAGAAGAATTTAATAATTTAATTCCCATATCGGCGGTGAATTCTACGAATTCTCCAGAAGTGAACATTGTCCCTTGATCAGGTGTAATGGTTTGAGGAATACCAAATCGATATATAATATGGCTTTTAACAAACTCAATCATGTCGGCTGATGTCACGTTCCTCAAAGGAACTGCCTCCACCCATTTGGTAAAATAATCTGTAGCCACCAATATGAACTTATGCCCTTTGCTAGATGGAGGATGAATCTGCCCGATGAGATCTATTCCCCAACCTCTGAACGGCCACGGCTTAATTATTGGATTCATAGCCGACGCTGGTGCGCGCTGCACATTGCCAAACCTCTGACAGTCTTGGCATCCTTTGTAATACTTGAAACAATCTTCAAGGATGGTCGGCCAGTAATACCCATTGTTCCTGATCATCCACTTCATTTTGTGAGCCGATTGATGAGCTCCACACACGCCTTCATGGATCTCTCCCATTAGAACCTTTGCCTCTTCGGTTCCCAGGCATTTGAGAAGAACTCCATCAATCGTCCGAAAAAATAAGTCATCCTCAAGCAGCACATACTTTGTAGCCTGAAAATGTGTTCGCCGATCCACCTTTTGGGATGGATTTTTCAAGTAATCGGCGATCTCCTTCCGCCAGTCATCGGCCGCGAGTTCTAGCGTCATCGCTCCCTGAATCGGCCGATACCCAGAAGCATGTTGAGCCAGTCTGTTGGCTTCTTCATTATAATCTCTGGGGATGTGCTCAATTGTTGCAGATTTGAAGCCCTTCAAAAGTTGAAGACAATCTTCATAATAAATCCTCAAGACGTCATCCTTGCACTCGGATCGTCCTGTTAACTGATCCACAATGAGCATGGAGTCCCCAAAGATCTCGACTATATCTGCCCTGACTTCCCTTAATAATTGGATGCATTTCAGAACAGCTCGATATTCCGCCTGGTTATTGGTTGCAGAAACTTCTATCGGCAGAGAGAAATCATAAGTTGCCGCCCGAGGCGACACAAGAACGATGCCGATTCCTGATCCGACCCCACACGAAGAACCATCAAAATATAGAGTCCATGGAACTGGTTCAACGGTGGCAATTTCTGGTCCACAATGCTGAACTACGAAATCGGCCATCACCTGACCTTTGATGGCTTTGGCCGATTCGTACCTTAGATCGAATCTTGACAAAGCCAGGATCCATTTTCCAATCCGCCCCTTCAAAATCGGCAATGATAGCATATACTTCACCACATCGTCTCTGCACACGACTATGCATTCTGCCGATAGAAAATAGTGCCTGAGCTTAGTACATGAAAAGTACAAGCACAAGCATAACCGTTCCACCGAAGAATATCTTGTTTCGGCGTCTAAAAGTCTTCTGCTGACGTAGTATACCACTCGTTCTTTCCCTTCAAACTCCTGTACCAACGCCGATCCAATAGCCTGCCCGTCAGCCGATAAATATAACTTGAACGGCTTACCAGGCTGTGGTGGGGCTAACACCGGAGGTGAAACCAGATACTGCTTGATATTCTCCAGTGCCTTGTGTTGTTCTTCTCCCCATGTGAATTCTTGGTCAGGCTTTAATTTCAACAGAGGGGTAAAAGCCTGAATACGTCCCGATAGATTGGATATGAATCTTCTGATGAAATTGACCTTGCCAATGAGGGACTGCAATTCAGTTTTATTCCGTGGAGCCACTACTTTGTTGATGGCGTCTATAGTCTTGCGGCTGACTTCTATCCCACGCTCATGGACCATAAATCCCAAGAATTGTCCGGCCGATACGCCAAACGCACACTTGTTTGGGTTCATCTTCAGCCCATGTTTCCTCGTGCACTCCAGTACTTCCTGTAAATCGGCCAGATGATTCTGGTGACCCTTCGACTTGACCACGACGTCATCTATATAAACTTCCACTGATGAACCAATGAGTTTGTGGAAGATGTAGTTCATGGCTCGTTGATATGTAGCGCCGGCGTTTTTCAAGCCAAAAGTCATAACCACCCATTCAAATAAACCAAGATGACCTGGGCACCTAAAAGCCGTTTTCGAAATATCCTCCTCGGCCATTAATATCTGATTGTATCCGGCATTCCCATCCATGAAGCTTATGACTTTGTGGCCTGCGGCAGCATCCACCAAGATATCGGCCGTTGGCATCGGATAACCATCCATTGGCGTCGCATGATTTAAGTTCCTGAAATCGATGCACACACGCAACTTTCCATTCTTCTTATATACAGGCACAATGTTAGAAATCCATTCGGCGTAGCGGCACTGCCGAATAAATCCTGCCTTAATCAACTTTGTAATCTCGGCCTTTATGTCAGGTAGAATTTTGGGGTTACACCGCCGTGCAGGTTGCTGATACGGCCGATATCCTGATTTTATAGGTAACCGGTGTTCAACAATAGACCGGTCTAGTCCTGGCATCTCATGGTATTCCCAAGCAAAGCAATCCCTGAACTCTTTCAATAATCTTAACAATTTGCATTTGTACTCAGAATCCAAATTGGCACTAATGTACGTCGGCCTCGATTTGCCGCTATCTCCCAAATCTACCATCTCTAATAAATCGGCCGACGTGAACCCGTGCCCCAGCTTCCCATCTTCTCGGACGAGCTGATCCATTTATTCTGAATCTTCAGAGCCGACTGCTTGGATCGGCTGTAAACCGAAATCGGACACTTTTAGGAAGTTAGTGTCCCAAGTCCTGCCAGATATACACTTGACGTGCTCGCAGCTCCACTATTTTGTGTCGGCCGCCGCAACGCTGTAGGCAGAATCGGCAGCTACTACCTCTGTACTGTCGCCGATCCATTGCACAAGGCATTGATGCATAGTAGATGGGACACAGCAGTTTGCATGTATCCAGTCGCGACCAAGAAGCATATTATAGGACCCCTTGCCATTAATGACGAAGAAAGTAGTAGGGAGGGTCTTACTGCCGATGGTGAGGTCGACGCAGAATGCTCCGCGGGCGGGTAACACGTTGCCTTCGAAATCTTTCAGCATCATGTCCGTCTTGGTGAGGTCGTCTTCGCCCTTGCCCAGCTTGCGGAACATGGCATACGGCATGATGTTGACTGTCGCGCCTCCATCTACCAGTAATTTGGTGACAGATCTTCCGTTGACATACCCTTTGAGAAACAACGCCTTAAGATGCTGTCGTTTTTCCTCTTCTGGTTTCTCAAACGTAGCCGTCATCGGCTCTAATACCAGTTGTGCCATTTGCTCTTCCTCTGTTTTTGTCATTTTGTCCCGATCGCTTGGCGCCATGAACTCCATCGGCAGTATGAAAACCATATCAATCTCGGCTGCCGATTCTTGGTTATCCGTTTCTTGATCGCTTTTCTTTGGGCGCCAAATTCGAGATTTCACGTTCCTTTTCTCTGGCGCCTGTCTCCGTTCTTCTTCTTGATGCTCCCACTGGCGTAGGCGTTGGATCCTTCGCTTTTGGGATCTTGATAGGCCGTCAGGACACCACCTGGGGTTCACTAGTTTGGTCGATGATCTGACGTGTTCCCAATCTGGTTCCCTTCCTAGGGGATCTTCGTCTGACACCCTATCATCGGCTATCTCTCCCAGCCGATCTTGTGCGCTGATCCTGCCCCCCAGTCCATCTTGCTGGCCGATCTTGCTTTTTGACCTGTTGCACTGGTCAACTCTGCCCTCCAGCCGATCATGCATCGAAACGCGCCGTTCTTCGCGCCGATTTCTGTTGATCGGCTCTGATCCTCTGTCCCTAGAGTGTGCCTTCGGGCGATCGTTGCGGTTTGATCCGTTGCACTCCGGACAGTTATCGGCAGATGGCAACCTGATATCGTTCTCCCAGCAGTGGATGAAGAAGGGACACTTCCAGTGATCTTCACGCCGGCGTATCATCTCTTCCTGGTGTTGTGCTTGTTCTTGCTGCCGCCGATATTTACTAAGTAGAAATCGGGAGGTGACAGGCCTGTGTGGTCGTTCTGGCCCTCGCCTATTCCTTCTGACTTCTTCCGTTGTGATCTGCCTCCTGAGGTCGACAGCGCCACCTCTTCTCGCCGATTCTGATGTCAGCACCTTGGTTTGACTTGAGTCTCCTTCAGCGTTGACCGTGTTGGCCGGGAAGGGATGTTGATCTATCTTCATCGGCTTTGCTGATTGGCTGGGAGTTTCAAACTTGAGCCGCCCCTCTTCCATGGCCGATTGTATCTGCTGGCGGAAGACTTTACATTCATTGGTGTCATGAGAAGTAGCGTTGTGCCACTTGCAGTACTTCATCTTCTTAAGTTGATCGGCCGTAGGGATGGTGTGATGCTGCGACAGCTTGATTTGCCCCTCCTGAAGCAGGAGATCAAAAATTTTATCGGCCTTGGACGTGTCAAAGCCGAATGTCTCTGGCTCCTTCTTGCCAAAGGGGCAGGATATCGGTTTTCTCCCTTTTACCCATTCTGCCAGGCCGATTTCCTCCTCTGCGTCAGATTCAGATCCCTCCAAGTACGCCACCTTCTTCTGGAAGCTCCTCCGCTGTTCAAGCGGTCGGATCTCCTGCCCTGACAACCGGTGGACGATTTGACTCAGGCTCTCAAACTCTTGGGCAGCATATCTCTCTCTAATTTGCGGTAAGAGGCCTTGGAAAGCGATATCGGCCAACTGCGCATCGGTCAGGGCCAGACTGTAGCACTTGTTCTTGATCTCTCTGAACCTCTGTATGTACCCTGTCACAGGTTCATCCCTCCTCTGCCTGAGGCTGGTTAAATCCGAAATCTTCATCTCGTGTACTCCTGCATAGAAGTACTTGTGGAATTGTTTCTCCAGATCGGCCCAAGTGATGATAGAATTTGGTGGTAAAGTGGTGAACCACTGGAAGGCCGATCCGGACAGAGATGAGAAAATAACCGTACCCTCAGAGCGTCTTGCGTAGCAGCTTCTCCGCACTGGATGATGAATCTGTTGATATGCTCCACAGTGGATGTGTCATCCGTCCCTGAGAACTTGGTGAAATCAGGAACCTTGTAACGGTGCGGGAACGGCAACGAGTCATAGGCCGATGGATACGGCGTTTTGTAAGTATAAGTTTGAACTTTCGGCTTCAGCCCAAACTGATCTTGGATTACTTCTGCTATCTTTGCCGTCCAGTCTACCTGCTGCTGATGAACAGTTGTTCGCGGCGCGGGCACGTGTTGAAGGGCTGGTTCGGCCAGGTGATGAATCGGCGAAGTTTGCTGAGCGGCCGATAACTGCTGGCGAAACGCGTCCGCGCCCCCTTCGTACATCGTTGCTGGCGCCGTGCCTCCGAATGCTTCCACAGTGCTTGCCCCCCTGCCGATTTCTGGTAAAATCGGCTGGTACTGAGAGACCGTCGGCCGGGCAGCCGATTGGTACGGCACCTGAAGCGGATAAGTGCCATGCCCGTTCACTGGCTTAGGGAAATACGCCGTGGCTGATGCCCCCCAAGGCACTGAGCTCGTAGGTAGTGCTTGCACAGAGGCCATTTGAACGGGTTGAAGCGGCGCTCGCGATGGGAGACATGGTGCACCGCTGCATCTTGGAGACGCCGGAAGTGGTGGAGAGCTGTATCCCTCACGCTGCGTCAATATCGGCTGAGAAGCCGATTGGGATGTGTACGGTAAGCTTCTGGCCGGCAGGGTAGTCGGAGGAGCATATGCCGGTCCCTGATAACCTTGGACGGCTCCGCTGGCCAGAGAGTTGACGACGGCGTTGTACACCGTGTTGCTCATCACCGAGGATTGGTCAATGAATGCTTGATACACGGACTGTTGAATCATCTCTGACATCTTGCCTGAGTCCTCAGCAATGGTGATGTGGCGAGGTGCTGGAATAGGAGCCTTCCTAACTGCTTCCCCGCTTCTGGTACGACTGAACGACTGGAGGTATATCTTCTTGTAATCTTCTAGATGTTTGGCCAATTCCTCCATCTGGTCGTCCTTGAGATCAGCTTCTGTGACCCCAATGATGTTGTTGTCAGAGATTTCTGCGTTGTTCGACATATCAGGTCTTGGATGGTCCCACCGGGCGTGCCAAAAGTGTGTTGGCGCTAAAATCGGCCGGATAGGAATCGGCCGATGGGTCTTCAGCGTCGGACACACGACCCGGGAGAATCGGCTTAGCTCCTGTTCGGGTTATCGCCTTGGTGCGGTTCGCGCGGCGTGCCAGTCAATCTGACCTGTTGATTGACAAGGAAATAGAGTATTAAATTCCAGGCGCGTCGATCGGCTGGATTTCCGATCTGTCCTGAGGAGTGCGTCGGCGGCAAATCGGCCGATTTGCTGTAGAGATGATCGGCTATGGGTCAGCCGATGATCGTATAGTAATTATAAAGAGAACTGCTGGAGCAATCTAAACAATTACTATAGAAACAACACTTGAAACAGAT
The DNA here is from genome assembly GCA_032594955.1 of Panicum miliaceum. NCBI lineage: Eukaryota > Viridiplantae > Streptophyta > Magnoliopsida > Poales > Poaceae > Panicum > Panicum miliaceum. The sequence goes on along the minus strand of CM064071.1, from coordinate 18,339,459 downwards.
CTAATCGGCTGTATGGCGATGGGTTGAAGGAGAACAATGACGAAGCCGATTACCCTGATCTCAAGCTGGATAACTGGTGATAATACTAGAATAACAGGTAAAACTTGCAATTCTAGTAAATATCGATAACTTGTGAATAAATCCAAACGAAACCACAGCGATGCGCCCGTAGTTAAAGCTCGGATATTACTCGATAAACGGAACCTACCAATTGGCCGGAGATCAGGTTGATGCAGCCCTGCCAATCCGTACGAACTCGTGGAAGAAGAAAATATTGGCGAAGTCGCCGACTTGAAAAGTAAAGTACTGGTAAAAAGTAGAAGTGTTTTGTTGATTGATTTGATTTCTCGCAAAGCCCTAGCGACTCCTACTTATACCCTGAAAACTAGGACTCCTGGTCGATTACGACTTGTTACATCCTTATTTAAAACAAAAAAACTACTATATCTACAATAACTTCTAAAGGAAACGGACTCCCGCAGAATCTTCCGCCGCCGTTCCTTAATCCAATCAGGATCCCCTTCAATTTCTCTCTGACCGACTTGGCGTGCTCTGTTGACCAGCTTTTGACCAGGATCTTCTGGAATAATCCTACTGTCGGTATGGGTTGTGCTACCAATCGGCCGATTTTCAACTGTTACCTCGATCAGCCGATTCCTTACTGTAGTTCTCAGATCAGCCGCATTGGCCAATCTTCTTCCCCTGACGCCGATTCAAGACGTGTCAAAATCCGGCGTCAACACATGTCTATATGCTTAGTATGTCCATCATCCTCATTCTTTAAGGCACTTGATGTTTATCAACATATGAAGTCCGCACTTTGTATTTCATCAATATGCTTGATGTGGATCAACACATTATTTCCATCTCCTTCACTTGATGACACTCATCAACACACGATGGAATTTCATTTTCATTTCTCTAAGCCATATGATATCCTTCACCACATGAAGTATATCACTTATTTTACTCCATATTTTCTTGAATTCTTCATATAATTGACACGGATCATCCATAGCTTCATATGGCCTCTCATGGTCCATCGGCGCTAGGCCTTTACTCGCCCTTCACCACTGCCTTTGGTCCATCAGCGCCAAGCCATTTGCTCGCCCTTCAACCTTGCATGGTCCATCGTAGCCGAGCCTTGCTTACCCTTCACCATCTAGCCATATAAAACCACTTTGTATCGTGCATCATTAATGTATTCACTTTCTCATTACTATAAGAAATCTTGTAATCCATGACGAATTTTCCATGACGTTTTTAGAGAATGTCACAATGGCGCACCATCTATGACAATTATCTGATTTTCATCATGGATCTTCAATTGATGCTAAGCCCAGAATATTGTGACGTTTTATCGATTTCGTCATAATTCGGCCCACAATATAATGACGTTTCAATGAATTCATCATAAATTAAAAGTCGTCATAGTGCTTATGGCCCCATTTGATAAGTATGGCAATGAATATAGTTGGAGAAACCAGACAGATATAACACTAAGTCACAAACGCACCACAAAACAATATCAAGTATTCAAAAAGGGCCTTAGTGATGACAGAAAAAAACAACAGAGATCAACCGGCCATGCACTGCATGAAAAAAACAACCGAAAGTATCCTCCAGGCACTACACGCTGATGGGCCGGCCCTATTCACAACGGAAAAAGGTTTGTTAACCAAAAATATGAAAAAAAATAAAAATAAAAAGGCCACCAAAAGACTTGAACCTTTTTGTTACTCTTTTTGGTATTTAGTAATTTTTTATGAAGCTTCTTGTTTTGTTGCTGGCGTGGCAAGGACATGGCCACCTCATCAGCCCAGTCAGCAGTGCCACCTCATCAGTACAGCAGCGCGGGCCCACATGTAAGGGGTCACCGCAATTTTTACCAACAAATGGGTCGCATGAGGAATCGAACCCGAGACTTGAGTCTTAATATCAGCAATTCTTACCTCTTCGTTTGTGAAAGATTCAAGCATTTCGTTCTATTCGTCTACATACGCGTTCTCAAAATACATGAAGCCGTATCCCCTCCACCCACAATACCTGCCGCCGCTTCCTGTGTGCAGCGGTGCAAGCCAGGCCACCTCACCACTGAGGCCCACTTGTAAGAGGTCCCACAAAAAAAATTCGAGGCCCACTTGTAAGAGGCCCCGTACAAAAACATTTTAAAAAAAAACAAGCGGGAATCAGAAATCGAACACACGACCTGCTAGTTAAGAAGCAAAGGATTTCACCACTGCGCTATTGCATTGTTTGTGTCACATTGAGGCGCCAAATGATTTTCTACAATGGTAGCTCAGGTGGCGAGAACAGGCGACCATCGCATCCCCAACCACCAAGCGCACCAATACGCTGCAGGCTAATTTGCAAGCTAACGGCAAAGCATATCATATGAACCTGAATACCGCCGGCTGGATGAGACGAAGAACACAAAAATAGTTCATCTTTTCTATTTTTCATCTGGACCTAAAATTTGTAACACGTATTTCTCCCTTGTATGAGCTCCAAGTTTGTTGGTTTTTTTTCTGATCTTTTCTAAAATTGCTCTCTTTGTTTTGGTGGTGTCTATATGGTTTGGTTGTGAGAGGTCCTTGTGCTCACCTCGGCGGAGTGGTGAAGAGCAACTCTAGTGGAATCGAGGTTTGGAGAGGTTCATTAATTCAAGCCGGCTCAAGATCAAGAAGTGTTCTTGATAGATGAGCGGTTGAAGCTTTGAATCCGCCTCAACGTGGATTAGGGGTTACCGGTAAGTCATCGACGCCACGGGAAAAATTCTTGTCACGTACCCGATTACTTTGCTCAATTTATTCTTGCATTTTATATTGAGCTCTTTACCTTACTAGAGATTGATTTGCTACTTGTCACCCTAGGCTGCAAAACCCCATTAGTGATAGGATTTAGTAGAAATAGAAGCTCACTTGTGTTACTAATTAAATTTACTTAGTGTTTGTGATTTTAGTTAAAACTGCCTATTCACCCCCCTCTAGTTAGTATCTTTGATCCTACAAGTGGTACCAGAGCCGAGGACTCCATTTTAGCAAGGATTTAATCATCCCGGAGTAAGGATAATGACTAGTGATAATGGTATTCATGTTGTGAAGCCACCCTTCTTTGATGGGAATAATTATGATTATTGGAAGACTAGAATGACACTTCATCTCAAGGCTATGAGTAGAAAAATATGGACAATTGTAAATGATGGATTTATTATTCTAGATGATAAAAACTTGACACCTCGTGATGAAGAAAATGAGCTTCTCAATGATCAAGCAATGAATGTCTTATATAGTGCTCTTGATGTAAGTGAGTTCAACCGGGTCAAGAATCTCAAGACCGCAAATGAGATATGGAAGAAACTTATGGAAATTCATGAGGATACATCAACCGTGAAAGAAGTAAAGATGTATGTGCTCAAGAGAAAATTTAGTGAATTTGCTATGAAGAAGGATGAAGTGTGCCCGAGATGTTCAACCGGTTGAATGACATTGTCAATGAGCTCAAAGATCTTGGTTTTGAGGTGCCGGATGTGGATTTGTCTCACAAATTTCTTAGGTCCCTTCCAGAGAGATATGACACCATTGTGACCTTGCTTGTGAGGTCAAACTTGAAGGCTACTACTCCCACTAAAATTTTGGGAGAAGTACTCACTCATGACATGTTCAAGAAGTCACAAGATGAAGTTCATGGTGCATCCAATGATAAGAACAAAAAGAGTTTGGCTTTCAAGGCACAAGGTTGAAATGAAGATAGTTATAATGATTGCAATGGTGATGAGTTGGATGAAGAGATGGCTCTCTTTGTGAGAAGATTTAGAAGATTCATGAACAAGAAGAATTATGCCAAGAAAGGGCAATCATCAAAGAAGAATCCTTTTGGTGACAAGAAATATTTTGAATGTGATGAATTGGGTCATATTATCATCAATTGTCCAAACAAGAAACATAACAAGAACAAGAAGGACAAGAAAGAAGATGATAAGAAGAAGAAGAAATTTCTCAAGAAGAGAAGAAATGGCCAAGCATATTATGTTGAGTGGGATTCTGATGCAAGCTTCAATGATGATGATGATGATGATGATGATGACAAGCCATCCAAGCGAGTTGCCAGAATTGCTATGAAGGAGGCTCCGTCACTCTTCTCCACACCACATTGTCTTATGGCAAAAGGTGGTGCAAAGGTATTACAAGATGGTGAACTTGATGAACTTACTTATGATGATCTTGTTCACATGCTCAATGATGCCTATGAGTTCATGAGTAAAGAAAAGGCAAAGTTGAGAGACTTGAAGTTGAAATATCATTCTCTTCAAGAATCCTATGAGGACCTAAAGACATCTCATGAGAATCTAAAAGAAACTCATGAGAAGCTTGAGGAAGCTCACAACATCTTGCTTGCTCATGAAAACAAGGCAAAATTGAGTGTGGGTGTTAGTGGTGACTTAATTGGTAAAAAATGTTGTGCTTCTATTGCCGCTAACCCATCTTGTAGTTCTAGTAACTTATCTTGCTTGAGTGATGATTTTTGTGACAAGTCACTTCTTTTTGAAAATGAATTGTTGAAGAAGAAAGTTGCTTGCTTGACAAATGATTTGAGAAAGTGCTATGATAAAATGGCTCAATTCAATCATTGTTGGGCAAATCAAAAATTCACAATAAACTGACAAGGTTTTGGGTATATTACCAAGAAAGGGAAGACAACCTTTGTTCAAACAAAGACTACCTTTGTGAAGAATAGTGCCATTCCTTTTCATGAAAATTGCAGAAATGTGGATCATTATGAGAAAAACTGCACTAACAAGAGAGCTATATCTTTTGATCCTAGATATGTTCTTATTAAAAATTCTAGTGGTAGTGTTTGTGCAAAATTTGTTGGGTTAGCTATAGATGGTGCTAAAAAGAATGCCATTTGGGTCCCTAAAGCCTTGGTCACTAACACTATCAAGGACCCAAGAAAGTTTGGGTACCTAAAATGGTTAATTTCCTTTTGTAGGTAAATTACAAGGCCGGAGGAAGGCATTGGGTCCTTGATAGTGGGTGCACTCAACATATGACCGGTGAATAAAATATGTTTTCCTCTCTTGACGAAAATACTATTGGGTACACTGATATCATTTTTGGTGACAATAGCAAGGGTGAAGTGAAAGGATTGGGTAAAATTGCTATCTCGAATGATCAATCTCTCTCAATGTATTTTTAGTTGATTCTCTCAAATTCAATCTCTTGTCGGTTGCTCAACTTTGAGATCATGGTTACAAGTGCATCTTTATTAGTGATAGTGTTGAAGTTACTAGCTTGAATGGAAATGATTGCATATTCAAGGATTTTAGACATGAGAGCTTATATCTTGTGGATTTGTCTTCTAGCAATGCCAACTTGACTACTTGCTTGTTCTCAAAATCATCTATGGGTTGGTTATGGCATATAAGGCTTGCTCATGTTGGTATGAGACAACTCAACCGGCTCTTGAAACATGATTTAGTTGTTTGGTTAAAAGATGTGAAATTTGAGAAGGCTAAATTGTGTAGTGCTTGTCAAGCCGGAAAACAAGTTGCTAGCTCACATCCCTCCAAAAGTGTTATGTCAATATCAAGACCATTGGAATTATTGCACGTGAATTTATTTTGTCCTACTACATATAGAAGTATTGGAGGAAATTGTTATTGTCTTGTGGTAGTGGATGATTACTCAAGATACACTTAAGTTTTCTCTCTTCATGATAGGCCAACACATATGACATCTTCAAGAAATTCTTGACAAGGGGTGAAAATGAATTTGATCTCAAAGTGAAGAAAGTGAGAAGTGACAATGGAAGTGAGTTTAGGAATACAAGAGTTGAAGAATTGTGTGATGAGAAGGGGATGAAGCATGAATTTTCATCCAAGTATACACCGGAGCAAAATGGTCTTGTTGAGAGGAAGAATAGGACTTTGATTGATATGGCAAGGTCAATACTCTCGAAATATAATGTCTCGGATAGCTTTTGGGCTGAGGCAATTAACACCGCATGTCATGCTTCAAATAGGCTATATTGTCATAGATTCTTCAACAAAACTCCATATGAGCTGCTGATTGGAAGAAAGCCAAATATCTCATATTGTTTAGTTTTTGGCTGCAAATGCTACATTCTCAAGAAGGGTACTCGGTTATCAAAATTCCAAAGCAAGTGTGATGAGGGATTTCTTCTTGGGTATTCTTCTTGTAGCAAGGCTTATCGGGTTTATAACAAATCCATTGGTGCCGTTGAAGAAACATGTGATATTGAATTTAATGAAACCAATGGGTCACATGAAGAGCGAGAAAATTTAGATGATGTGAGTAATGATGGTTTGAGAAATGTAGTCAAGAATATATCAATTGGGGATATTAGACCAAGAGAAGAAGATGAGGAAGAAGATGGTTCATCTACTTCTATTTGGGTGAATCCTTCTACCTCAACTTCCAATGATCAAGATCAACCAATTGAGCAAGAAAGTCATAATGACAATTCTCAAATTCGAGATCAACCGGACTCTTCTACTTCACCATCTTCATCAACTCAAGAGCCATTTGTTCAACAAAGAATTCATCGTGCCATTGCAAAAGATCACCCGGTGGATCAAATCATGGGTGATATTAGTAAGGGTGTTCAAATTCGATCTCGTGTTGCATCATTTTGTGAACATTATTCTTTTCTATCTTCTCTTGAGCTTAACCGTGTAGATGAAGCACTAAGAGATCCGGATTGGGTGAATACCATGCATGAAGAATTGAACAATTTCACCCGGAATGAAGTTTGGGAACTAGTGCCAAGGCCCAAGAAATATAATGTTATTGGTACAATATGGGTCTTTAGAAACAAGCAAAAATGAAGATGGAATTGTTGTGAGGAACAAGGCAATATTGGTGCCACAAGGCTTCACTCAAGTTGAAAGTTTGGATTTCGGTGAAACTTTTGCTCCCGTAGCTAGACTTGAAGCAATAAGAATATTGCTAGCTTATGCATGCTCACATAACATAAAACTTTATCAAATGGATATAAAAAGTGCTTTCTTATATGGTAGAATTAGTGAACTAGTGTATGTGGAACAACCCCCCGGTTTTGAGGATCCAAAGAAGCCTAATCATGTTTATAAACTCTCAAAAGCTCTCTATGGTCTTAACCAAGCTCCCCGGGCTTGGTATGAGAGACTAAGAGACTTTCTCATTTCCAAGGGCTTCAAAATTGGGAAAGTCGACACTACATTGTTCACTAAATCTATTGGAAAAGACTTGTTCATTTGTCAAATTTATGTTGATGATATTATCTTTGGTTCTACTAGTCAAAGTTTTTGTGAGGAATTTGGTGAGATGATGTCTAGCGAATTTGAGATGTCCATGATTGGTGAATTGAGTTTCTTTCTTGGACTTCAAATCAAGCAACTCAAGGAAGGCACATTTGTGTGCCAATCTAAATATGTGAGGGATTTATTGAAGAAATTTGGCATGGAAGATGCCAAGCCTATCAAGACTCCAATGGCTACAAATGGACATCTTGATCTTGATGAGGGAGGTAAACCGGTAGACCTAAAACTCTATAGATTCATGATTGGTAGTTTGCTTTATCTTACCGCATCTAGGCCCAACATATGTTTAGTGTGTGCATGTGTGCAAGATTTCAAGCTAACCCTAGAGAATGTAATTTGACCGCTGTCAAACGTATCTTGAGATATTTGAAATTCACTCCAAATATTGGCTTATGGTATCCAAGGGTGCTCATTTTGGTTTGTTATTCGGATTCGGATTATGCCGGTTGCAAAGTATATAGAAAAAGCACTTCCGGTGGTTGTCAATTTCTTGGGAGGTCACTTATTTCTTTGTCTTCAAAGAAATAAAATTTAGTTGCTCTCTCAACCGCCAAAGCGGAATATATTTCAACCGGAAATTGTTGTGCTCAATTATTATGGATGAAGCAAACACTTCTTGATTTTGGTGTGAAATTTGAGGAAATTCTTTTATTATGTGACAATGAAAGTGATGTGAAAATTGCAACTAATCCGGTTCAACATTCAAGGACCAAGCATATTGATATTCGGCATCATTTTCTTAGAGATCATGTGAATAAGGGTGATATCAACATTGATGGTATTAGCACCGATGATCGATTGGTGGATATATTCACCAAGCCATTGGATGAAAATCGGTTTTGCAAGTTGAGAAATGAGCTAAATGTCATTGACTTCTCAAATGTGGCTTGAAATCTAGTGCATGTGACTTACATCTCTCTTGCGCATACTTGAGTGTAGCTTTCTAGCATTTTTGGTGCATTTTTGAGGTATTTTTGATTTAGCCTTGATCTTACTTGTTCTATCTCATTTTCTTGATTCAACATGTTTTTGGTACTCCTTTGATTGCTATCATACTCTTGTTGAAAGTTTTAAATCTATTCATGAGCAATGATCCCTCATTCAAATTCAAGATTGATAAATATCACAGAAATTCTGGGCAGTGTGGACAGTACAGGGCGGACAGTCCGCGGGTAAAAGGTGGACGGTCCGTAGTAAGTTGGCTAAAACATATAGAAACATGACAGAACAGACTGGGCCGAAGATCTGAGTGGCGAACAGTCCGCCCATGGACACCGGACGGTCCATAGGTGAAAGAAGAAATCGACCAGAAATAGACGCAGTTCTGTCAGTGTCACAGAGATGAAAAGCGTACGGTCCGCTAGCAGGTCGCGGACGGTCCGCCCCTGCTAGATTTCAGTGGGACTGAGGCAACCGAGGCTTATCTTCTCCTGCCCATCTCTTTCTCCACCAAACCGACCACAAAGCCTCCAAAACGCTCTCTCTCTCTTCCTTGCACGTGGAAAGGAACCTTCCAAGGAGGAGGGCATTTGCCGCGGTTTCCAGACGGTCCGAACCCATCCCCGAACACTCGCGAGCTCCTCCATCATGTCCTCTCGGTATTTCATTAAAATCCCCATCTCATGTTCTTGTTTTCATCAATGAAGGTGGTTAGGGTTTGAGGATGTGATCTATTTTTTGGTAATGGATTCATGAAATCGGTTTGGGGAACATGTTGCTAGTGATGAGGAGATGTTTTAGTTAAAATTTGGATGGTCGATTTGAAGTATAACTCAAGTTGTGATGGATCAAAGTTTGGGCTATCACTGTGCAAAATCGCGTCTGCACTGTGACCGGCGGACGGTCCGCCAGCCACTATTTGTTGCAGAACTACCGGCTCTTATGCTTGATTGCAATTGAACATGTTTGATGATGCTTATGAGTAATTTTTGATCTCAGGCCTGCAAGAAAGATCTTCAAAACCTTGGCCTCCAAAGTGAATCAAGGGGGTTCATCAAAGCGGGATAGAGGCAATGATGATGATCCAAATGATGATGATTACATGCCTAATGCCAGTGAATTAGAGGCTGCATCTTTAGTGGCAGGCGCAAGAGATGATTTTGAAATGGAGGAGGATGATGGAAGTGATGAGGATGAAATCTTGGATATGAATGCCTTCAACATTCCTTGCAGAAATTGGACAGCTGAAGGGTATTCCAATGCAAGGTTTAAAAATCAGTACGACCTTAACAGAGACACCAACGTCCTCTTCTTCCATAGTCAGGTACAACAGGATGTCTTCTTTGGTCATATGGTCAAGAAACCGTCTTCAAGCATTAAACCATAGACCTAGGGTACATTGGTAGCTAATCAGTTATGAGTGATTTGATTGCTAGATTTGAGCACATGGGTCTCACAAATTTCTTTTAGCATAGATGTGATTGGAATGAAACTATTATCCGTCAGTTCTATGCTACCCTTAAGATTAATATGGATGAAGAAACTATAGTTTGGATGACTGGAAAAAGAAGATGTCATGCTACTTTTGCTAAGTTTGCTGCTGCAAATGAATTAGACTACAATTATCTCAAAGATCAGCATAGTATAAATATGATAGCTGAAAACCCACTTGATGAGAATGATTACCCTGCATTCTATGAGCCTGCTCGCATTGGTATTCCTCGTGTGTTTGGTGGTACGCAAGGTCTTAGGCATCATCCGGCGCTTGTCAACAAAATTGCTAGAGTGACTTTCATACCTAAGAGTGGGAACAAGAATAGAGTTAGAGGTCTCTATTGGAACTTAATCTCTCATGTTATGAATGGCAACAAGGTGGATGTTATTGATGTTGTCATGGATCAATTGGCTGATTTAAGGGTCAACCTTGAGATGAATCTGTATTTTGCACCCTATATCATGTCCTTAATCAAGGCTAAGATCAGATTTAGAGGAGTTTGTGAGGTCAAGCACCTCCTATTCAGGCCATTAAAAAATGATACAACTTTTCTTGATAGGCCGTTGACTCCTTTTCCTGATGTTGAGGTTGATGAGGAAGAAAGTGCAAATGAAAGGTGCAGCTGGAAATGAGGGTGAGAATGTTGATCAGCAAGCCATGCATCCTCCACCTCCTATGCAGCCACAGTGGGTACCTCCAGCTGGTTACTTTGATCCATATTTTGCCAACATGCAGCAGGGCTTTAACACACAGTTTGATGGACTGAATGCTCAGATGCAACAGTTGAACTTGGGTTTTCAGAACATGCATCAAAAGGTCCAAAGTCAGATGAATGCTGGGTTTAAGGCTTTTGGGCAGCAAATACACAATCAAGTGTATCAACCTCTTATGACTAATATGCAAAATCTTCAGCAAGGTCTGCACGATGACAGCTCTGGACTCTAGATTTGATGATTTGCCTACTTCAGAGCAGCATCAGGCGCTTGTTGAGAGGCAACAAAAGCTCCAGAATGACTTTGACACATTCAACACTACCTTCGCGGGCTTCACAAATCACTTCTACTCGGTCTATCCAGCTCCAGTGCCTCCTCCTCAGTTCTATCCACATCAGCCGGTCTATCCTCCACCACCGCCTCCGCTGCAGATGGATGATTAGTTTTTGGTACTTGATGCCAAAGAGGGAGAAGAATCTTGGAGGATCATGGAAGAATCTTGGAGGATCATGGGGGAGTGATTTAGGGGGGAGCTCATCTTTATGTATTTCTATTTGAATCTTATGTGTGTTGGATCTCTTGTTTGCATGGACTTCGCATATTTTATTCTCTTTCATGAACTTATGTGTTTGAACTAGAACTCGGTTTGTAATTTGTGGTGACTTTGTTGGCTTGTTTATCTCTTTCTTATTATTCTTGTTTGGTTGTTCTAGTTCTTGTGGTTTTTGAGGTTATGCTAACCATGATAAGCTTAAACTCCATATTATTTTGTATATCTTGTATGCCTCGATCTCCACTTTGTAGGGGAAACTCCATCAAATCTTCACATCATGTATATGTGCTCATGGTATTCTTCAAATCTTATATGCACATATCAAGGGGAGTTCTCTCTACTCTTCAAACTTTGGTGAAATTTGTCCATACATTATTCTGAAATTTTCAAAAAAATGGGTAAGTAAAGCCAGAGTTCAATCTCAAGTCTACCTTGTGTATAAAGTTGGCTCGAACCTTTTTATATCACTCCTTTGAAGTGTTGTCATCAATTATCAAAAAGGGGGAGATTGAAAGCATCTAGACCCCTAATTTTAGTTTTGGTAATTAATGACAATATTAGTGGACTAACAATTTCTTTGAGAAGAAGTGAGTATAGGTTGGTTCAAGAGAGATGAGCATAAATTGATGTCATGAAGACACTTGGAGATGATGTAGAATGCATATGCTCATGGCAAAGGTATATGATAGGGCTTTTCTATTTTTGCCGGTCAATAAGGTGATTAGAGGATGAGAATTGACTGGATTAATAGGATAGATAGCCGTACTATCAAGAGGGGTTGGTGTGCCCTTGCATGACGGTTCTATAGTGCCATTTTGCTCAAACACTTGCATTGCATGCATGAGGGCTAACATGGTTTGAGAAATGGTAACTTAATTTACAAAATGAGTGTTGAAACGCTTAGGCGGACGGTCCGCGACCTGTGCAATTTTTGTGGATAGAAACTTGGTGTTTCTAGTGGGAGTTGAATGATGAACGGCGAACGGTCCACCCTAGGCGTGCAGACGGTCCGCCAGCTAACATGGTTTAAATGGCAGACGATCCGGCCCTACGTGGCGGACGGTCTGCCGGCTTTTGAAAAGCTTGTCCAGAAACATTGTTGCTTCTGGTTGTGCTGCAAACATGAACGGCGGACGGTACGCCGGCTAACTTTTGAAATCAGATAGAACAAGGATTGTTCTGTGTGATCGGGGTCTTTGTACTGCGGACAGTCCGCTTGTTGTGAGATGGACAGTACGCCAGGGCTCTAACGGTCGACTTTGACAAGCAATTATTGCATTTCTAGCCGTTGGGTTTGAATGGCGGACGGTCCGGTTTCTGTGAGGCGGACAGTCCGCGATAACTATGTTTTCACGGGTTTGGAGTGTAGCGGCTAGATTCCGAGGGGGTGGCTATATATACCTCATGCCCGACCGTGGGTGAGGTCTCTTGGCACTTTGAAAAGCATCCTTGACATATTAGAGCCAGCTCCCTCCTCTCTCTCACTCACTTTGCTTGGTTGTTGCATTTTTGAGAGTGTGAGAGCATCCTAGTGCATTGCATCAAGAGTTTGAGCTTTGTGGCACTAGAGAGTCTTCAAGCAAGCATCATCGGCTTATTACTCTTGGAGGTTTCCGCCTCCTAGATGGCTTGGAGAAGGTGAATCCATTGAGCCCTTCAAGAAGAGTATGAAGGAGCTCTGGTTTGGTTGTGAGAGGTCCTTGTGCTCACCTCGCCGGAGTGGTGAAGAACAACTCTACTGGAATCGAGGTTTGGAGGGGTTCATTGATTCAAGACGGCTCAAGATCAAGAAGTATTCTTGATAGAGGAGCGGTTGAAGCTTTGAATCCACTCAACGTGGATTAGGGGTGACCGGCAAGCCATCGACACCATAGGAAAAATTCTTGTCTCGTGCCCGGTTACTTCTTTGCTCAATTTATTCTTGCATTTTAAAATTGAGCTCTTTACGTTACTAGAGATTGATTTGCTACTTGTCACCCTAGGTTGCAAAACCCTACTAGTGATAGGATTTAGTAGAAATAGGAGCTCACTTGTGTTACTAATTAAATTTACTTAGTGTTTGTGATTTTAGTTAAAACCGTCTATTCACCCCCTCTAGTCGGTATCTTTGATCCTACAGAACCTACTGCGGCGGGGACGAGCGGCGACCGTCGGCTGGGCAGGGAGCGGCGGGAGGAGGGGCGGAGACGAGCAGCGGCGCCAGGCATCCGTGCGGGCTAGACCAGCCGCGGGCAGGAGCGGCGGCACCAGCTGCACGCATCGGGCCGATGACGGGAGGGGAGCGGCCGCACGGGCTGCCTGGTCGCCCGCGAACAAGGTGTCGCGACACGTGGCTAGCGGTGGCACCAAACCAGCCATGGGTGAGCAGCGACGGAATCGGGCCTGCCGCGGCCGAGGAGTCGCAACGCCATGCAGGCCACGAGCGGGAGCCGTGGCATGGGCAGGCTGCGTGTGGGGAGCGGTGTCTTGCCGTCAGGCACCGCCGGGCCGGCCGCGAGTGAGGAGCCATGGCCCGGGGCGGTTGGGGAGCAGCGACGTAGGGTCCACCACCGCCGCCGCCTTCGTCCACCGCCATCATCGCCATTGACTCCATCGCCCTGGCGCCGGCCCAACCGCCGTCTCCCGCTACCCCGGCCAGCGGCGCCCTGCAACCGCACCCCCCCCCACCCGCCGCCCCCCCCCCCCCCCCCCCCGGGCACCTCCGCGGGGCCTGCCTGCCACCACCGGCTCTACCTCTATGGCCGACGGTGAGCAGCTGGCAACCCCGAAACCCTAACCCCGGAACCCTAATCTCGCCGGAGTTGGAGAAGGAGAAGGAGGGATGTGGGTCAAATTAATCTATTAGGCTGAATTGGGGCTGAATCTTCCAAGTGATTTCCTCCGGACGATGGATGTATGATTTGTAGCACTGGCGATATATAGTCTCCTCGCACTCTGCCTAGAATCTAGCAAACGAAAACTGCATTGAATGTGAAAACAATGCACAACAATCCAGACTATAAGCTCAACTGCATGAATCTGCAAACAGGCGCGTAGCCATCCAAATATAAGTGACATAAAACAAAAAAAATATTGATGACATTTAGAAATTTCATTCTTCAATTCGCTTGAACGGTGTCCTGTTGGACACTTTCCGCGTCCCACGTGGGGACTACGTCAAGGTGACCAACTTTCGCTGTATTTATTTTTGTTTATTGCTGATGGACTGTCGTAGGTTTTGCATAATGTGTCAAGGAATGGCACTGTTCATGGACTGAAGAGTGTGCCGTCGAGCGCCAGAGATTACGCACTTACTTTTTGTTGATGACATCTTGCTTTTCTTTGACACGGAAGAACAAGCGATAAGGATCGAGGAAGCTCTTATGTCCTACTGTCGAGCCACCGGCGAGCTCATCAACTTTGACACATGTTCCATTTTGTTTAACAGGAACCATGATCACAATGTGATGGAACAGATCCCGAGGCAATTGGATGTTCATAGACCTGTATTCGAGGCCAAATACTTAGGACTACCAACTCCTGAGGGCAGGTTAAAAAATTACAGGCAGGTTAGTCAAAAGGTGAGTTCATGGGATGAGAGGTGCTTGTCATCGGCAGGTAAGGAGGCTCTCATCAAGTCAGTTGCTCAGGCCATCCCAGTCTATGTGATGAGTGTTTTTCAGCATCCCGGTCTAGTACAGAGTGCACGAAGCAAAAAAAACACATAAGAAAATTTAGGTGGGATGAGATGACCGGAACAAGGAAAACTCACTGGATTGCATAGGAGAAATGCACAAAACCTAGGGGTGAAGGTTGCCTGGGTTTTCGAGATCTGAAAATTCTTAACCAGGTGTTGTTGGCACGCCAAGCATGGCATCTGAGTGATAAATCTGATAGCCTCAGTGTCAAATCTGATAATCTGATAGTCGTTTATATTTTTTCTAGGTGCATAATTTTTGTTATGAATCTAGATATAACAAATATATATTATGTCTAGGTGTATAGTAAAATCTATATATTAAAAAAGTTAAAATAAATAATAATTTAGGATGAATTTTGAAAGCCAAATACTACTATACCTTAATGGGAGTCTGCTAGACATGGCTTTCCCATCAGTTCAATCGCCCACTTGGAGAGCAGTAGTACACGGGCTGGAACTTCTGAAGGAGGGCGTTATTTGGAGAATTGGTTTAGGTGAAGGATCACGTATTTGGCAGGACCCCTGGATCCCTAGAATCTGGTCGCTAAGGCCAATAGCTAAACAGCTAAATATAGGCCATGCCGCTTAAAGTGGGAGTCTCAACTGAGAGAGGATGGGAAGGCGCGAGGAGATTATCCATAACTACTTCTGGCCACATGACGCCCAGCAAATTCTGGAAATCCGACTACATCGACATCCAGAGAATAATTTGTTGCCTGGCAGTCTGGCATTATGAGAAGAATGGAATATTCACAGCCCAGAGAGTGCCTATCGGTTGGCAAAGGCCCTGCACGATGAGGAATTGGGGAGGATCCAGACGAGTTCAAACAATCAAAACGGTGGCCACTATGGAAGGATTATTGGAAGATCCCGCTGCCACATAAAGTTCTTCTTTGGATGGAAGGTAATGAATAATGGCCTGGCCACTCAGGAAAATAAGAAGTGTAGGAGAATCATTGAAACAAGCACTTGTGAAGTCTGCGGAATGGAGTTAGTCATGCACGCGTTGGTTAGGTGTGGGCATGCAATGCCTTTGAGAGCAGCCATGCGAAGGTGTGGAGTCTGCCGAATGAGGGACAGTTCATGGAACTGTCAGGTGATAAGTTGCTAACTTGCGTTGATATGTTGGGGGTGGATGCTGGGGCACGGCTATTACTCTTATTGTGGAAAATATGGCAGGCGAGGAACGACATCACGCATTGCTCTACCAAGTTATCGATTGAAGGTTTTGTAGCCTTCCTGAATAAGTACTGGATGGAGCTATGCGCCATCCGACAACAGCAGGATCTTTTCGATGGAAAAGGTAAGAAACCAGTTGCTGACTCTTTGCTTTCAGGAAAGGTGAAAGAAAAAGAAAAGAAGCCATCCCGGTGGCAGAAAACAACAGAAGGTTGGATGAAGATCAACATGGATGGTGCCTTTGATAGCAAGACCGGTGATGGAGGCATCAGTGTGGTCATCAGGAAAAGTATGGGGGATGATCCAGCTCATGGCGTGGAGATATGTCAGGAAGGGAAAGGATGCTAAGGAGGTGGAGGCATTGCATGCAGGGAGGGGCTGGCACTGGCCGCAGAATGGTGCAGACAGGAGGTGATTTTGGAAACTGATTGCAGCACCATAGCAAAAATGTTGGCCACCGAGGAAGGATTACATCGACCTTAAGGTTCATCCTGAAAGAAGCCCGCCAAGCTGGAAGGTTGTTACCTGAGTGGAAGGTCATCCACAAGGGAAGAGAGAGAGAGAGAGAGAGTAAGAAAGTAGTGCATGAGTTCGCGCATTTGGCAAAGCGAACAAAACATTCCGTTGTCTGGCATTTCGTTGCTCTGATGTGTGTCTAGCAAACTTTTGCTCAGGAATGTACAGAATTTTCTGAGTAATAAAATTTTCTCCTCCCCTTGCAAATTTTTTTTAGGAATTCCATTCTTTCAAACCATATATGTTTGGTGTGGTCGTATGGATCACACCCGTACATCACAACATACATGCACTTTATATACACAAGTCGTCTACTATTGAAATAATAGTTAGAAAAACTATTGAAACTTTAACTTGAGCTGGACTCAAACTTAGATGTGCAGATTCATCCTAATGAATCTAAGCTACTAAGCTATATGCATGTTAGGGAACTCTCCCGACCCAAGCCAATGCGCACGGCTAAAAGTTCATTTAAATTTTAAGTGGGAATAGTGATTTTATAACTAAAGGAAAAATATTTACAAATAATAAAATCTAAATTTGTTTTATAGGTGGAAATGGGAGTTCGGGTGAAATAGGGATGAAGAGTTTGAGAGATGAAAGCTGTGATTATATTAACCAAGTTGAGAAGTTGTAGGTGCTAAGAGAGGAGTATTGCATAGAGAGTGGATCTCTTCTCACTCGTGTCTCATCGTCTCCAACTGCTGCTGTAAATACTGGATAGATTGCCATATTTTTCTCTTCTTGAGGTGCCTTCGAAGGGTCTTCCTCCCATTTTCTATGCATTTGCTCTAACATCCTCTTCTTTGCAACAATCTGCCAGTGCACTGTATGGCATTGAAGTTCGTCTTCCCTTAACCTCTCAACTTAGCCTGAGCTTTAGACTACCCCGCCCGCCTCTCTTTACCCTTCGATCTTGTTTGTATTTGAGAAACGAAAGGTTGCACTACATCTGGATAACATCTTCGAAGAGAGAAGAGCAGGTTCCCCCCGACTACTGGAGGCTCAAACCCCTCCCCCCCCCCCCCCCCCCCCACCCAATTGTTTGGTGGCGTTGGGACTAATTTGCATTTGGGAAACAGCTCGATAACATCCTTGAGAAGGGCGCCCCACTTCCGGAGGCTCATCCCCCTTACTTCTTTGGTGGTGTTGGGACTAACCACAATAGGAACACCCTCGGAGAGAGAAGTGTCACAACAATCTCGTGATTACTTGAAGGTCGTATTAGTAGATCCTACGTTCTTATACCAAGTTACTTCTACTAGAAACAAACTACCAAGCATATAATTAATAGATCGTCTAAGGAAATGAACTCAACAAATTAATTAACTTCGGATTAGCTGTCTTTTCAGGTATATGACCACTTGTATTTATAGAGACATCAAATCACCAATTAAGACGGATTACAACCTAATACCCTTCAACGACTATATTCGTTAATCGTTCAAATATTCTAGGGCTCACAATAATTTTCTTCCTAACATCAGCAGCTTTTCACTTGCTCCCCTTCAGCCTTACGCAGCTTCTCGCTGTAAGTCTTCCAGCCCTTCGGCCATGCTAGCTTGAACTGCGTCCTTGGTCGGCTCCGAAACCATGTCGAGCATAGTCTCCAAGCCTTTGTCGTGTCCTTTCAGCCGCAACCCTTCGGCTCATCCTCAATCCCATGTGATGCACACAAGAAACTTACTGAAGATCGAAGCTAAGTCAGCGGAAAAAATTTTGCCGGGTCCTTGAGTCAATGAAGCCGAAGGTGGCTTCTCCAACACGGAAACTATAGCAGTCTGAACTTTTATTGCAGAGGCAAACAAACAGGTTACACAAGATATTTACAACCAGTACCGTGCCAGCATAAACGGGCTCTGTACGAAACTCTAAAATGGGGCCCACTACGCTAACGAAATAGAACATTAAGAAACGTATATATGGTATAATGTATTAATAGCAATAGAATACATCAAGAATTATCTCTATTAATCTTGGTTGCATAATATTTACTTGAACATCTTCATTCTTACGGTGTTCCTTTAAATGAAATCTTCGTTGATAGACTCATAATCAATCTCCTTGACGAACAAAATTAAAACTAAACTATCAAAAGATTCAAAAGATATACATACATATAACTGAAACGTAACTGAAGTAGTGAAGTCTGAATGTAGATTAGTACTATTGTGGAGAATTAAATTACCTATTTACCTTGAGTCGTGTCTTCTTGGCTGTTGATGTGATTGGGCGATTGGTCTAATTGCCTATTGTAGCCGTGGAGTCCGAGAGTCCGAGGTCACGGCCCTCCTCGAGTCCTGGTCCCGCCGATCATCGACATGAGAACGGAGTAGTCGGAGAGTTGGAGTACGTGAACGCCGAATGTGCGAAGAGACCGTCCTCCTGTCCTCCGCCTGCGACAGTGCGGCCGCCAGCCAGCGGCCCTCGCGTCGCCCACGTACTCACGTCGAAAAGACTGAAGACGAACCGGTAAGAGGAAGCCAGCCGCCAGGTCCTCGACTCCTCGCTCCACGGCCTTTCGGTCTTCGGGACGGGAGGATGCGCCACCGCCCGCGACTCCGCGAGGTGCGACCTCCAGACCGCGTTTGGGCCGGCCAGGGAGGGGAGTGCGTCGCATTTGGCTGGCCAGCGATTCTTGGGCCTGATTCCGGATGGGCTGTAAAGAAAATTAGGGGGCTCTAGAAAAATAGGGGCCTGTACGGTCGCACGGGCTGCACGCCAATGAGCCCGGCCCTGTAACAACAATTTTTAAGGAAAAATAAAGTAAAAACTGACACTAACCACCGATACCATAAGGCAAAAGAAATAGTCCGTCAATTTCAAATTATATATCATTTTGATTATTCTAACATATAATTTTATTATATATTTAAATATAACATATACCTAGATGCATAGTAACAACTATATATATCTTAAAAATACTAAAATAATCTATAATTTAGGACGGAGAGAGTAAAAACCAAAGAGAGCCTTGTGATATTTAAGTTGTGAACTAAAATCTTCCATGATGCCAAGTCGGAATAAATAATATTTTGCTATCTATTTCTCTTTTTCATGTTTTATAGTTTTTAAATACAGTACAAACACAGGTACTAACAATAAGCACGTACATTCACCATTATAGATACATGCACGCAATCCTACCTCTATAAGTATCTCCAAAAGACTGAGCCGGCGGTAGTGCATACTTCTAACAAACAATAAAGCAGGACCTTCTCTGACACAATTCCTCCCTTTCTTTCTCTCTCTCACACAATTCCCGACTTCGTGTGGGCCTCTCTTTAGGAAAAACAAAGTTTTCCAAAATTCGCCGAGTATGACGGCCCCTACCATATTTTATTAAGAAGAAGCAACCGGTTTTCCAGTCGAGAAAATCTCTAAACCCTGGCCGCGCGAGTGAGGGGGATTTTTTTAACCCCAACTTAAGATTAAAATTCACTCTCACGATGAATCGAACCTAGAATTTAAGGTGTGCTACTAGAGCCAGCTAAGCAATTCAGCCCACAGAAAACAAAATTTCGTCGGCCTTACGCGCCAGCCTACTAATAGTTCTACTCCGGTGGACGTCCCCACCCATGTTGCCCTTGGATTTAAAATTCGACAAGTATTGGGCCGAGGCATAATTTTAGTGTTTCCTCCATTATCTTATTTGCTATTTTATATAATAAGGATCTTACTTGCTTTACTTTCCTCCACAGATGATGGGTCAAACGAGCAGTGGAAAAATGCCAATGACGTGACCTCACAAGATTGTCCTGCCTCTTGGGTTTGATCGAACGGTGTACATGAGAGGAGCACCATGCTACCAAGCACCTCAAAGCGCAGCAGACGTCCTCTTCGACACAAGCCTCTAGAAACATTTGAGGACACTGTTACACCAGGAGCATCTCGATGCAATAATAGTTAAAAACACAGGGACCACACAGGGCGTGCAGTGAGCCCCCCACCCCCGCTCATCTGCCCGCAACGTCCGTTGACGTCTCGACCTAGCCCGATCTCCTGCTATCGATAAACAATCGAGATCTGCCGCGGTGGTCATCGATCCCCTTCCTATTCATGGACAGCCAGGCCGTCGTGATTCACGAGCAACGGAGACGGGCAGCACGAAACCGGCAGCTTGACGTAACCGCAAGTTACTGGTAGATGACACGTATGGGCTACCTGTGGTCCTCCATTCTTCGAACTCTCATTAAGATTCGGAGAGTTGGGCACGAACGTCATCCACGAATTAGTGTGTGCCGCTAGCTGATCCGCTGCTAATCTTAATCTAATTAATTAGCGCACGCTAAGGGCACCGAACTTTCTACAAATGGGGCTTACGTGACCCTTCCTCATCGGCTGGTTTTGGTGGCTGGCCCACTAGCGTGCGTACTTCGGGAGATTGATGATTTGTGTGCTAGGGATGAAGATCAAAGCTAGGATTTTCTATTTGATATCATGTGGCGGGCTTATAGTCAAGCTCACGATCGGTTTCTTAATTAGCATCGTTCTGATCGATGCTCAAGTATTTTACATATTTACTAAGAACTTGTGTAGACAGATTTGCTTCATTAGATGTTTCACGGATAGATTTGCTGAGATCGTTTCCATAGAGCAAACAAAAATCAAATATATAAATTACCTGAAGTAAAATTGAGCCGTACTAGCGCTAGGAAGAACGACTGATACGATCAACTACTTATTTTTCTTGCAGAACTTAAAATCTACATACATATCTAATCACTCTACGTGTCTAAACCTTAGAAAGTGTGACTATTCTAGTCGTTCCAAAGTTTTACAACCTAGTTACAACCCTATACTAGCATGTGTTAGCAATCCTTAACCCAATAGAATAAATCCGCAAGCGTACGGAGATACCGATGTAGCTTTCACCTTGGAGTATTATAGGGTATCGTATCCACGAGGAATAATAGATGTACTGGTAGTGACTCTTGTTTATCCAGGTGATATGATGGGAGTGAAGAGGTCCAGATGAGATAGATAGAGGTGTTCTAACGTCGTCTTGCTAACTACTCCAATCAAGAATACTTGACTTTACTACTCTAGTTACTAGGCGGCCCTAGAGGAAGGACTCAGACTGGGATAAGAAGAGAGTACAACGGCAGTCGGCTACTACTGCTATGAAAGCATCCGAACGTGATGGACTATGTAGGACGGACAGGGCTGTCACCACCTCTCGTGTCGGTATTTTACCGCCACGCCCACTGAGGGATATCCCCGAGGTGGTGAGTTTATAGGTAGAGTGTCGCGAGATCAGGAACTCGAAGGTGCAAGGAACACAAGTTTAGACAGATTCAGACCGTCGAGAGCGTAATACCCTACGTCCTATTTGTGGTTTGTATTGCCTTAGGTGTTGATCGGGGTGATCTTGGTGATCCTGCATGAGGCACGAGTTGTCCCTCATGGTCCTGTTCGAGGAGGGTCCCTACCCGCCCTTATATAATCTGGGGGGACAGGGTACATGGAAATCCTAGCCAGATACGAGCTTAGGAGTCCTACCCGAATACTTTTTGGGTAGTTTCCTTCTGTTCCGACTAGTTCCTAGTTCTACTACGTTACAAGTAGTTACAACTGGTGTAGGGCATGGGCCATGTCCCAGCTCTTATCCTGTAAGATGTACGCCATGTGCACAGGGACTATGTAGGACGGATAGTGCTGTCACCACCTTTCGTGTCGGTGTTTTACCGCCACGCCCACTGAGGGATATCCCCGAGGTGGTGAGTTTATAGGTAGAGTGTCGTCGAGATCAGGAACTCGAAGGTGCAAGGAACACAAGTTTAGACAGATTCGGACCGCCGAGAGCGTAATACCCTACATCCTGTGTGTGGTTTGTATTGCCTTAGGTGTTGATCGGGGTGATTTTGGTGATCCTGCATGAGGCACGAGTTGTCCCTCATGGTCCTGTTCGAGGAGGGTCCCTGCCTGCCCTTATATAGTCTGGGGAGACAGGGTCACATGGAAATCCTAGCCAGATACGAGCTTAGGAGTCCTACCCGAATACTTTTCGGGTAGTTTCCTTCTGTTCTGACTAGTTCCGAGTTCTACTAGATTACGAGTAGTTACAACTGGTGTAGGGCGTGGGCCATGTCCCACCCCTTATCCTGTAAGATGTACGCCATGTGCACAGTCCTGTGGGCCTGGGTCTGACAAGCCCCCAAGCTCTTCGTAGTCGAGTACTGCAGGCTTCCGGGTACTTCTGAAGGCGTCTTCGAGTTCTTCCGAACTCCACCTTGAAGGTGTCTTTCGAGTACCTTTTTGGCTGCATCGAGGCTGTGAGGTGCTCATGCCCCAAGTAGTTGTCAAGTCTTCTTTTATATGGGTGCGATTGAACTCGCACTCCATATGGAGTAGCCCCCGAGCCTTAGGATGACTCGAAGAATCAAGCTGAGGGTCAATTTAGTCTTGAGTCTTTTGTCCTTATCTTTTAAAAAGATTTAAAAAAATAAGTCGCTGATGACACGTCCCTACAGCCCCCGAACCTTGAATCCAAATAGCTAAGGTTTTGATAAAAAGGATCCAAAGAATCGTGGCATGCAATATATGACGGTAAGAATTTGATGGTTAAGATGGGCAAATTGGTTCAGAAATTCAAATTCGGGATGAATTCCCTGAAAAAATAGTTAAACAAATAACTTCTGTAAAAGGCGCCCTAAATTACCACTCAATCAAACCCTTTTCCTTAAGTCAGTGGCTACATAAGACCTCTAGGTTAAAAATTTGAAAACCCCCTTATTTCGGGATAAAAATCTCTAAAATAATGGTTAAAAAATTATCTTCCTGACATAAATCTTTAAAAGCCTCTTAAATCAGGTTCTTCCACGAATCTTCCGGGTAGTTTTGCAGCTCCAGCTTCCAAGTGAGAGAGCTTAAACGATCCGCCGAAAGCATGCTAAGTGCCTTGTCGACCCCAGCCCCTGAGCATGGGAGCTAGAGGAGTGCGTCAAAAGCACTCGGAATGTCTTGTTTGTAGTCGAGATACACCTAGTAGTCGGTGGCACTAGCCCCCGAGCCTAGGCATTGGCCAAGTTGACGCTGGATCTTGAACTGTCGATGAAGCCGACTAGTCGGAGTCGAATCCAACTAGTTTTGTAGGCGAGACGAGTAGTTGAAGTAGTCGCCAGCATGTCGCCGAGCAGAGTCAATTTCGACTAGTTTTGTAGGCGAGATGAGTAGTCGAAGTAGTCGCCAACGTGTCGCCGAGCAGAGTCGATTCCGACTAGTTTTGTAGGCGAGAAGAGTAGTCGAAGTAGTCGCCAGCGTGTCGCCAAGTATTCTTCACGAAGTCGAGTAGTCACCGACGGTTGTTGATGAACCCAACTAGTCAGAGTCCAATCCGACTAGTTGCAGTCAAGCGATCAGTGTGCCGACAACGCGAGCAGGAGTCGTTCTGAGTAGTCGACGTAGTAGGCGACGCAAGCTGAAGTTTTGCTGAGTAGTCGTAGTCGGGGACGTGTAGCTGAGTGTTCTCGCGAAGTCGAAGTAGTCATTGGCGGTTGTTGATGAAACCAACTAGTCGGAGTCGAATCCAACTCGCCCAGCGGCATAGTCTAGGTTAGGTCCCCTGCAAGGTAAACATAAAAGTATATTGTAACTGATATACATGATATGGCGTTGGGAGCAAATCCCAGCATTGTAAAATGCATGTAAAATTTTTCACATTTTGCTTTTGCTGGGTCACATAATTTCCCCGGGTAGGTAGCCTATTACGTTTAAGCACCTGATCCCTGATAGCCGTAGACCATAGCGCAGGGAGCATGGGTGCATGCACGTGTAGGAACATAAGCGTACAGAAGAGTCGAGGTTTCACAGATTAAAGCGTGTGCTACCAGGGTATTTTAGCAACCGTTAAGAGAAAACTAGAGCAGTCGGCGCTGCACGAAAAAAGAGAACGCTCGTGGAGCGCACTTATAGGGTTTAACCCGACTGCCCGTGTTGCAGGACGGACCGTGCAGGCAATTGGGAACAGGCATGACATGGCCTTACCACACAATTCTGTGGGGTTGAACGCAACCCAAGGTAACTAACCACGTCTAAGCATCACGCCTAAACTATCGAGTCACTGCTTACTCCTACCTCGCACTAAGGTAAAAAGCACACGCAAATAAGTAGAACTTGCTACTTACACCATCAAGGGATCTCACAACTAGAGAGAGCAAGTATTCAAGTACTAATAAAATAAAGGAGATAAAGCAATGTTATTGATGAATGATGAGAAAGTTAGTTTCATTCCTCGGAGGTACAAAGTTGGAGAGGGGCCGACACTCCAGCTCCTCTCCGGACTCTCACCTCGCCTCTCTCCCTATTTTCTAAGTATATGTGGGCAGCGCTATGCTTCACCTTGACCTTGCTTCAATTCTCCGTGCTTCCAAATGGGTTGATGCATCCTATTTATAGGCCAAGGCAGTGAGGGGGTACTTGCAGGCAAAGGGCGAGGCGGTTGGCAACAAAGTGGGGCCGGTCGGCCATCCGATACACCAACTTTTGATCGTGCGTCTGGGATTCTTTCTTGCAATGTCGGTTGGAGTACCTGCCAAGCTGATTTGGTCCGAGCGGCTGAAAAGTGAGGCCGGCTGGTCTAGGTGAGGCCGGCCGGCCTAGGAATTTCTCTCCAGGTGTTGGATCAACTACCATTGCAATCGGTTGGACGTTATCCCTATGGAAGGTGGGCCTTTTGATCCATGTGACAAGCTCATCCATCCCTCCAATTATCTTCACCTCCATCCAATGGTTAACAATGATCCCTCTTGTGTTTCTTTGCATGTAAGTGCAGATCCAACCCTGCATGATAAGGCTAACTTTGAGTGGCCACTTCGGAAGCCCATTTGAGAGGCATATTAGACCTTCCGGCCTTAGCTTCACTTTAAGTGTGTCTCCCAAATGTTTGGGTTCCATTGGGAGTCTCCAAAGATCTTATGATGAGTAGGGAGCTGTTCTTGGGAGGTGCAGGGCCGGCCGGCCAGGCAAGGCCACGTTGGTGATCTTCCCGAAGGTATAACTTTTCTGTCTAGACTCCAAATTGGGTGATCCAAGTGTCTATTTCGATCATCTCGAAGAGCTCTTCAACATGGTTCGGTCAAATATGTGATGTGAGTAACCTTTGCACCATGCCCAATTGTTCTTTGGTTCGACATTTCTAAATGAACCTTCATTTGTATGGCCTCAATTGCTACTTCTCCAATAATGGTATTTGTGTACCATAGTACTTATATTCCAAAACATGTTGGGCCAAAAACTCATGGAACTTATTAGTTTAAATAAAGCTTTATATCCAAAGTACTTCAAATTCCATCATTATTTGCAATGGTTGGCGGCCAAATTGGTTTTTAATAGCTGTCAATAGCATGGCAATTCTAGGTATTGAAATTGCAGAGAAAGTAAAGAGAGTGTTAAAAAGCTGATTTTCTCTCAAGGTATCGAAGAGTCGGCACTCCCCTAGTCCTCATTGGAGCACCCACGCAAGGGTATCGCTCCCCCTTGATCCGTGCAAGGATCAAGTGCTCTCTAGTGGATATCTATTCTCCAACTCCGGATCGGTGGATTTCAAACTGAGCACAACCTTCTTGGGGCTTCTCACAAGACTCCTTGACAGCTCACTAGAACATCACCACCAAGCCGTCTAGGTGATGCCGATCATCAAGAGTAACAAACAAAGAGCTTCACTTGACCTCCACAAGATCAAGAGAAAAGGTGGATGCACACTTACTACTCTCTAAGCTAATGATGTCCTTAATATTCAATTAAAAACTTTGCAAATCTACTCTAGTGCTTCACTTTCCCTTGACTTCCAAATGTGAGTGTGAAAGTATCCTGGTGTCAAGAGAGCTTCCTTGGAGCTATACAGCACATATATATAGCCTCACTCCAAAGAACTAGCTGTTATCCTTTATTTATGTGTAGATGCAACATTAATCGGCTGGTTCGGTCAGATGAAAATGGCATCACCGGATCAATCGGTGATCACTTTCTGCACAGAAACAACAATCACTGACAATTAGCTTCAGTCTAGGCTTCGTCTATATGAATAGTGAGTCTTACTGTCATTCTAGAGGCATATGCTGATTCCCAAACACCTAACAACTGATTCGGTCAGGCTAAAACCATTGAACACTGCATCGATTGGTCATTTCAGAAGATTTTGCTCTAGCAACACAGTACCACCGACTAAATCAGTCTTGCTTAACTCACTGACCACCGAACCAACCGGTCATTTCAGAAGGTTTTGCCCAGTTAACACAATATGACCGACTGATTCGGTCATGACACTTTCACTGAGCACTGATGCATTCGGTCATTCCAGTAACTTCCTTATTTAGAGCTAATGACACCGACTGATTTGTTGACCCCACATTTCCTTAAACGAATGAGTCGGTCAATTGAATTTGTGACTCCTGAGTTAAGTGAACTCGTCCAATTCAATTTCTTTGTGTTTTTAACTCGTGTCTAAGCTTTTCATAACTTCCTCTGTGCTACCTAGTGTGTGCATTAGACCTCTTCTAAGTTTGCCTAGGTCAAGCTACTACATCTTGCCCACTTTATAGTATGGTTAAAGGAAAAAAGTTCTAGACTACTTTAAATGTCTCTCAACGCCAAATAATACTTACAACTAGCTTATCCTTAATCTTTACGAATATCCTTTGCACCAATACAATGAAAATCACAACGATGGGGCCAAAAATACTATGAAAGCCTATTATTACACTAACTTAAAATTATTGATGCAAAACATACGCTAGTCACAATAATTATATTATCATTAATTATTAAAGTCAAATTAGAAATCTAGATGCTCTTTCAACGATCAAACCGCACCAGAGGCAGCATAGCACGAGAAACTCGAGTAACACATGAAAGCATGGGCGAGCGTAGGCGCTCCAGTCCGGACAACAGTTCCAATCAAGCAAGCGCTACGGCGGCCGATCCATCTCGAAGAGAGTTTGTTTTTTGGACAAATCTCGGCGAGAGCTACGACCGCTACTCTGACTAGCCAGCCAGTGTCGCTTGCGGTCGCCGACGGCCTGCGAAACCGCGGCACTGCTGGTGGCGCGCCGAGGAACTGCACCTCAGGCTCGTGTGCTCACTCACGCAGCTGCTGCCGCCACGTGTGTGAGAGCATGCCCCACCGCTGCCGCCGCGGGCACGAGCACCGCTCCTGCCACCTCAGGCCGCGGCCACCTCAGGCTTCAAGTGGCTAGCGGCCTCTCGCCTTGCTTCGCTCGCCCGCGGCCACCTCAGGCTTCAAGTGGCCAGCGGCCTCTCGCTCAGCACGATGCCCCTTTTGTGTTTGCTGAATCCATTTTTTTAAGAATCCACCATGTTTTGGTTTCTGTTGACGCCGGATTTTGACACGTCTTGAATCGGCGTCAGGGAAGAAGATTGGCCGATGCGGTAGATATGAGAGCTACAGTAAGGAATCGGCCGATCAAGGTAACAGTTGAAAATCGGCCGATTGGTAGCACAGCCCATACCGACAGTAGAATTATTCCAGAACATCCTGGTCAAAAGCTGGTCAACAGGGCACGCCAAGTCGGTCAGACAAAAATTGAAGGGGATCCTGATTGATTAAGAAACGGCGGCGGAAGATTCTGCGGGAGTCCGTTTCCTTTAAAAGTTATTGTAGATATAGTAGTTTTCTTGTTTTAAATAAGGATGTAACAAGTCGTAATCGATCAGGAGTCCTAGTTTTCAGGGTATAAGTAGGAGTCGCTAGGGCTTTGCGAAGGGAATCAAATCAATCAACAAAACACTTCTACTTTTTACCAGTACTTTACTTTTCAAGTCGGCGACTTCGCCAATATTTTCTTCTTCCACGAGTTCGTACGGATTGGCAGGGCTGCATCAACCTGATCTCCGGCCAATTAGTAGGTTCCGTTTATCGAGTAATATCCGAGCTTTAACTACGGGCGCATCGTTGTGGTTTCGTTTGGATTTATTCACAAGTTATCGATATTTACTAGAATTGCAAGTTTTACCTGTTATTCTAGTATTATCACCAGTTATCCAGCTTGAGATCAGGGTAATCGGCTTCGTCATTGTTCTCCTTCAACCCATCGCCATACAGCCGATTAGATCTGTTTCAAGTGTAGTTTCTATAGTAATTGCTTAGATTGCTCCAACAGTTCTCTTTACAATTACTATACGATCATCGGCTGACCCATAGCCGATCATCTCTACAGCAAATCGGCCGATTTGCCGCCGACACGCTCCTCAGGACAGATCGGAAATCCAGCCGATCGACGCGCCTGGAATTTATTACTCTATTTCCTTGTCAATCAACAGGTCAGATTGACTGGCACGCCGCGCGAACCGCACCAGGGCGATAACCCGAACAGGAGCTAAGCAGATTCTCCCGGGTCGTGTGTCCGACGCTGAAGACCCATCGGCCGATTCCTATCCGGCCGATTTTAGCGCCAACACACTTTTGGCACGCCCGGTGGGACCATCCAAGACCTGATATGTCGAACAACGCAGAAATCTCTGACAGCAACATCATTGGGGTCACAGAAGCTGATCTCAAGGACGACCAGAGGGAGGAATTGGCCAAACATCTAGAAGATTACAAGAAGATATACCTCCAGTCGTTCAGTCGTACCAGAAGCGGGGAAGCGGTTAGGAAGGCTCCTATTCCAGCACCTCGCCACATCACCATTGCTGAAGACTCGGGCAAGATGTCAGAGATGATTCAACAGTCCGTGTATGAAGCATTCATTGACCAATCCTCGGTGATGAGCAACACGGTGTACAACGCCGTCGTCAACTCTCTGGCCAGCGGAGCCGTTCAAGGTTATCAGGGACCGGCATATGCCCCTCCAACCACCCTGCCGGCCAGAAGCTTACCGTACACATCCCAATCGGCTTCTCAGCCGATATTGACGCAGCGCGAGGGATACAACTCTCCACCACTTCCGGCGTCTCCAAGATACAGCGGTGCACCATGTCTCCCATCGCAAGCGCCGCTTCAACCCGTTCAAATGGCTTCTGTGCAGACACTACCCACGAGCTCAGTGCCTTGGGGGGCATCAGCCACGGCGTATTTCCCCAAGCCAGTGAACGGGCATGGCACTTATCCATTGCAGGTGTCGTACCAATCGGCCGCCCGGCCGACGGTCTCCCAGTACCAGCCGATTTTACCCGAAATCGGCAGGGGGGCAAGCACTGTGGAAGCATTCAGAGGCACGGTGCCAGCAACGACGTACGAAGAGGGTGCGGACGCGTTTCGCCAGCAGTCATCGGCCGCTCAGCAAACTTCGCCGATTCATCACCTGGCCGAACCAGCCCTTCAGCATATGCCCTCGCCTCGAACAACCGTTCATCAGCAGCAGGTGGACTGGACGGCAAAGATAGCAGAAGTAATCCAAGATCAGTTTGGGCTGAAGCCGAAAGTTCAAACTTATACTTACAAGACGTCGTATCCACCGGCCTATGACTCTTTGCCGTTCCCGCACCGCTACAAGGTTCCTGATTTCACCAAGTTTCAGGGACGGATGACACATCCACTGTGGAGCACATCAACAGATTCATCATCCAGTGCGGAGAAGCTGCCACACAAGACGCTCTAAGGGTACGGTTATTTTCATCATCTCTATCCGGATCGGCCTTCCAGTGGTTCACCACTTTACCGCCAAACTCTATCGTCACGTGGGCCGATCTAGAGAAAAAATTCCACAAGTATTTCTATGCAGGGGTACACGAGATGAAGATTTCGGATTTAACCAGCCTCAGGCAGAGGAGCGATGCGCCGGTGACAGGGTATATACAGAGATTCAGAGAAATCAAAAACAAGTGCTACAGCCTGGCTCTGACCGATGCACAGTTGGCCGATATCGCTTTCCAGGGCCTCTTACCGCAAATCAGAGAGAGATATGCCGCCCAAGAGTTTGAGAGCCTGAGTCAAATCGTCCACCGATTGTCAGGGCAGGAGATCCGACCGCTTGAACAGCGGAGGAGCTTCCAGAAGAAGGTGGCGAAGGATCCCAGAAGCGAAGGATCCAACGCCTACGCCAGTGGCAACATCAAGGAAAAGAACAGAGACAAGTGCTAGAGAGAAGGAATGTGAAATCTCGAATTTGGCGCCCAAAGAAAAGCGATCAAGAAACGGATAACCAAGAATCGGCAGCCGAGATTGATATGGTTTTCATACTACCGATGGAGTTCATGGCGCCAAGCGATCGGGACAAAATGACAAAAACAGAGGAAGAGCAAATGGCACAACTGGTATTAGAGCCGATGACGGCTACGTTTGAGAAACCAGAAGAGGAAAAACAACAGCATCTTAAGGCGCTGTTTCTCAAAGGGTATGTCAACGGAAGACCCGTCACAAGACTACTGGTAGATGGAGGCGCGGCAGTCAACATCATGCCGTATGCCATGTTCCGCAAGCTGGGCAAGGGGGATGACGACCTCACCAAGACGGACATGATGCTAAAAGATTTCGAAGGCAACGTGTCACCTGCCCGCGGAGCATTCTGCGTCAACCTCACCATCGGCAGTAAGACCCTCCCTACTACTTTCTTCGTCATTAATGGCAAGGGGTCCTATAATATGCTGCTTGGTCACGACTGGATACATGCAAACTGCTGTGTCCCATCTACTATGCATCAATGCCTTGTGCAATGGGTCGGCGACAGTACGGAGATAGTCGCTGCCGATTCTGTCTACAGCGTTGCGGCGGCCGACACACAACAGTGGAGCTGCGAGCACGTCAAGTGTATATCTGGCAGGACTTGGGACACTAACTTCCTAAAAGTGTCCGATTTCGGGTTACGGCCGATCCAAGCAGTCGGCTCTGAAGATTCAGAATAAATGGATCAGCTCGTCCGAGAAGATGGGAAGCTGGGGCACGGGTTCACGTCGGCCGATTTATTAGAGATGGTAGATTTGGGAGATAGCGGCAAATCGAGGCCGACGTACATTAGTGCCAATTTGGATTCTGAGTACAAATGCAAATTGTTAAGATTATTGAAAGAGTTCAGGGATTGCTTTGCTTGGGAATACCACGAGATGCCAGGACTAGACCGGTCTATTGTTGAACACCGGTTACCTATAAAATCAGGATATCGGCCGTATCAGCAACCTGCACGGCGGTGTAACCCCAAAATTCTACCTGACATAAAGGCCGAGATTACAAAGTTGATTGAGGCAGGACTTATTAGGCAGTGCCGCTACGCCGAATGGATTTCTAACATTGTGCCTGTATATAAGAAGAATGGAAAGTTGCGTGTGTGCATCGATTTCAGGAACTTAAATCAGGCGACGCCAATGGATGGTTATCCGATGCCAACGGCCGATATCTTGGTGGATGCTGCCGCAGGCCACAAAGTCATAAGCTTCATGGATGGGAATGCCGGATACAATCAGATATTAATGGCCGAGGAGGATATTTTGAAAACGGCTTTTAGGTGCCCAGGCCACCTTGGTTTATTTGAATGGGTGGTTATGACTTTTGGCTTGAAAAACGCCGGCGCTACATATCAACGAGCCATGAACTACATCTTCCACAAACTCATTGGTTCATCAGTGGAAGTTTATATAGATGACGTCGTGGTCAAGTCGAAGGGTCACCAGGATCATCTGGCCGATTTACAGGAAGTACTGGAGTGCACGAGGAAACATGGGCTGAAGATGAACCCAAACAAGTGTGCGTTTGGCGTATCGGCCGGACAATTCTTGGGATTTATGGTCCATGAGCGTGGGATAGAAGTTAGCCGCAAGACTATAGACGCCATCAACAAAGTAGTGGCTCCACGGAATAAAACTGAATTGCAGTCCCTCATTGGCAAGGTCAATTTCATCAGAAGATTCATATCCAATCTATCGGGACGTATTCAGGCTTTTACCCCTCTGTTGAAATTAAAGCCTGACCAAAAATTCACATGGGGAGAAGAACAACACAAGGCACTAGAGAATATCAAGCAGTATCTGGTTTCACCTCCGGTGTTAGCCCCACCACAGCCTGGTAAGCCGTTCAAGTTATATTTATCGGCTGACGGGCAGGCTATTGGATCGGCGTTGGTACAGGAGTTTGAAGGGAAAGAACGAGTGGTATACTACGTCAGCAAAAGACTTTTAGACGCCGAAACAAGATATTCTTCAGTGGAGCGGTTATGCTTGTGCTTGTACTTTTCATATACTAAGCTCAGGCACTATTTGCTATCAGCAGAATGCATAGTCGTGTGCAGAGACGATGTGGTGAAGTATATGCTATCGTTGCCGATTTTGAAGGGGCGGATTG
Source organism: Panicum miliaceum (assembly GCA_032594955.1). Lineage (NCBI taxonomy): Eukaryota > Viridiplantae > Streptophyta > Magnoliopsida > Poales > Poaceae > Panicum > Panicum miliaceum. The sequence continues at coordinate 18,306,827 of CM064071.1, read as the reverse complement.
GAAAATGGATCCTGGCTTTGTCAGAATTCGATCTAAGGTATGAATCGGCCAAAGCCATCAAAGGTCAGGTGATGGCCGATTTCGTAGTTCAGCATTGTGGACCAGAAATTGCCACCGTTGAACCAGTTCCATGGACTCTATATTTTGATGGTTCTTCGTGTGGGGTCGGATCAGGAATCGGCATCGTTCTTGTGTCGCCTCGGGCGGCAACTTATGATTTCTCTCTGCCGATAGAAGTTTCTGCAACCAATAACCAGGCGGAATATCGAGCTGTTCTGAAAGGCATCCAATTATTAAGGGAAGTCAGGGCAGATGTAGTCGAGATCTTTGGGGACTCCATGCTCATTGTGGATCAGTTAACAAGACGATCCGAGTGCAAGGATGACGTCTTGAGGATTTATTATGAAGATTGTCTTCAACTTTTGAAGGGCTTCAAATCTGCAACAATTGATCACATCCCCAGAGATTATAATGAAGAAGCCAACAGACTGGCTCAACATGCTTCTGGGTATCGGCCGATTCAGGGAGCGATGACGCTAGAACTCGCGGCCGATGACTGGCGGAAGGAGATCGCCGATTACTTGAAAAATCCATCCCAAAAGGTGGATCGGCGAACACGTTTTCAGGCTACAAAGTATGTGCTGCTTGAGGATGACTTATTTTTTCGGACGATTGATGGAGTTCTTCTCAAATGCCTGGGAACAGAAGAGGCAAAGGTTCTAATGGGAGAGATCCATGAAGGCGTGTGTGGAGCTCATCAATCGGCTCACAAAATGAAGTGGATGATCAGGAACAATGGGTATTACTGGCCGACCATCCTTGAAGATTGTTTCAAGTATTACAAAGGATGCCAAGACTGTCAGAGGTTTGGCAATGTGCAGCGCGCACCAGCGTCGGCTATGAATCCAATAATTAAGCCGTGGCCGTTCAGAGGTTGGGGAATAGATCTCATCGGGCAGATTCATCCTCCATCTAGCAAAGGGCATAAGTTTATATTGGTGGCTACAGATTATTTTACCAAATGGGTGGAGGCAGTTCCTTTGAGGAACGTGACATCAGCCGACATGATGGAGTTTGTTAAAAGCCATATTATATATCGATTTGGTATTCCTCAAACCATTACAACTGATCAAGGGACAATGTTCACTTCTGGAGAATTCGGAGAATTCGCCGCCGATATGGGAATTAAATTATTAAATTCTTCTCCATACTATGCTCAAGCCAATGGCCAAGCAGAATCGTCTAACAAGGGGATAATCAAGCTAATCAAGAGGAAGGTAGAAGAGCAGCCCAAGAAGTGGCATATGTCTTTGGCTGAATCTTTATGGGCGTACAGGATGGCTTGTCATGGGGCCACTAAGATATCCCCTTATCATTTGGTTTATGGCCATGAAGCGGTCTTACCATGGGAGATAAGAACAGGGTCAAGACGCATATCGCTACAGGATCAGTTAACAGCCGATGATTATTCGTTTCTCATGAAAGATGAACTTGACGATTCGGCGGGTTTGCGGTTGAGAGCTCTGATCAGCATAGAAGAGAACAAGAAAAGGGTGGCCAGATGGTATGACAAGAAGGTCAAAGTCAAACAGTTCTCTCAGGGAGATCTGGTATGGAAGCTGGTACTGCCGATAGGATCTAAGGATCCCAAATTCGGTAAGTGGTCACCCACTTGGGAAGGGCCGTATAGAATCGGCCGATGTGCTCCCGGAAATACATACATTCTGGAGACAATAGAAGGGGAGGAAATTCCAAGAGCTCTAAATGGACGATATCTGAAAAGGTACTATCCAAGCATTTGGGTAGATGCATAACTTACAGCAAGATATATCAAGGTAACGTGGCCGATTTCTCGTCGGTTTTCTGGTTACACATCTGGTGAAGGAAACATTGGGATTCATTATCGATTGGAAATCACAGATTACATGGCCGACATGGTGTAAGTCGCCCTTAGAATAAAAACACTACTGGTTACGCCTGCGTTGGATTTCTCTTTCGACGCGACCTGATCTTATCATGAGGGTGAGCCTTTCATCTTTCAAGTCCTTTGCAGTGGCTTCAGCTTCAGCTTGGTCGCAGAGTTCTTTCAGCAGGCGGGCCTTCTCCTCTTCCAAATCTTTCATGGTAACTTCGGTCTTAGCTTCAGCAAGTCGATGTGAAGATGAAGAACTCTCGTCAGAGGTTGGCATTTGTTCAAAGCAGACGAGATCCATATAATCCAAGATTGGTCGGACATTGGCAGGAACATGGTCTTTGAGTTCTTCAGAATGAGCTTTTATCAGATCTATATCAGCTTGCGACAATGGCTTGTTTGAATGCATGATTTCAATCGCTCTCTCCAAACCGGGGTTAAGATGGTTCGGCTGAAAGAAAGGATAGACAAACATGTTGGAACAAAGTAAGATATCTCAGGAAGGGATGGAGAGCAAATTGATACCTGGTTAACGGAAGAGGAGGATCGAGAAGACATTTTAATGCTTGACCAAAGACGACGAGGGGCGGGATTCAGAAGGAAAGGAAGACGAACAAGATGAGCATTTTTGGAAATAGTACGAAGAGGCGCCTTTATAGAAAAGAAGAGACGAAGGGTTGGCAAGACGTGTGCCGTCGGAGTAAAGGCATCAGTAAATGTAAAGCTGCCAGGGGAGATGGTCAAAGTTTGAGTCTACACGCCAACACGATGTTCGTCCTGTTACCGGATTCCATGTCGTGAAGCTGATTCTAGAGCAAGGATCAGATGCAGAGGACTAGGTAACGTAATTGACTCTGGGGTTTACTCCTGTCATAATTGGGAAGTTTCGGAGGAGAGGATTAAATAAAAGAGTTTCGAAGGAAAAGTTATATTTTACTCCGAAACTGGGGGGCATGTGTTGACGCCGGATTTTGACACGTCTTGAATCGGCGTCAGGGGAAGAAGATTGGCCGAAGCGGTAGATCTGAGAGCTACAGTAAGGAATCGGCCGATCAAGGTAACAGTTGAAAATCGGCCGATTGGTAGCACAGCCTATACCGACAGTAGGATTATTCCAGAAGATCCTGGTCAAAAGCTGGTCAACAGGGCACACCAAGTCGGTCAGAGAAAAATTGAAGGGGATCCTGATTGATTAAGGAACGGCGGCGGAAGATTCTGCGGGAGTCCGTTTCATTTAAAAGTTATTGTAGATATAGTAGTTTTCTTGTTTTAAATAAGGATGTAACAAGTCATAATCGACCAGGAGTCCTAGTTTTCAGGGTATAAGTAGGAGTCGCTAGGGCTTTGCGAAGGGAATCAAATCAATCAACAAAACACTTCTACTTTTTACCAGTACTTTACTTTTCAAGTCGGCGACTTCGCCAATATTTTCTTCTTCCACGAGTTCGTACGGATTGGCAGGGCTGCATCAACCTGATCTCCGGCCAATTGGTAGGTTCCGTTTATCGAGTAATATCCGAGCTTTAACTACGGGCGCATCGCTGTGGTTTCGTTTGGATTTATTCACAAGTTATCGATATTTATTAGAATTGCAAGTTTTACCTGTTATTCTAGTATTATCACCAGTTATCCAGCTTGAGATCAGGGTAATCGGCTTCGTCATTGTTCTCCTTCAACCCATCGCCATACAGCCGATTAGATCTGTTTCAAGTGTAGTTTCTATAGTAATTGTTTAGATTGCTCCAGCAGTTCTCTTTACAATTACTATACGATCATCGGCTGACCCATAGCCGATCATCTCTACAGCAAATCGGCCGATTTGCCGCCGACACGCTTCTCAGGACAGATCGGAAATCCAGCCGATCGACGCGCCTGGAATTTAATACTCTATTTCCTTGTCAATCAACATGTCAGATTGACTGGCACGCCGCGCGAACCGCACCAGGGCGATAACCTGAACAGGAGCTAAGCAGATTCTCCCGGGTCGTGTGTCCGACGCTGAAGACCCATCGGCCGATTCCTATCCGGCCGATTTTAGCGCCAACAGTTTCGTTTTCCGTTTTGAACCATGTTCTTTTGCTTATGTGCTTGTGTCCCTTTATAGAGGATTGTGGTACCTTGGCATGTTCTATAAGTTTTTCTATAAGTTTTTTCCCCTCAAGATTCCAGTGTCATGCACAAGTTAAACATATTTTGCCATGTTTTACACATAAAAAGGATTGTGGTACCTTGGCATGTTCATAGGTACATCATATGCTGTACCAGGTATATATTGCCGGTAAACTTTAGTTTATACTAACGATGGATTTATTATGGGTACATCATATAAGATGGATTTATGGGTACATCATATACAGTACCACAACGTATGTTAAATAAAATATGTACTTAATTTTAATTTATATATGTGATGAATTAATGGGTACATATGCGGTGCCACTATGTATATTGAATAAATATGTATATTGAACAGATGTGCTACCTATTTGTCTTAAATGCAGGATCAATCTAACATTACACATAGATTACAAAAATGAGAATAAGCAGCAAAGATTCTAACGGATAACTTTCAAAATTTGAAACTGAGTAATTGAGTGATAACTAGTGCAACATGTTGGATCTGCTTTTCGCACGGCTCGATGTGCTTTATGTACATTCAGTCGAAAAGTAGCTTTATGTTCTCATCCGTCAGCTCGGAATTCCTCCAAGGTATATATACTGTTCATAAATAAAACAAATACACTACAGATACACCCGCTAAAGACAACCGAGTGGGATGCGTGATGGAGGGCCAGGATAAGTTCCACCACAGCTGCACGGTGTACCAACCAACTGCCGTAGGGGTTGTTGCGACGGTCTCGTTTGTTGGCACGTGAAAACACGTATAATTGTATGGGAGATGTCGCTAGGATTTTGTTAGGCGAACCTAGCTACTTGTTCTTGACCTGCAGACAACTTCTAGGAAAGTTCTGGAGGTTCATTATTTTATGTTTTCCAACAAATATTTGTGTCCTTGTCAACATTAAGCCACCATGATTCCCTTCTACTTGTCAAAGCAGAAGTGTTAAATTTTACCGTACTATATATTATGTTCCAGCACTAAAAAGAATTCACAAAGTTTAGCTTTAATGCCTGCAATTAATCTCGATTACACTACTTCATGCCTGCAATTAATCTCGATTACACTAATAAGTAGTAAGCTGTTTCCAATTATCATCAGTGAAGGAAATATTATTGTAACCATAATAACCTTTGTCTGTGTAGTCAATAGTTATACTATTGTAACCACGTCTATATGGGAATTATAAAAATATTAAAATTAAATCCCAACAAACTAATACCAATATAATTATTGTTTGCCCTTCGTGTCATATCGTTCTAACTTTGTTCTATGTAAAACATTTCTATCTTTGATCATTAATTTCTAGATTTATGTTTTTAGATTCACCATGAGAAATATTTTTATAATGTAAACGTATGTTGTTAAATTATGAAGAGTTTCTAGGACGACGATGAGAGAGAAATATTTGATTTAGGATAAAACGAGAATGACAACTAATTAAAATGGAGTAGTCACTTGATAATAAAGAACATAATGCAATGACGACACGAGGAGAATGATATTCTAAATCATTGTTTGGGGATGTAGAAGTTTAGTAGAATATACTCTTCGAACCAAGGTTTTTACGTTTTGCATTAATGGATTTTCGAGGCATTAGTTCTCCAATTGTAAGTAGTAGGTACAAACAATAATTCAGGTGGTGAAACGACAAAGAGCATTAGTGTTGAAGGTTCACAATCGACTGCATCTTCGGTCCTGCTCACACAGCAGATTTCGCCAAGCTCAGTTTAGCTTTTGCACGAAACACCTAGAAGAAGTCCTGGTCATTCTGCAGTAGCCAATGGCCACCACCCACCGCTATAGAACCCCACCCCTTCCGTCCGTCAGCCTCTCCATCGTCATCCAGGGCAACTCAACTAGCACGGTTGCAAGATGCCGTCCAGCTAACCAATACTTCCCGACGCAAGCAGCCCCAACGAGCTAGACTAGAAAATACCGGCAGGCAGAGCAAGGGAAAAAGCGCACACGCTTCTACCACACCAACAAATAAACCAACCTCACTCGCCATGGGCCTCTCCAGCGGCCTCCACGACGTCTCCGGCGCGGCGCCACTGCCGCTCCTCCTCCTGGCGTCCCTCGCCTCCGCGCTCGCGTCTCTCTTCTCCGTCGTCAGCTCCCCTGGCGCCGGTGCCAACCCGAACACCACCCCCCCCTCCTCTGTCCGTATTTCCGGCCTCGACGCGCTCGTGGTGCTCGCGGACTGTCTCGCGGCATCCTACGTCTCTACCGCGGATGGGGCCACCGCGGCAGCTGCTGGCGACTGCACGGTGTGCCTGTCGGCTATCGCGGAGGGCGAGCGCGTGCGCACGCTCGCCTGCCGGCACGCCTTCCACGCGGCCTGCCTGGACGGCTGGTTCGACCAGAGCAGCCTCTCCTGCCCGCTCTGCCGCGCCGGGCCAGCCGCGCGAGATGACGATGCTCGGCGGCGCAGCGCCGGCGAGGACGCCGTCTCGTGGTTCGCCCGTTTCTGACCACAAGATGAAAATTAAAGAGCAGTGCAGATACAAGAGTGCTTCCTTCTTTCTCTATTGCATTTCGCATCGTACCCTTTCCTAGGATATATTAGCATGCTCGCATAAGCTCATCGGAGGGACTGTTTTGTAATATCTTCAACAGAAGAAACAAGAACAAGTTGTTGTCTTTGCTAGCTGACGGAGACATGGAATGGGACTAGACATAGTACTCGACACCAGTTCGAGTAATGAGTACAGAGTGTTGTCATGTCTTTTACACCTTTTGTAAAATGCATGAGATTTTAAACCTGATTAGGTAAAACCTTCTATAACCACTACTGTACTACAGCCCTAAGATAGGGATTTCACTGTGGTCGTTATAAGTCGTTTTAGCGACAGATCATCAGTCGGTATAAAATTATGCCGATTCTAACTATTTATCGGTAAAAGTGGTATCGGAATAAATCTATACCGACCGACTGTCTAATGCGCAGGAAAGAAATACGACCAACAATCCAACGGCAATTATTCAAGTGGACACAATGTAAATTATTATTTAGTATATGTCTCAAAATTATTCTGTTAACAGTAATTACAAGATAAATCAACGATTGGAACATTCATAATGATTCATTAAAAATGATCATATAACATTGATACTAAATCATCCATAGTTCCATACATGGGTAGCTAGCTAAGCTAATCCAATTGCACACTACAAGAGCAGAAACTAAGCTGGCTCACAGTTATCAGGTTTGCATCTATGAGCGGCTGTTAGCATTTCCACATCTACCATTACAGGTCAAACTATCACACTTCACCACAACCATTAAGCTTGTGCAAAATATTCATCTCCTGGAACTCCAAAACAAAACAAACACAAAAGGTTGCACGAACACTTCTCTTCCAGCTTGCAAACAGCTTCAAGCATCCTTCCTAGCATTTCTTCCAGAACTGCCTGAAAGTGAATGCAGCATGGAATTAGTGACAATTTTGAACAAGGTATGAAAAAAAGAAAATAACATACAACCACTCAAAATGTTGTTACTGTCATATTAGTGGATATCAAAGAACACAAGTGATCTTAATTGTTTATTCATTTGAGCAACACCTAACTAAGCATACTAGTGTTGTTCCTTACTTATGTACACACTACACAAGCATCTTATATGTTTAGTCATTTGAGCAGCACCTAACTTAGCACAAGACTTATGTAAACAAAAAAATACTATTCTATTCAGATGCTCATTGTGAGTTTATATGCCAGCCAACAAAACAAAACATGAAAGAAATAATTTCTCATCTATTCCCAGCTACTTCTCACTCCAAATAATGCTCAATTTGCAGAATTCTCACACTATTTCGACAATTCCAGCTCTAAAGATAAGCTTGCTATGGAGATTACTCTATGCAGATCACATGCTATCTAAATTTATAAATTCATATTTCTCTCATGAACAGATTGCTCTATGTTGTTTGTTGTAAGTAAAATTCAGACTAAATACCTCCAGTACTAGGGAGGATTTTGATGCCTTGCTAACCTTCACCTAACATACACATCATTAGTTAGAAACTTGGCCAATCACCATAAATGCAAAAAATAAACAACAAAAAGTTTAGGTTACTACTTTTTTATATGGCCATGCAATTGCCATCATATGAGAATCACCCTTAGTGTTCATCTCAGCATGAGGACGAGGCAGAGTCGCATCCCTTTTCAGCACTAAACTAACAATAACTTCACAATATTGCTTTCCAAGAGGCTGACTTCCTACCAAGGTGGTTGGATTAGTTGAAATAATTGTTCCCTTAGCCACAGGTAGCTCAGATCTCAACACGGCATATAATATCACTTCCTTTCCAACCTGAAGCAAATGATGCATTCATGAGAGCTGAATGAATGCGCAGAAGCACAGAAACAGAAATTTTATAGGATGGATGAGAAAATTACAAGTTCACATGTGGTGAGCGAGTGACATCATTCCTTGCTGGGGCTGATGGGTTTGCATTGATAGGGCTGCACTGATTGGACCGATGGGGCTGCAGGACGCCTATTGACAAGCAAGAACCGATCATCATCAGACTAATCATCATCGTCATCACATTCTGGATCACATTGTGCCTCATCATCATGTTCTTTGGACCTTGGGCTCTACATCAAACATTAGAATGAAAAGAATTTGTCAGACGCATGTTAAGAAATGTAGCCTACTAACACTCTGAAATCTAAATTGTGTATAGCACCACACTTGTGTCTGGGCTCGTGAATTAGAACCATTCTGTGACATGATTTCCACATCACGCCTTGCCATCCTTTCCTCTTCTTTTGCCGCCTCCATTTCTACTATGCGTTGTTCTAAAGCTGCTTTCTCACTTTCAACCTTGTTACGAGCCAAAACTTCCATTTGAAGCCTTCCAAATTTTATTTAACATATACGGCCCAAGAATATTTGTTCCCTATCTGACCATGCAACTGAACTACATGTGCACTTGTTGCAATATTTTCATAGCAGACTATCCAAGATAATATCAAATTTACTGCTGGTACAAAATAAGTAATGTACTGCATGTATTACATGCCACCATTAAATTCAAGAAATTGAATACATGAGCATAGTGAGTACAAAATCTGTGGGTTGCATATAGCTGACTAATTACATGTCAGGTTGCTTAATGGAAATGCTGAAATCAAATGCTTAATGCATCTAATTGACATTAAAAAACAACTGCCAAAATCCAAAGCAGTACCGAACCTTCAATTGTTTCCCCACTTAAACCAATAAGAACTTGGACCAAAGAGACTCCTCAATGTAATTTCTACAAACATTATGCGTGTGTGGGTGAGCAGAGCACATATATTCCTAACAAACACTATCGATGGAACTCAGGAACCAACAAACCAAAGAAGAGTTGTGAGATTCAACCTTCAGTGGAGTGCTCGATGTCGAAGTCAGGGACGTGGGGCTGGTGTGGAAGTCAGGGAGGCGGCAGCGCACGTCCTGCTCGAGGACGTCGAAACGAGAGACGTGAACGGCACAGCAGCTAGGGGACGGAGTGGGACGTCCATGCGGATCTGCGGCCTCCAGGTGCGGGCGGAGGCGTCGATGAGGTCGGGCTCGGGGTATAGGGCGACAGCCTGGATGGGGCCTCACGGGGCGCAGGGTGGCGACCTGCTGGACATGCACCTCGCGGGGCGCAGGGTGGCGGCCTGGACGGGGCCTCGTGGGGCACCGAGCTGCGGCCTGGACGGGGACTCGGACCTGGAAGCGATGGGAGTGGAGAAGCGGCTAGCAGTGAGTGGAGATTGGGAGGTGAAGGGCGCGTGAATTGGAGAGCGCGAGTGCGGAACATATTGATTTGGGAGAGGTGGGAAGCTGGGGCTGGCGACAATTTGGGGGAGACGAGGTAGCTGGGGCTGGCGGCGGTGAAGTTTTGGTGAAGTTGAGGAAGAGAAAAGCTAGGGTTTGGCATGACTGACCAGTGGGTCTCATGAAAAATTTTGTGCGCCAGTTACTGGACCGGAGCACGCGTGTAGAGGGAAATGGCCTGGTGTACTTATGCCGACCGATGGTTCAAGGTAAAAATTTGGATTTACCAACCAATGGTTATTCGGTAAACATAATTAGAAATACCGATAGATGTTCAATCCGGAAATCGTAAAATACCGACCAATGGTCTGATGAGACTCTATACAGACAGTGATTTCTACTTATACCGATAAATATCTGACACTAATATGGGGCTGTGGTATAATGAACTTTAACATTATTTATAGAACATGTACTAATATGTGTAGTATTAAATGAGTTTTTGCTGAATCCACCACAAAATACCACAGTCTATTTTTGGCCTCCCAACTACTATATGTGTCTAATTTTGAAGCCCCCTCCCCAACTCCAAAATCCGTGGCAGCGGTTTCTGCAGTTTGTTGCCAAGTACTCCCTTCATTCAATGAAAAGTGCAATCTTGCATTTGAAAAACATCCCACAAAGATTGCAATTCTAGAAATTTGATCTCAATTACCTGCCTAATTAAGTGGTCAGATTTGATTTGCATGCCAAAACTAACTGCATGTGGCCAACAAATGAGGGTACGAGAGTCTTTTCACGCCCCCACCAATCGGTTTGAAAAAAAATTAGAATTGCACATTTCATGGGACGGAGGGAGTAAGCCACTATGTGGCTAGGCCAACTTAGCATACTCTCTGTTATCTCCTGTTGGCGATAAAATCGGCCAGGAATCGACCGATGATCTTCAGCGTCGGACACACGACCCGGAAGAATCTGCTTAGCTCCTGTTCGGGTTATTGCCCTGGTGCGGTTCGCGCGGCGTGCCAGTCAATCTGACCTGTTGATTGACAAGGAAATAAAAATATTAAATTCCAGGCGCTCCGATCGGCTGGGGTTCCGATCTGTCCTGAAGAGCGCGTCGGCGAATCGGCCGATTTGCTATGAAGATGACCGGCTATGGATCAGCCGATAATCGCGTAATAATTGCAAAGAAAACTGCTAGAGCAATTTAAACAATTATCACAAATTCAACACTTGAAACAGATCTAATCGGCTATATGACGATGAACGAAGAAGGGCGATGATAAAGCCGATAACTCCAATCTCAAGCTGGATAACTGGTGATAATACTAGAACAACAGGTAAAACCTATAATTCTAGTAAATATCGATAACTTGTGAATAAATCTGAACGAAACCACAGCGATGCGCCCGAAGTTAAAGCTCAGATGCTATTCGATAAGCGGAACCTACCAATTGGCCGGAGATCAAGTTGATGCAGCCCTGCCAATCCGTACGAACTCGTGGAAGAAGAAAATATTGGCGAAGTCGCCGACTTGAAAAGTAAAGTACTAGTAAAAAGTAGATGTGTTTTGTTGATTGATTATTCATGTTATACCAAGCCCTGGCGACTCCTATTTATACCCTAAAACCAGGACTCCTAGTCGATTACGACTTGTTACAAACCTTATTTCAAACAGGAAAACTACTATATCTATAATATCTTTAAAAAGGAAACGGACTCCCGCAGAATCTTCCGCCGCCGTCTCCTAATCCAATCAGGACTTTTTCCATTGCTTCTTGACCGAATCGGCATTGCTACGTTGACCAACATCAGGCCACTTTTGACCGGGATCCTCTGTTGTGGTTCCAATCTATTTGGCGCAAGTTGCATCGCCAATCGGCTGATTCCTAACTGTAGCCTCAATCGGCCGATTCTTTACTGTAGCCTTTAGATCTGCTGCATCGGCCAATCTCTTCTCCTGACGCCGATTCAACACGTGTCAAAATCTAGAGTCAACACATGCCCCCCAGTTTCGGAGTAAAACATAATTTTTACTTCGAAACTCTTTCTTTAATCCTTTTCTCCGAAACGGGCGTAGTAAAAATCTCCTTCCGTTCCGCGGTCTTCTACATAATGATTGTGATTTTCTCGGATCGGGAGCTCGAGACAACTGTTCCCCTAGAATTTGTGTAGACGGCGCGGCAAAAATCCCGCCTTTGCCCTTTCTCTCTCGGATTGTCTTTAAGTACCGGCATTCTCCGCCTTTCATTGTCCACGAGCCTAGTAATCTTCTCCTGCGAACAACTGTTCATCTTCTTCTTGAGCCCTCTCGATCTCCAACCGCTCCCCCAGCGATTTCACCTGCGACCTACTCCAACCTTCCAATGGCAGCACCATCAGCAACTTCTCCAACCACGGAGGTTCCGTCGGCATCCCCCTCAGCGACGGCGGCTCGATCGGCGGCTCAACTGACGGCCCCATCGGCGACGATGAGCTTCATCCTGGAGGTAATCATCTAAAATTTTCCCCTTTTGATTTTCTACTGCTCCAGTATTTTCTGGATCCATTCTCAGCTTTTTCCCCTTTTTCCTCCTTTTTAGGCATTTGGGCACCAGATTACTATTCCTCTTTCAGAATCCCCCGATCTTATCTGCTTAGGCCCCATGGGGAATCCCGATCCAACTGACCTGATCAACCTAGAGACTCACAGAGTCCTGTTCAAGCAATCGCCCATGGATTTAGGTCAGTGGGCAGGTGGCTTTAGGTCCTGGCCGAATGAGACCCCCGGCTGGAGAGAATGGTACCATAGAGTAGCCAGGTCTAGGAAAGTTCAGTGGGATGAACTGAAAATCGGCCAGTGCATAGACCTCTCTCTATCCCAGTTGGAGAAAAATGAGCCCTTGGTCATAGCAGCTTCTTATTTCTGGTCCGACGCACTCAATGCGTTCCTTTTTGGACATGGACCTATGACTCCAACTTTGGCCGATGTCCTGTTGTTGACTGGCCTTGACATCTCCTCCTCTGATACCCCCTTTGACTATCTGATTAAGCCATCACATCGGCTAGAAACCAAAGGAATCGGCGGATGGAAGGGGTACATCAACAAAAATATGAGGACTGGGACAGTTTCAGAGAGAGAGCATACTGCGTTCCTGATGATGTGGCTGGAGAAACATTTTTTCTGTGGCAGAGCAGTTGGCCCTTCTTCTAACACCCAAGCCCTGGCAGAAGCTCTGTCACTAGGATCGGCCATTCCCCTTGGAAAGCATCTGTTGGGATCGGCCTACCACATGATGCACCAAATAGATATGAGCAAGGTCTCTCAGCAACAAATAGATACCAAAACTTTCCCCAACATTGAGTCAGAGGAAAACCCAACCATCCGACGATGCTGCACATCTTTTGGAGAAGCGGCATCGGCCTTCCCTGGCTGTCAATTCACTGCTGCCCGAACGGCCGAATACTTCAGATGTTTCTACAATGGCTTCAGTGAAGAGACTGTCAGTTAGTATCCATATCAGACAGTAGGGCTGATTTTCGAATTTCCCGTCTGCTACGACTCGTCCACTCATACTTTTGATAGGGAACTTATGGATACCCTGATTAAGCCAGAGATTTTGCTGGCCAACTTCTTCTCTGGAAAGGACTTTCCCACATATGAGTTCTATAATCCATCGGCTGCAGCAAGGCAACTGGGCTTTGGTCAACTGCCGATTCGAGTCTACTTTGCCGGTCAAGCAAAATTCAGAGATGAACTGACCAAGAGTCTTGACTACAATCGGCTGTGCAACTTAGTGCCAGACTCTAGCACCATTGACCTGAACAATTGGACAGTGGCCCCTTTTGCCATTCAGCAATTCAAACTATGGTGGGCAGAATGGAAGCAATACCTCTTCTGCATATCCCCATCAACATATTGCAACATTTTGGACCCAGAAAACATCAACCCAAGTGCAGCGGTATGTCCTTTCTCCCAGCCAATTTCAATGCTATCTCTTTCCATACTACCATCTTACCGTTAACTTGTATTTATCTTCTTAGTCTGAAAGCCAAGTCCCTCCGATGCGGAGCCGAAGTGGTAGGCCGATAGAGAGCGATCGTCCATATACGCCATATCCACTCATCGGTTTTCACACTCCAACCATCAAGGACATCGCTACTGGCCGATTGAAACGAACACCGAAAAGGCCAACCTTGAAGACAACAAGCCGTCGAGTGCGAGATGGCCGACTCCTCTATCCTTGCCGACTACCGAGATGGCCGATCCTCAAGTCACCGCAGAAGTCGGAGCAGCTGCGGCATCACTGCTAGTGGAAGCTGTTCAGGTAATCTTGCACACTTTATATATTTTTAAGTGCTCCACTAATACTAACTTTTTCTTTCTGTCAGGCTGCACAAGCCGCTCCAGTGCAGTCCCCACAGCAATCGGCCACATCCCAAGCGGAAGCCGAAACTCCAGCGACCCTTCTCATCGAGGTAGATAATCTCTTAACTCAATTTCTCGACATTCAGAAGACTAACTGATTCTGATGCAGGCCGATTTGGGTGCGTTGGTCGAACTTTCTCAACAAACATCAGCCGAAAGACCAACAGAAGTATGGCAAATATCCCATATCATCTTATTCAATTATCGTAGTATACTCACAATATTTATTTGTCATACCTTTCCAAGAAGCTGGCCCAAGTAGAGCATTAATAGTGGTCGAGTCCTCTTCCTCTGACGAGCCAATCGTGCCGGTTCCTGAGACGAGGGAGGTATTCCCATCGGCGCAAGCAAGAGAGATTCGCTTCAAGGAGGTAACAAACTTATCATTGGAATCGGCTGATCCCCTTTTACTGCTCGCTGATCCTTGTCTTTATTCTTCCGCAGGAACAAGACACTCCAAATAACAGCCTTTTCTCCTTTGCGGTCACCTTGCCCGACGATGAAGAAATCGCTTCACGCCAAGTTCCGTCGAGCTCTATTTCTGATGATGTCCGCGCCAAGCTCGAGAGCATGCGGATTCTCCTCCAAGATGATATCGACTGATTGGTGGAAGATGCTTTGCCGATTCGGCGGCTTTTTAGTGACATCAAAGGCCGAATCCTGGAAGAAACAACAGAAAGCTTGGAACGTGCTGCATATATAGAATCTATACAAACCCCAGTTCTCAGAGCCCTGCGCCATATGGCCGATCGTGCCCAGTTAGCAAAGACCCGGGAAGAAGCCGACTCGTACAAGCACCGAGCCCAAGAGGTACACCAACGGATCAACTTCCTCGAGAGCTCTCGCCCGGATATCGTCGGCACGATAGATCGCCTCAAACGGAGGAGAGCAGAGCTAGCCAAAGAGATGGAGCAAGTAACCAAAGACATAGCTGCCGAAGAAAAGAAGCTTCAAGAGCTCCCATCCGTCAGCGCTGGGTTAAGCAAGAAAGGCAGAACTTGGCCTGTGAAGCGATAAGACTTCGTCGCCATATATCAGAAGTTCCCGGATCGGCCGACGATGACCAAAGAGTACTAGACTCGGCCGATCAGATTAGGCAACGAGCTATCGCGGTCATAGATGCTTTCCTCGGGTTGTAAGAATGCTGTAAACATTTAATGCTCCTTTAATGTTACTGCGCCGATTTAATCCTGGACCACTTCCTTTGGCAGATTTGAATTTATGAATGCTTTTACTCCGATAGGACGTGTCCCACCATCTTTTTACTTCATTCTCTTCATAAGTACGAGATCCCACACCGTCTCCAGAGGCATATGCATTACCCATCTTCTCTCCCTCCAACAACTGGATCTCTATTCTCCCAAACTAAACATCAAGATGTCTTCTTCTTCTTCGTCCTCTGTCAACCAGGTACGAACCTTCCTCTGTTTCTTCCCTTGACATCTCAATCGCTCTGATGCTGGGTAGCTTTTCATCTCTATTTAGCCAAAACGTCTCAGTCCCAATCTGGAACGAGTGATTGAAGTTATGCATTCAGACGAACCACTGTCGCAGGCAGACATAGATCTGATAAGAGCTCATTCTGAAGAACTTAAAGATCATATTCCTACTGTTGTCCAGAAGTATTAGAACCTTATAGACGCTCACTGCCTAGTCCCCAAGCGACTACCATCTGAAAAGAGTCCTCCACTCCCTCATCAAGTTGAGACTGAAGCCGCCATGGAGAATTTGGAGGAGAAGAAGACCCACCTCCTGATAGAACTATGCCATCAAGTTGAGACTGGAGCCACCATGGAGGATCCGAGAGAGAATAGGACCCGCCTTCTGATAGAACTGGGCCGGATCGAGAGAGAAATCCAGAGCAAGCGTAATCAATAGATATATCGGTATTTTTATTCTAAGGGCGACTTGTACCATGTCGGCCATGTACTCTGTTGTTTTCATCGAATAATGAATTGGTCAGACCAAACGGAAAATATTTTCCTCCTCAAGGCGATGTCATCCCTGCATCTGCTATGTAGACGAAAGCCGATAGAAGTCGGCCATGTTGTCCATTCAAAGCTCTTTGGAATCCTTCCCCTTCGATAGTTTCTAGAATATACCAGGAGTCTTCTGCTGACATAATATACCACCCGTTCTTTTCCTTCGAACTCCTGTACCAACGCCGATCCAATAGCTTGTTCATCCGTCGATAAGTATAATTTGAACAACTTACCAGGCTGTGGCGGGATTAACACCGGAGGTGAAACCAGATATTGCTTGATATCTTCCAACACTCTACGTTGTTCTTCTCCCCATACAAATTCCTGGTCGGGCTTCAATTTCAACAAAGGGGTGAAAGCTCGAATACACCCGGACAGGTTGAATATAAATCTTCTAATAAAATTAACCTTGCCGATGAGGGACTGCAGCTCAGTTTTATTCTGTGGGGCTACAACTTTGTTGATGGCGTCTATGGTCTTCCGGTTGACTTCTATCCCGCGCTCATGAACCATGAATCCTAAGAATTGCCCGGCCGATACACCGAATGCACACTTGTTCGGGTTCATTTTTAACCCATGCTTCCTTGTGCACTCCAGTACTTCTTGTAAATCGGCCAGATGTTCCTGGTGACCTTTTGACTTGACCAGCACATCGTCGATGTAAATTTCCACCGATGCACCAATGAGCTTGTGAAAGATATAATTCATGGCCCGCTGATATGTAGCACCAGCGTTCTTTAACCCAAAGGTCATTACAACCCACTCGAATAAACCAAGGTGGCCCGGACACCTAAAAGCCGTCTTCGAGATATCTTCTTCGGCCATTAATATTTTATTGTACCCAGTATTACCGTCCATGAAACTGATGACTTTGTGTCCTGCGGCAGCATCTATCAAGACATCGGCCGTTGGCATCGGATATCCATCCATTAGTGTGGCCTGATTTAGGTTCCTGAAATCGATGCACACGCGCAACTTTCCATTCTTTTTATACACGGGTACAATGTTAGAAATCCATTCGGCGTAGCGGCACTGCCGAATAAATCCTGCTTCAATCAATCTTGTGATTTTGGCATTTATATCAGGTAGAGTTTTGGGATTGCACCGTCGTGCAGGCTGCTGATATGGCCAATACCCTGATTTTATAGGCAACCGGTGTTCAACAATGGACCAGTCTAGACCAGGCATCTCATGGTATTCCCAAGCAAAGCAATCCTTGAATTCTTTTAATAAACTTATCAATTTACACTTATATTCAAGATTCAAGCTAGCACTAATGTACGTTGGCCTTCGCTTGCTACCATCTCCCAAGTCCACCATCTCTAATGAATCGGCCGACGTAAATCCATGCCCAAGCTTTCCATCTTCTCGTACGAACTGATCCATCTATTCTGAATCTTCAGAGCCGACTGCTTGGATCGGTTGTAGACCAAAATCGGACACTTTCAGGAAGTCAGTGTCCAAGTCCTGCCGGATATACACCTGACGTGTTCACAGCTCCACTGTTGCGTGTCGACCGCTGCGACGCTGTAGGCGGAATCGACGATGACTATCTCTGTATTGTCGCCGACCCATTGCACTAGGCACTGGTGCATCGTAGATGGGACACAACAATTCGCATGTATCCAGTCATGACCGAGCAACATGTTGTAGGACCCCTTACCATTAATAACAAAAAAGATAGTAGGAAGGGTCTTACTGCCGATGGTGAGGTCGACGCAGAGCGCTCCACGGGCGGGAGACACGTTGCCCTCGAAGTCCTTGAGCATCATGTCCGTCTTGGTCAGGTCTTCATTGCTTTTGCCCAATTTGCGGAACATGGCATACGACATGATGTTGACTGCGGCGCCTCCATCCTCTAGCAACCTGGTAACGGGTCATCCGTTAACGTACCCTTTGAGAAATAATGCCTTGAGATGTTGACGTTTTTCATCTTCTAGTTTCTCAAAGGTAGCCGTCATCGGCTCTAGCACCGGTTGCGCCATTTGCTCTTCCAACTTTGTCGCCTTGTCTCGATCGGCAGGCGCCATGAATTCTATCGGCAAAATGAACACCATATTAACATCGGCTGCCGATTCTTGACTGTCTGCTTCCTTGCTGTTGTTTTTCTTGGGGCGCCAGACCCGAGACTTGCCGTTTCTCTTTTCCAGTACCTGCCTTTGTTCTTCTTCTTGTTGCTCTCACTGGCGCAGGTGTTGGATCCTCCGTTTCTGGGATTTGGATAGACCATCAGGGCACCACCTGGGGTTTACTAGTTTGGCCGATGTTCTGGCATGCTCCCAATCTAGTTCCCTTCCTAGGGGGTTTTCATCTGACACCCTGTCATCAGCCATTTCTTCCAACCGATCGTGTACGCTGATTCTGCCCCCCAGTCGATCCTGCTGGTTGATTATGCCTTTCAACCGGTGATACCGGTCAACTCTGCCCTCCAGCCGATCATGCACTGAAAGGCGCTATCCTTCTTGTTCGCGCTGGTATCTGCTGATCAGCTCCGATCCTCTATCTCTGGAGCATGATCTTTTAAACGGACGATCGTTGCAGCTTAATTCGTTGCACTCAGGACAGTTATCGGCTGACGGCAATCGGAGGTCGTTCTCCCAGCAATGGATGAAGAACGGACATTGCCAGTGGTCCTCGTGCCGGCGTATCATTTCGTTGTGATATCTTGAGTGTTCCTGCTACCGCCGATATTTGCTGAGCAAGAATTGGGAGGTGACGGGTCTGCGCGATGGTTCTGATCCTTCGCTCTTGTCTTCAGCCCGCCTTTTCCCTTTGACCTCATGCGTCGTGACCTGCTTCCTGGGATCTACGGCGCTGCTCCTTCTTGCTGATTCCGACGTCAGCACCTTGGTTTGAAGTGAATTTCTTCCCGTGTCAACCATGTTGGCCGGGAAAGGATGCTAGTCTATCTTCATCGGCTTTGCCGGTTTGGCCGGGGTTTCAAACTTGAGCCTCCCCTGCTGGATGGCCGATTGTATCTGCTGACGAAAGATCTTGCACTCATTCGTGTCATGAGACGTGGCGTTGTGCCACTTGCAGTTCTTCATCTTCTTGAGCTGATCGGCCGAAGGGATCGTATGATACTGAGATAGCTTGATCTTCCCTTCCTGGAGTAATAAGCCAAAAATCTTATCGGCTTTTGATGTGTCATAGCCGAATGTTTCTGGTTCTTTCTTTCCGAAAGGGCACGATATTGGCTTTTTGCCTTTCACCCACTCTGCTAGGCCAATTTCTTCTTCTCCATCCGATTCAGACCCTTCCAGATATGCCACCTTTTTATGGAAATTTCTCCGCTGCTCAAACGGCCGGATTTCCTGACCTGCCAATCGATGAACGATCTGGCTTAGG
Organism: Panicum miliaceum; assembly: GCA_032594955.1. NCBI lineage: Eukaryota > Viridiplantae > Streptophyta > Magnoliopsida > Poales > Poaceae > Panicum > Panicum miliaceum. Next base: position 18,287,291 of record CM064071.1, on the reverse strand, counting down.
CTTTCAAATTCTTACGAAGCATACCTTTCCTTGATTTGTGGCAGGAGGCCCTGGAAAGCAATATCGGCCAACTGGGCATCGGTCAGAGCCAGACTGTAGCATTTAATCCTGACTTCTCTGAACCTCTGTATGTATCCAGTTATAGGTTCATCGCTCCTCTGCCTGAGACTGGTCAAATCTGAGAGCCTCATCTCATGTACTCCTGCGTAGAAGTACTTATGGAACTGCTTCTCCAGATCGGCCCAAGTGACAATGGAATTAGGTGGCAAAGTGGTGAACCACTGGAAGGCCGATCCAGACAGAGATGATGAAAACAGACGCACCCTCAAAGCATCTTGCGTGTCGGCTTCCCCGCACTGGATGATGAATCTGTTAATGTGCTCCACGGTGGATGTGTCGTCCAGCCCCAAAAACTTGGTGAAATCGGGCACCTTGTACCGGTGTGGAAACGAAAGCAAGTCATAGGCAGATGGATATGACGTCTTGTATGTGTAGGTCTGTACTTTTGGCTTCAAGCTAAATTGGTCCTGAATTACTTCTGCAATTCTTGCTGTCCAGTCCACCTGCTGCTGATGAACGACCGTTCGAGGTGCCGGCATATGTTGAAGGACTGGTGGTGGTACGGCCGGGTGATGGATCGAAGCATGCGGTGAATTCTGTTGTGTCATGGCCGTCTGAGCAGTTGACAGTTGATGGCGAAGTGAATCCGCCGCCCCGTCGTACATCATCATCGGCGCCGTGCTTCTGAGTGCCTCTACAGCGCCTGCCCCCCTGCCGATCTCTGATGAGACTGGTTGATACTGAGGGACCGTCGGTCGGACGGCCGATTGGAACGGCGGTTGGATTGGATCAGAAAAAGTCGTCGTCGCCGATGCCCCCCAGGGTACCGAGTTTGTGGGCAACGATTGCACAAAGGCGATCTGGACATGCTGAAGCGGTGCTTGCGATGGGAAGCATGGTGCACTGCTATACCTTGGAGACGCTGGAGGCAACGGGGTGTTGTATCCTTCGCGTTGCGTCGATGTCGGCTGAGGAGCCGATTGGAACGTGCCTGGTGAGCTTCTGGCTGGAAGTGCAATCGGCGGGTCAAACGCTGGCCCCTGATACCCTTGAACTGCTCCGTTGGCCAGAGAGCTGATGACGGCGTTATACACCGTATTGGTCATCACCGAGGATTGGTCGATGAACGCCTGGTAGACGGACTGTTGGATCATATCGGACATCTTGCCCGAATCCTCAGCAATGGTGATATGGCGGGGAACTGGATGAGGAGCTTTCTTGACAGCCTCCCCACTTCTGGTACGACTGAACGACTGCAGATACATCTTCTTGTAATCTTCTAGATGTTTAGCCAATTCTTCCTTTCTGGTCGTCCTTGAGATCCGCTTCTGTGATCTCAATGATGTTGCTTTCGGCAACTTCTGTGTTCTTCGACATGTCGGATCTTGAAGTTGGTCCCACTGGGCGTGCCAAAAGTGTGTTGGCGCTAAAATCGGCCAGGAATCGGCCGATGATCTTCAGCGTCGGACACACGACCCGGGAGAATCTGCTTAGCTCCTGTTCGGGTTATTGCCCTGGTGCGGTTCGCGCGGCGTACCAGTCAATCTGACCTGTTGATTGACAAGGAAATAAAAGTATTAAATTCCAAGCACTCCGATCGGCTAGGGTTCCGATCTGTCCTGAAGAGCACGTCGGCGAATCGGCCGATTTGCTATGAAGATGACCGGCTATGGATCAGCCGATAATCGCGTAATAATTGCAAAGAAAACTTCTAGAGCAACTTAAACAATTATCACAAATTCAACACTTGAAACAGATCTAATCGGCTATATGACGATGAACGAAGAAGGACGATGAACGAAGAAGGGCGATGATAAAGCCGATAACTCCAATCTCAAGCTGGATAACTGGTGATAATACTAGAACAACAGGTAAAACCTATAATTCTAGTAAATATCGATAACTTGTGAATAAATTTGAACGAAACCACAGCGATGCGCCCGAAGTTAAAGCTCAGATGCTATTCGATAAGCGGAACCTACCAATTGGCCGGAGATCAAGTTGATGCAGCCCTGCCAATCCGTATGAACTCGTGAAAGAAGAAAAAGTAATGGCGAAGTCGCCGACTTGAAAGTAAAGTACTAGTAAAAAGTAGATGTGTTTTGTTGATTGATTGTTCATGTTATACCAAGCCCTGGCGACTCCTATTTATACCCTAAAACCAGGACTCCTGGTCGATTACGACTTGTTACAAACCTTATTTCAAACAGGAAAACTACTATATCTATAATATCTTTAAAAAGGAAACGGACTCCCGCAGAATCTTCCGCCGCCGTCTCCTAATCCAATCAGGACTTTTCCCATTGCTTCTCGACCGAATCAGCATCGCTCCGTTGACCAACATCAGGCCACTTTTGATGGAGATCCTCTGCTGTGGCTCCAATCTGTTGGCGCAAGCTGCATCACCAATCGGCCGATTTCCAACTGTTACTTCAATCGGCCGATTCTTTACTGTAGCCTTTAGATCTGCCGCATCGGCCAACCTCTCCTCCTGACGCCGATTCAACACGTGTAAAAATCTGGCGTCAACAGTGTGTATGAAGCCGAAGTTCATTATGATGCTAGTGCTTATCCAAGGCCTAAAGCAACCTGGTAATGATACTGATGTGTACCTAAAACTATTGATTGACGACCTTCTATTGTTCTGGAAAGAGGAGGGTGTTAGTGTGAGTGATGCGCACAAACAGAAATATTTTAACATATGCGCATTGTTGTTTGTAACTATTATTGATTGATCTACACTTAGTAACATGTACAGATAGTCCAATAAGGGATTTAGGACATGCACCCATTGTTTAGATTAAACTGATAGCATATATATAAAAAACTGTCAAAAATTGTATACATGGGATGTTGACGGCCGTTAAATACCAATTTTGCCTATCAATATATCCAGGAAACAAACGAGAACTAACATTTCTCACATGTATATTAGTTTAGAATAATGTTATTTCCATATATCCCTTGTTTTGTTGGCGTGTAGGGATTGGAGCAATTTAGAGCGAGAAAACACACTCAAGATGGCAAGGAAACATAACCGCGACCAATCAAAAGTTGCCACCTAAGCCTCACATGGATCAAAGGGCCAACAAACCAACCAAACCGACATACCTCAGCTCAGGGAATGGACAACCGATATAAGGACCCACCTGTCAGCCTCCCTGCCAAAGGCAGTGGCCGATGGCGGTTGGGCTGGTTCGGCCGAACCACTAGTTTTCCTGAAACAACTTTCATCCGCCTCACCTTCAGCCGATATGTGGTAGCTCCTAGACGCATCCCCATGTCGGTTGCGCTGGATTGGCAGTAGAATACTGGGCAAAACCAACCTAAAGAGGCTAGAAATAGAAGAGTGTGCCCTCCGATTCAACACACACCAAGAAGGTCATTCTCTCTTCCTCATTGCAGGTAGTCCTTAGGCTAGTAGAGTTTAGGCTTGAGGTAGCTCTTCTTTGAGTTCCCAAGTCCACTTGGAGAGTTTCGTATGGCTTTAGTATTTTTCTTTCTTTGTATGACTTGGATAGATTCAATAGAGTTACCTTATTTATCATTGCTTATTTATGGTTCATATAATGCTCTTATAGTTATATGTTCCTTGTATAGTTTATGCTTGTACCATATATCTTGCATGTTTAGACGAGTAAATCTAGTACCATGGCATCGGTCCAAAATTTTCATGTTTGCTCTAGCGCAATGTCTGTCGATCCGACGGACCGGGGCTTCACGCGGGTCAATAGAGTATCATTTACCAATGTAAGCATGTGACATGGGTTTGCTAAATGTTGCTAGATGCCTGTGTACCCTACAGTTTGTAGAGGTTGGGGCGACAGGTGATGGCAGCCTTATCTGTCCTTCGTAATCCTTCATGTCCAGGTATGATGTAATAGTTTGTAAATTGCCGTAATGGACTAGAGTCTCCTCTACCGGTCATAATCTGGTGTCTCGATAGTGCTTGAGAGCCTAGAGTTGGGTCATAGTGTTGACGCCAGATTTTGACACATGTTAAATCGGCGTCGGGAAGAGAAGGTTGGCCGATGCGGCAGATCTAAAGACTACAGTAAGGAATCGGCCGATTGAGGTAAGAGTTGGAAATCGGCTGATTGGTGATACAGCTTGCGCCAACAGCATGGGACTATTTTGGAGAGTCCTGGTCAAAAGTTGGTCAACAGGGCAACGCTAAGTCGGTCAAGGAGCAATTGAAAAGAGTCCTGATTGGATTAGGGGACGGCGGCGAAAGATTCTGCGGGAGTCCGTTTCCTTTAAAAGTTATTATAGATATAGTAGTTTTCCCTTTTTTAAATAAGGTTGTAACAAGTCGTGATCGACCAGGAGTCCTAGTCTTAGGGTATAAATAGGAGTCGTCAGGGTCTTGCAAGACATCAACACATCAATCAACAACAATACTTCTACTTTTTCAGCAATTTACTTTCAAGTCGGCGACTTCGCCAATACTTTTCTTCTTTCACGAGTTCGTACGGGTTGGCAGGGCTGCATCAACTTGATCTTCGGCCAATTGGTAGGTTCCGCTTATCGAGTAATATCCGAGCTTTAACTACGGGCGCATCGCTGTGGTTTCGTTTGGATTTATTCACCAGTTATCGATATTTACTAGAACTGCAAGTTTTACCTATTATTCTAGTATTATCACCAGGTATCCATCTTGAGATCAGAGTAATCGGCTTCGTCATCGTTCTTCTTCGATTTATCATCTTACAGCCGATTAGATCTATTTCAAGTGTTGCATCCGTACTAATTGTTTAGATCGCTCCAGCAGTCTTCTTTACAATTATTACGCGATTATCGGCTGATCCATAGCCGATCATCTTTACAGCAAATCGGCCGATTCGCCGCCGACGCACTCTTCAGGACAGATCGTAACTCCAGCCGATCGGAGCGCCTGGAATTTAATACTTTATTTCCTTGTCAATCAACAGGTTAGATTGACTGGCACGCCGCGCGAACCGCACCATGGCGATAACCCGAACAGGAGCTAAGCAGATTCTCCCGGGTCGTGTGTCCGACGCTGAAGACCATCGGCCGATTCCTGTCTGGCCGATTTTAGCGCCAACACACTTTTGGCACGCCCAGTGGGACACTTCAAGATCTGATATGTCGAAGAACGCAAAAATTTCCGATAGCAACATCATTGAGGCTGTCAAGAAGACTCCTATTCCAGTTCCCCGCCACATCACCATTGCTGAGGATTCGGGCAGGATGTCCGATATGATCCAACAGTCCGTCTACCAGGCATTCATCGACCAATCCTCGGTGATGACCAACACGGTGTATAACACCGTCATCAGCTCTCTGGCCAGCGAAGCAGTCCAAGGCTATCAGGGACCAGCGTACGCCCCGCCGATCATGCTGCCAGCTAGAAGCTTACCGTGCACATCCCAATCGGCTCCTCAGCCGATATTGACTCAACGCGAAGGGTACAACACTCCGTTACCTCCAGCGTCTCCAAGGTACAGCGGTGCACCATGTTTCCCATCACAGACGCCACTTCAACCCGTCCAGATTGCTTCTGTACAATCGCTGCCCACAAGCTCAGTACCCTGGGGGATATCGGCGACAACGGCTTTCCCCGACCCATCAACCGGGCATGGAAGCTATTCAATCCAGGCGTCTCACCAATCGGCCGTCCGGCCGACGGTCCCTCAGTATCAGCCGATCTCATCAGAAATCGGCAGAGGGGCGAGCACTGTAGAAGCATTCGGAGGCACGGCGCCAATGACGACATACGATGGAGCGGCGGATTCACTTCGCCATCAACTATCAGCTGCTCAGCAAAATTCGCCGCATGCTTCGATCCATCACCCAGCCGTACCAGCCCTTCAACATATGCCGGCGCCGCGAACAGTCATTCATCAGCAGCAGGTGGACTGGACGGTAAGAATAGCAGAAGTGATTCAAGACCAGTTTGGTTTGAAGCCAAAAATGCAGACTTATACATACAAGACGCCATACCCATCGGCCTATGACCTGCTGCCGTTCCCACACCGCTACAAAGTACCTACCTTCACCAAATTTTCGGGGTCAGACGATACATCCACTGTAGAGCACATCAACCGATTCATCATCCACTGCGGGGAGGCTGCCACACAAGATGCTCTGAGGATGCGTTTGTTTTCATCGTCTCTGTCCGGATTGGCCTTCCAATGGTTCACCACCTTGCCACCAAATTCTATTGTTACGTGGGCCGATCTGGAAAAGCAGTTCCATAAGTACTTATACGCAGGAGTACATGAGATGAAGCTCTCAGATTTGACCAGCCTCAGGCAGAGGAGCGATGAACCAGTGACTGGATATATACAGAGGTTCAGAGAGGTCAGGAATAAATGCTACAGCCTGGCTCTGACCGATGCACAGTTGGCCGATATCGCTTTCCAAGGCCTCCTGCCACAAATCAAGGAGAGGTATGCTTCACAGGAGTTTGAAAGCTTAAGCCAGATCGCGCACCGATTGGCAGGACTGGAAGTCCATCCGTTTGAGCAGCGGAGGAATTTCCAGAAGAAAGTGGCATACCTAGAAGGGTCTGAATCCGATGGGGAAGAGGAAATTGGCCTGGCAGAATGGGTGAAAGGCAAAAAACCGATATCATGCCCTTTCGGAAAGAAAGAGCCAGAAACATTCGGCTTTGACACATCAAAAGCTGATAGAATTTTCGATTTATTACTCCAGGAAGGGCAGATTAAGCTATCTAAACATCAAGCCATCCCTTCGGCCGATCAACTCAAGAGGATGAAATACTGCAAGTGGCACAACGCCACGTCTCATGATACGAATGAATGCAAACTCTTCCGTCAGCAGATACAATTGGCCATCGAACAGGGGAGGCTCAAATTTGAAATCCCGGCTAAATCGACAAAACCGATGAAGATAGATCAACATCCCTTCCCGGCTAACATGGTTGACACCGGAGGAAATTCACGTCAAACCAAGGTGCTGACATCAGAATCGGCGAGAAGGGGCGGCGCCGTCGATCCCAGGAGGCAGATTACGGCGGAAGAGATCAAAAGAAACAGGCGGGGGCTAGAACGACCACGCAAACCCATCACCTCCCAGTTCTTGCTCAGCAAATATCGGCAACATCAGGAACGATCAAGATACCACGACGAGATGATGCGCCGGCACGAAGATCACTGGCAATGTCCGTTCTTCATCCATTGCTGGGAGAACGGCATCCGACTGCCGTCAGCCGATAACTGTCCTGAATGCAACGGATTGAGTTGCAACGATCGCCCGTTTAAAAGATTGCAGTCTACGGACAGAGGATCAGAGCCGATCAGCAGAAATCGGCGCGGACAAGAGGAACAACGCATTTCAGTGCATGATCGGCTGGGGGGCAGAGTTGACCAGTACCACCGGTCAAAAGGCAGGATCAACCAACAGGATGGACTGGGGGGCAGAATCAGCGTGCACGATCGGCTGGAAGAGATGGCTGATGATAGGGTGTCAGATGAAAACCCCCTGGGAAGGGAACCAGATTGGGAACACGCCAGATCATCGGCTAAACCAGTAAACCCCAGGTGGTGTCCCGATGGCCTCTCCAGATCTCAGAAACAGAGGATCCAGCGCTTGCGCCAGTGGGAACATCAAGAAGAAGAGCAGAGGCAGGTGCCGGAGAAAAGAAACGTTAAGTCTCGGGTTTGGCGCCCCAAGAAAAACAACAGCCAGGGTGCAGGCAATAAAGAATCGGCAGCCGACATCAACATGGTGTTCATATTGCCGATGGAATTCATGGCGCCTGACGATCGAAACAAAGCGACAAGAATGGAAGAACAAATGGCACAACTGGTGTTAGAGCCGATGACGGCTACTTTTGAGAAACCAGAAGAAGAAAAGCGGCAACATCTCAAAGCACTGTTTCTCAAAGGCTATGTTAACGGACGACCCGTCACCGGATTACTAGTAGATGGAGGTGCCGCAGTTAACATCATGCCGTATGCCATGTTCCGCAAGCTAGGCAAGGGCAATGAAGACCTCACCAAGACGGATATGATGCTGAAGGATTTCGAAGGCAACGTGTCTCCCGCCCGTGGAGCGCTCTGCGTCGACCTCACCATCGGCAGTAAGACCCTTCCTACCACTTTTTTCGTTATTAATGGCAAGGGATCCTACAACATGCTGCTTGGTCGTGACTGGATACATGCAAACTGCTGTGTCCCATCTACAATGCATCAATGCCTCGTGCAATGGGTCGGCGACAGCACAGAGATAGTCACTGCCGATTCCGCCTACAGCGTTGCAGCGGCCGACACGCAACAGTGGAGCTGCGAGCACGTCAAATGTATATCTGGCAGGACTTGGGACACTGACTTCCTGAAAGTGTCCGATTTCGGTCTACAGCCGATCCAAGCAGTCGGCTCTGAAGATTCAGAATAGATGGATCAGCTCGTCCGAGAAGACGGGAAGCTTGGGCATGGATTTACGTCGGCCGATTTATTGGAGATGGTAGATTTGGGAGATAGCAGCAAATCAAGGCCGACGTATATTAGTGCTAATTTGGATCCTGAGTATAAGTGTAAACTGATGAGTTTATTAAAAGAATTCAAGGATTGCTTTGCTTGGGAATACCATGAGATGCCAGGTCTAGACCGGTCCATTGTTGAACACCGGTTACCTATAAAATCAGGATATCGGCCATATCAGCAACCTGCGCAACGGTGCAACCCCAAGATTCTACCTGATATAAAGGCCGAAATCACAAAGTTAATTGAAGCAGGATTTATTCGGCAGTGCCGCTACGCCAAATGGATTTCTAATATTGTGCCCGTGTATAAAAAGAATGGAAAGTTGCGCGTGTGCATCGATTTCAGGAACTTAAATCAGGCCACGCCAATGGATGGATATCCGATGCCAACGGCCGATATCTTGATAGATGCTGCCGCAGGACACAAGGTCATAAGTTTCATGGACGGTAATGCAGGGTACAATCAGATATCAATGGCCGAGGAAGATATTTCGAAAACGGCTTTCAGGTGTCCAGGTCATCTTGGTTTATTTGAATGGGTTGTGATGACCTTTGGATTAAAGAACGCCGGTGCCACATATCAGAGGGCTATGAACTATATCTTCCACAAGCTTATTGGTACATCGGTGGAGATTTATATAGATGATGTCGTGGTCAAATCAAAAGGTCACCAAGAACATCTGGCCGATTTACAAGAAGTACTGGAGTGCACAAGGAAGCATGGGTTGAAGATGAACCCAAACAAGTGTGCATTCGGTGTATCGGCTGCGCAATTGTTGGGATTCATGGTTCATAAGCGCGGGATAGAAATCAACCGGAAGACCATAGACGCCATCAACAAAGTTGTGGCCCCACAAAATAAAACTGAGCTACAGTCCCTCATCGGCAAGGTCAATTTTATCAGAAGGTTCATATCCAACCTGTCAGGGCGTATCCGGGCTTTTACTCCTCTGTTGAAATTAAAGCCCGATCAAGAATTTATATGGGGAGAAGAACAACGCAAAGCATTGGAAGATATTAAGCAATATCTAGTTTCACCTCCGGTGTTGGTCCCACCACAGCCTGGTAAGCCGTTCAAATTATATTTATCGGCTGATGAACAGGCTATTGGATCGGCGTTGGTACAGGAGTTTGAAGGGAAAGAACGAGTGGTATATTACGTCAGCAGAAGACTCCTAGACGCCGAAACAAGATATTCCCCGGTGGAGCGGCTGTGCTTGTGTTTATACTTCTTGTGTACCAAGCTGAGGCACTATTTGCTATCGGCAGAATGCATAGTTGTATGCAAGGATGATGTGGTGAAGTATATGCTATCATTGCCAATTTTGAAAGGGCGGATTGGAAAATGGATCCTGGCTCTGTCAGAATTCGACTTAAGGTACGAATCGGCCAAAGTAATGACCGATTTCGTAGCTCAGCATTGTGGACCAGAAATTGCCGTCGTTGAACCGGTTCCATGGACTCTATATTTTGATGGTTCTTCGTGTGGGGTCGGATCAGGAATCGGCATTGTTCTTGTGTCGCCTCGGGGGGCAAGTTATGATTCTCTCTGCCAATAGAAGCTTCCGCAACTAATAATCAGACGGAATATCGAGCCGTTCTGAAAGGCATCCAACTATTAAGGGAAGTCAAAGCTGATGCAGTCGAAATTTTTGGAGATTCCATGCTCATTGTGGATCGGTTAACGGGGCGATCTGAGTGTAAGGATGATATCTTGAGGATTTATTATGAAGATTGCCTTCAGCTTTTAAAAGAGTTCAAGTCTGCAATAATTGAGCATCTCCCCAGAAATTATAATGAAGAGGCCAACAGGCTGGCCCAACATGCCTCCGGGTATCGGCCGATTCAGGGAACGATGATGCTAGAGCTCGCGGCCGATGACTGGCGAAAGGAAATCGCCGATGACTTGAAAAATTCATCCCGAAAAGTGGATCGGCGAATACGTTTTCAAGCTACAAAATATGTGTTGCTTGAGGATGATTTATTTTACCGGACGATTGATGGAGTTCTTCTCAAATGCCTGGGAACAGAGGAGGCAAAGGTTCTGATGGGAGAAATCCATGAGGGTGTGTGTGGAGCTCATCAATCGGCTCACAAAATGAAATGGATGATCCGGAAAGATGGGTATTATTGGCCAACTATTCTTGAGGATTGTTTCAAATATTACAAAGGATGCCAAGACTGTCAGAGGTTTGGCAATGTTCAGCGCGCGCCAGCATCGGCTATGAATCCAATAATTAAGCCGTGGCCGTTCAGAGGTTGGGGGATAGATCTCATCGGACAGATTCATCCTCCATCGAGCAAAGGGCATAAATTCATATTGGTAGCTACCGATTATTTTACTAAGTGGGTGGAGGCAGTTCCTTTAAGGAGCGTGACATCGGCCGATATGATTGAAGTCGTTAAGAATCATATAATCTATCGATTTGGTACTCCTCAAACCATCACAACTGACCAGGGAACAATGTTTACTTCTAGAGAATTTGGGGAGTTTGCTGCCGATATGGGGATTAAATTATTAAATTCTTCTCCATATTATGCTCAAGCCAATGGTCAAGCAGAATCGTCCAATAAAGGGATAATCAAGCTAATCGAGAGAAAGAGAAGATAAGTAATGCGTGTGCCTCTGGAGATGGTGAAGGGTCTACTTATAAAGGAAAGAGAGGTAGATGGATGGTGAGACACGTCCTATCAGAGTAAAAGCGTACATAAATGCAAAGCTGACTAAAGAAACAAGTTCAAGATCAAATCGGCGCAGTAGCATTGAAGGAGCAATAAATGTTTACAGTATTCTTTACAGCCTAAGGAAAGCATCTATGGCCGCAATAGCTTATCGCCTAATTTGATCGGCCGAGTCTAGTACTCTCTGGTCATCATCGGCCGATCCTGGGACTTCTGACACACAGCGATGAAGTCTTATCGTTTCACGGGCCAAGTGCTGCCTCTCTTGCTTCAGCTCACTGATGATGGATGGGAGTTCTTGAAGTTTCTTTTCTTCAGCGGCTGTCTCTTTGGTTATCTGCTCCATCTCCTTGGCCAGCTCTGCTCTTCTCCGTTTGAGCCGATCTATCGTGCCAACGATGTCCGGACGGCAGCTTTCAAGGAAGTTGATCTTTTGGTGTACCTCTTAAGTCTGATGCTTGTATGAATCGGCCTCTTCCCGGGTTTTTGCCATCTGGGCACGATCGGCCATGTGGCGCAACGCCCTGGAAACCGGAATATGCATATGCTCTATATAAGCAGCATGCACCAAGTTTTCTGATGTTTCTTCCGGGATTCGACCCTTGATATCATTGAAAAGTCGTTGAATCGGCGAAGCGTCTTCTACCAATCGGCCGATGTCATCTTGAAGGAGAATACGCATGCTTTCGAGCTTGGCGCGGACATCATCGGAGGCAGAGCTCGACGAAATTGGGTGTGAAGCAATTTCCTCGTCATCAGGCAAGGAGATGGCAAAGGAGAAGATGCTGTTGTTAGGGGTGTCTTGCACCTGTGAGGAAATAAAGAGAAGGGTTGGCAAGCAGTAAAGGGGAATCGGCCGATTCCAATGGTAAGTTTGTTACCTCCTTAAAATGAATTTCTCTTGCCTGCGCCGGTGGAAGCGTCTCCCTTGTCTTAGGGGCTGGTGCAGTTGGCTCGTCGGAAGAAGAAGATTCAACGATTATTAGTGCTCCGCTTGGACCAGCTTCCTGAAAAGACATGGAAAACAGATCCTATAAGTATGCTATGGGAAATTGAAATAAGATGGTGTGAGAAATTTACCATGCCTCTATTGATCTTCCGGCCGATGTTTGTTGTGGGGTTATAGCCAGCATACCCAAATCGGCCTGCATCAGGATCGGTTAAGTTCTCTGAAAATTAAGAGATCAAGGTAAGAGATCATTTACCTTGATGGGAGGAGCTGCTGGAGTTTCGGCTTCCACTTGGGACGTAGCCGATTGCTGCGGAGACTGCGGTGGAATAGCTTGTGCAGCCTGGCAGAGGGAGAAAGTTAATGTCAGTGGAAGATTTGAAGAATATATGAGATAAGTAGGATTACCTGAACATCTTCTACTAGTAGTGATGCCGCAGCTGCCCCGACTTCGGCGGTGATTTGAGGATCGGCTATCTCGGCAACCGGCAAGGGTAAAGGGATTGGAGTCTCGGCCGATGCCACCGCCGTCTGGTCAGCCGATCCGATACGGGGAGTCTCAGCCGATGCTATCGCCGTCTGATCGGCCGATCCGATGCGGGCTCGCACTCGACGGCTGGTTATCTTCGAGGTTGGCCTTTTCGATGCTCGTTTCGATCGGCCAGTAGAGATATCCTTGATAGTTGGAGCATGGAAACCGATAAGTGGATATGGCGTATATGGATGGTGACTATCTATCGGCCTGCCGCTTCGGCTCCGCATCGGAGGGACCTGGCTTTCAGACTGAGAAGATGAATGTGGGTTAATAACAAGATGAAACTATGGAAAGGAATAGCATTGGAATCGGCTGGGAGAAAGGACATACCGCTGCGTTTGGATCGATATTTTCTGGATCCAGAATGTTGCAATAAGCTGATGGAGACTTGCAGAAAAGGTATTGCTTCCATTCTTCCCACCATAATTTAAATTGCTGGGTGGCAAAAGAGGCAACTGACCAATTATTCAGGTCAATAGTGCTAGAATCTGGCACTAGATCGCACAGCCGATTGTAGTCAAGATTTGAGGTCAGCACATCTCTGAATTTCGCTTGACCAGCGAAGTAGACCCGAATCGGCAGTTAGCCAAAACCCAGTTGCCTTGCTGCGGCCGATGGATTGTAGAACTCATAGGTGGGAGAGTTCTTTCCTGAGAAGAAATTGGCTGGCAGAACCCCTGGCTTGATCAAGACATCCATAAGCTCCCTGTCAAAAGTATGGGTGGAGAAGTCGTAGCTTATGGGTAATTCGAAAATCGGCTCCACTGCTTGATACGGATGCCAGCTGACGGTCTCTTCACTAAGGCCATTATAAAGGCATCTGAAGTACTCAGCTGTGCGGGTAGCAGTAAACTGGCAGCCAGGGAAGGCCGATGCCGCTTCTCTAAAGGATCTGCAGCATCGTCGGACGGATGGATTCTCCTCTGACTCAATGTTAGGGAAAGTTTTGGTCTCTATCCGTTGCTGAGAGACCTTGCTCATGTATAAATTGAGCCAGAGGGTGATGAACCACCAAGGACCGCCAGGGTTCCCAATCGGCTCCCCCTTCGACAGCTTGGTGCTGATTTGGTGCATCAGGTGATAGGCCGATCCCAGCAAATATTTTCCAAGGGGGATGGCCAATCCTTGTGACAAAGCCTCCGCTAAAGCTTGGGTGTTTGAATAGGGTCCAACTGCTCTGCCACAGAAAAAGTGCTTTTCTAGCCACATCATTAGAAAAGCAGTGTGCTCCCTCTCTAAAACTGTCCCGGTCTTCATATTTTTGCTAATATACCCCTTCCACCCGCCGATTCCTTTGGTCTCTAGCCGATGTGATGGCTTAAACAGATAGTTAAAAGGGATATCGGCGGAGGAGACATCGAGGCCGGTCAACAACAGAACATCAGCCAAAGTCGGGGTCATGGGTCCATGTCCAAAAAGGAACGCATTGAGTGCATCGGACCAAAAATAAGAAGCTGCCATGACCAGAGGTTCATTTCTTTCCATCTGAGATAGAGATAGGTCTATGCACTGGCCGATTTTTTGTTCCTCCCACTGAACCTTCGTAGATCTGGCTATTCTCTGGTACCATTCTCTCCAGCCGGGGGTTTCATTTGGCCAGGATCTAAAGGTACCTACCCACTGATCTAGGTTCATGGGCGATTGCTTGAAAGGGACTCTGTGAGTCTCTAGACTGATCAGGTCAGTTGGATCGGGGTTCCCCATAGTGCCTAAGCAGATAAGGTCAGGGGATTCTGAGAGGGGGATGGTGATTCAGTGCCTAAGTGCCTAAAAAGGGAGAAAAGGGGAAGAAACTGAGAAAAGATCCGAAGCAATAGAGAAATGAAAGGGGAAAAATTTCAAACATTTACCTCTGGGATGGAGATCATCGTCGCCGATGGGGTTGCCAGAGGAGCCGCCGATTGAGCCACCGCCGCTGAAGGGATCGCCGATGGAGCATCCGTGGATGGAACGGTCGCCGATGGTGACGCCATTGGAGGGTTGGAGCAGGTCGCGGATGAGATTGCCGGAAGGGGGGAAGCGTTTGGAGATCGAGAGAGCTTGGAAGAAGACGAACAGTGGTTCGCTGGAAGAGAATGCTAGATTTGTGGGGAAGAGTAGGCGGAGAAGGCCAGTACTTGAGGAAAACCGGGACAGCAAGGGCAAAGATGGTATTCTTGCTGCGCCGTGTACACGAATTCCAGGGGAGCGGTCGTTTCGCGCGCTCGGTCCGAGGAAGTTTCAATCATTGTGCCGCGGAACGGAAGGAGATTTTTACTCCGCCCGTTTCGGAGGAAAGGATTAAAGAAAGAGTTTCGAAGAAAAAGTTACGTTTTACTCCGAAACTGGGGGGCATGTGTTGACGCCAGATTTTGACTCGTGTTAAATCGGCGTCGGGAAGAGAAGGTTGGCCGATGCGGCAGATCTAAAGGCTACAGTAAGGAATCGGCCGATTGAGGTAACAGTTGGAAATCGGCCGATTGGTGATACAGCTTGCGCCAACAGCATGGGACTATTTCGGAGAGTCCTGGTCAAAAGTTGGTCAACAGGGCAACGCTAAGTCGGTCAAGGAGCAATTGAAAAGAGTCCTGATTGGATTAGGGGACAGCGGCGGAAGATTCTGCGGGAGTCCGTTTCCTTTAAAAGTTATTATAGATATAGTAGTTTTCCCGTTTTTTAAATAAGGTTGTAACAAGTCGTGATCGACCAGGAGTCCTAGTCTTAGGGTATAAATAGGAGTCGTCAGGGTCTTGCAAGACATCAACACATCAATCAACAACAATATTTCTACTTTTCAGCGATTTACTTTCAAGTCAGCGACTTCGCCAATACTTTTCTTCTTTCACGAGTTCGTACGGGTTGGCAGGGCTGCATCAACTTGATCTCCGGCCAATTGGTAGGTTCCGCTTATCGAGTAATATCCGAGCTTTAACTACGGGCGCATCGCTGTGGTTTCGTTTGGATTTATTCACCAGTTATCGATATTTACTAGAACTGCAAGTTTTACCTATTATTCTAGTATTATCACCAGTTATATAGCTTGAGATCAGAGTAATCGGCATCGTCATCGTTCTTCTTCGATTTATCATCTTACAGCCGATTAGATCTATTTCAAGTGTTGCATCCGTACTAATTGTTTAGATCGCTCCAGCAGTCTTCTTTACAATTATTACGCGATTATCGGCTGATCCATAGCTGATCATCTTTACAGCAAATCGGCCGATTCGCCGCCGACGCGCTCTTCAGGACAGATCGGAACTCCAGCCGATCGGAGCGCCTGGAATTTAATACTTTATTTCCTTGTCAATCAACAGGTCAGATTGACTGGCACGCCGCGCGAACTGCACCAGGGCGATAACCCGAACAGGAGCTAAGCAGATTCTCCCGGGTCGTGTGTCCGACGCTGAAGACCATCGGCCGATTCCTGTCTAGCCGATTTTAGCGCCAACACATAGAAATGTGTATGTGTATATAATATAGACTGTGCATGCTTTGTTTAGAAGTACAAAAGGCCCTTGTAGCTTTTCTTTTGCCTTTCTTCCTGCCTAGTTCTCTTTATCTAAGCTTAAGTATTCGTGTGTGTCACACTGCCCATAAGTACTCGTGGGAAAGATAATCAAGTCTACTTTCCAATGCAAGAAACTTCATGTTATTTGGACTTCTCAATAAGGAGAAATGACCAATTTAGTGGAAACTGCATAGAAACCCAACAGCCATACGAGACTCCTCGGGATTTCATTTCGTGGTGGCCTTTGAGTTAGCAGAACTCTAGAAACTTCAAGGCTCATTAACACTGAATTAGAAGGGTTGTTCTTAGTATAAATAAACCTTATATCCTATCTATTAGAAGACTTTCGATGAACCGAATACAACCCCTTTGTTTAGTTATGTTTCTCTACCCCTTTACTCTTGTGATTTCCACTTAGGATTACAAAAGTGACCCCTTCATCGGCACCCAATCTGTTCTCCTGCTACTCTGAGTGCAGGCTGCGTAGATTGGTTCTTTGAGAGTGTGATTGGGCAAATCCTTGATTCAGGCTGTGTCGGTGTTTTATCGCTACGGTATCCCTCGGTGGTGAGTTTGTAGGTAGGGTGTCGCTGAGATCAGGAACTCGAAGGTGTAAAGGAATGCAAGGTTTAGACAGGTTCGGGCCGCCGAGAGCGTAATACCCTATGTCCTGTGTGGTTTGTATTGCCTTTGATGATGATTCTCCATGAGGGGGTCCATGTCCGCCCTTATATAGTCTGGGGGGACAGGTTTACATGGAAGTCTTGGTCGGATACAAGCCCAGGAGTCCTACCCGAGTACCTCTCGGGTAGTTTCCTACCGTGTCCGACTAGTTTCACTATTGTACGAGTAATTCTACTGCATTACGAGTAGTTACAACAGATGTAGGGCGTGGGCCATGTCCCATCCCGTATCCTAGGAGAAGTGTGCCACGTGGACAGTCCCGTGTGCCCGGGTCTGACAAGCCCCCGAGCACTTTGTAGCCGAGTACTGCAGGCGTCCGAGTACTTCTGAAGGCATCTTTGAGTTCTCTCGAACTTCGTCTTGAAGGTGTCCTCCGAGTTCTTCCTTGGCTGCGTCGAGGTTGTGAGGTGCTCATGCCCCGAGTAGTTGCCTAGTCTTCTTTATATGGGGTGCGATTAAACTCGCACTCCATATGGAGTAGCCCCTGAGCCTTAGGTTGACTCATAGAATCAGGCTGAGGGTCAATTTAATCTTGAGTCTTCTGTCCTTATCTTGCAGCATATTTGAAAAATAAGTCACCGATGACACGTGTCCCGCAGCCCCCGAGCCTTGAATCCAAATCCCCAAGTTTTGGAATTAAGGATCTAAAGAATCGTGGCATACAATATGACGGTAAAGATTTGATGGTGAACATGGGCAAATTGGTGTAGTAAATTTGAAAACCTCTTTTTTCGGGATGGATTCCCTGAAAAAATGGTGAAACAAATAACATCCCCAACAAACACCCAAAATTACCTCTCAAATCAATCTTTGTGCCCTTAGCCAATGACTAAGTAAGACCTCTGGGTAATAATTTGAACAAACCCCTTATTTCAAAATAACATCCCTGAAATAATCGTTAACAAACATCTACCCAAGATAAATCTTAAAAAGCCTCTTGGATCGGGTATGGTCGAGTAGTTGTACAACATCCAGCATGTAAACATGAGAGTTGTCCCTTGAGGCACGCTGAGTGCCTGGTCCCATCAAGCCCCCGAGCCAGGAGCTAGATGATAAGCATAAAGTAGATGTAGCAGAATGGTGACGCTAGCCCCCGAGCCCAGGCATTGGGCAAGTAGCCGCTGAGTCTTGAATAGTCGATGAAGCCATCTAGTGGGAATCGATCCCGACTAGGATTGTAGTCAAGATGAGTAGTCGAAGTAGTCGAACAGGTGTAGAACTAGTCGTAATCTAGTAAACCTCTCAGCATGGGAGCGAGGCCCCTTCAATAACATAGTGTACAAGTCGAAAACAAGTAATATGTTACTCGAAATAAGGGAGCGAGGCTCCTTCAGCAACCTTGCGCGTAGTACCAGTCGTAAACCAGTAAAACGGCGTTGTACTGGAAATGTGAGCGCAAGGCCCCTTCATTAACCCAAGATACTAGTCGGAAACTAGTAATTAGATACTGGAAGTATGGGAGCGAGGCCCCTTCAGTAAACTTGCGTGTAATACCAGTCGTAGACCGGTAAAATGGAGGTTTACTGGAAGTATCAATCTCCAGGCACCAATAGAAGATGTCCCCAGTTGATCAAGGATGAAAACGACATAGATGCTCAATATTCCAAGAATTTGGTACCTCTTGGCCGTCAGAGTACTGTAAGCGATAAGATCCAGAGCCTGTAACCTTGTGCACAGTGAAAGGTCCCTCCAATTGGGAGTTAAGCTTGTGTAGCCCGTTATAATCCTGGAGTCGTCGAAGAACCATATCTCCAACGTTGAAAGAGCATCGTTAAACGTTCCTGTCGTGGTAACGACGAACTCCCTGTAAGTAGCGAGCCCACTGCAACAATACATTGCATCAGATTTCCTCAACTGAATCAAGCTCGAGATGTCTTGCAGTATCAGCCTCGCCTTCGTCAAACATGTCCAGTCGTGGAGACTTCCACATTACGTCAGCTGGTAATATAGCTTCAGACCCGTATACGAGAAAGAAAGGTGACTGTCCTGTGGCTTTCCTTGGTTGTGTGCAAAGCCCCTAGACTATTGATGAGATCTCATCGAACCACTTGCCGTCCTTTTTGCTGTTCTCGTTATAGAGTCTTTTCTTCAATCCATCAAGAATCAAGCCGTTGGCGCACTCAACCTGGCCATTGGCCCACGGATGAGCTACTGAAACATATTTGACTTCAATGGTACTGCATTCACAGAAATCCCAGAACTGATGCGAGTGGAAATTAGATCCCAAATCTGTAATGATGGTGTTGGGGAAGCCAAAGCGGTGTAAGATGTCGCAGATGAAAGTAACCACTCGATCTGCTGTGAACGTTGCGATTGGCTTGTACTCGATCCACTTGGTAAACTTGTCGATGGCCACCAACACGTGTGTGAAACCTCCTGGCGCAGTTGTTAAGGGCCCTATCATGTCCAGGCCCCAGCATGCAAACGGCCATGAAGGTGGTATGGTGATGAGGTTATGGGCCGCGACATGAGGCTGTTTGCTAAAGAATTGACAGTTGGTACACCAGCGAACAAGTGCTTCGGCATCTGCCAAAGCAGACGACCAGTAGAAACCAAAGCGAAATGCCTTGCCGACTAGTGTGCGAGAAGCCGCGTGGTTCCCGCACACGCCCTCGTGAATCTCTTTGAGTATCTCTTTGCCCTCCTCCGTGCTGACACACTTCATGAGTATGCCTGATGCTGATCCACGCTGGTACAGGTTGCCCCAAACTAGAACATACCCTTTGCTGCGCCGTAGGATGCGAGTAGCTTCAGCGCTTTTTGGGTCGACGCTGGGGGGTAGCTTGTGCTCCTGGATGTAGTCGCTGAAGGCCACCCTCCAGTCTACCTCGATCATCAAGACCTCTCGGTCGGGTTCATTGGGACCCTGAGCGATGGAACTTGAGTCTGGTGCCTTGATGGAACGGTGATGCAACTCGTGAACAAAAACTCCCGGTGGGATGTTAGCTCAATCAGAACCCAGTTTGGAGAGCACATCCGAGCCCACATTGTTGTCGCGAATCACTCGAGCTTGCATATTTCCGTAACGTATGCGTCCATGGTGTCCTTGTTGATGTCACACTCGTTGTTGACTGGTTGAACCACCAGTAAGGAATCATCGTAGACGAGCAGTCGCTTGATGCCCAGGGAGACTGCCAGGCGTAGCTCATGCACTAATGCCTCGTACTCGGCTTCGTTGTTAGAGACCTCGAATAGTATTTGAAACACGTACTTGAGCTGTTCTCCTCTCGAGCTTATGAAAAGTACTCCCGTACCACCACCACCAACCTTGAGTGAGCCGTCAAAGTACATGACCCAATGTTCTGGCTGGTTGGTTGGGGCTTCCACTTTGTTTTTTGCCCACTCCGCCATGAAATTGACTAGTGCCTGCGACTTGATGGCTGTCCGGGGCTTGAAGTCGAGTGTGAGGGCTCCCAGCTCCACTGCCCACTTGGAGATGCGCCCGGTAGCATCTCGATTATGGAGGATATCTGCCAATGGGAAGTCGGAGACCACTTGGATATTGTATGCATTGAAGTAGAGGCGAAGCTTCCTGGAAGTGATGAGTATACAGTAAAGTATTTTCTAAATCGTTGGGTAACGAACCTTAGATTCAGAGAGGACTTTGCTGATGAAGTAGACTGGTTGCTGCACTCCGAAGGTGTGGCTTTCCTCCTGGCGTTCCACCACTATTGCTGTGCTGATGACGTGAGTAGTCACGGCGATGTAGAGTAGGAGATTCTCGCCTGGTTGGGGAGCCGTCAGGATGGGTGGCGACTGCAAATGGTGCTTGAGATCTTGCAGTGCCTGGTTTGCCTCCTCGGTCCACTTGAACTTGTCGTGGAGCTTGAGCAATTTGAAGAAGGGAAGTCCCCTTTCTCAAAGTCTGGAGATGAATCGATTCAAAGCTGCCATGCAGCCTATGAGCTTCTGGACGTCCTTTATCATCCTTGGAGCGTCCGTGGTTGTCATGGCGTTGATCTTCTCCGGGTTTGCTTCAATTCCTCGGTGACTAACAATGAACCCGAGTAGTTTTCCTTGTGGCACACCAAAGACGCACTTCGTTGGGTTAAGCTTCCATCAAAACTGTCGCAAGCTGACAGGAGGCACATAAAGAGGATACACTTGCCGATATTGTGTGCGCTGCTGGTTACTTGCTGATATCGTGTCGTTGCTGATCTTCATTGTTTTTTTCTTGCTCCTTACTTGTTGACACTACTGTTATAAGGATACGAGTAGACCAGCAACTAAGGATAAGCAATTCGGACATTTATTCAGCATTGCTATCTGTTATTGAATTGTGTTCTACTCACATACTTGGCCTCCTATAGCTCCACATACTACTTCTGGATAACACAGGTGTTTGACCCTTGCAATCGTGGGCTACATCTCCCAGGTATCCTTTGTCTTGCTGGTAAGGTGTTTCCTTTTTGCTGTGTTGATTGAGAGGCACCACTACCATTGCATATTAGATTATTAGGGATAACCTTTACTGTTTGTTGCTGTTCTTGTATCTACAATGCCAGGTGACGATGGAAATAACACTCCTAAGGACATCAACGAGTGTGTCAGCCAAGAGCAATTATAGTCTCCTGTAGACAATGCTCAGAAAGATAAGAAGGAGACGGTCGTCAAGGCCGTCACCGACGCGTTCATTGAACTCAAGCTCGACACATCATTGAGAGGTTGGACAGGAGGGTATCCACGCTAGCCGATAGGGTTGCTGTGCCGGAAACTCATCAACCGACCTATGAAGACACCGGACACCCCAAGGACGAGGTGTATGATGCCCATGGTAATATAGATCACGTAGCTACATGACAAGCACGGCTACGACGTCGTCTTTGCAATAACACCACAGGTATGGGCGGTACTGGTAATCGTAATCGTGTTCCCGATGATCCTTATGCTAAGATTAAATTTACCATACCTTCTTTTTCAGGACATTATGATGCTGAGGGATACCTTGATTGGGAGATGACAGTAGAGCAAAAATTTAGTGCCCACCTTGTTCCTGAGCAACATAGAGTTAGACAAGCCACTAGTGAATTTAAAGACTTTGCAATCATTTGGTAGACTGGTTTAGCTGCAGAGGGCACTTCACCTAGTACATGGGAAGAACTTAAGGTTTCTATGCATGATAGATTTGTTCCACCATCTTATACTAGTGACCTGCGTAAGAAATTGATGCGCTTAGAACAGAGATATAAATCTATGCAGGACTACTATGGTGAGCTTCAAAAAGGTTTGATGCGTTGTAGCATAGTGGAGGGAACCGAGGATTCTATTTGTCAGTTCTATTTTGGTTTGAGGCGGGAAATTCAGGACACTGTTGACTATAAAGAATTTAATACTATCAACCAGTTGTTCCAGTGTGCTATGCTTGCAGAGAAGGACTTGTAGGGACGTGAGTAGCAGAACAAGACCAGCGTCCGGACATCCTTTGCACCACGTACGCCGGTGCATTCGCGGCCGGCCAAGCCCTCTAGCTTTCGGACGCCCACATCAGCAGGCAAACGACCTGCCATGAGTGGCGTTCCTGCTACACCAAACAAGCCTTGCACACATGCTGCAGATTCAATTAAAATTTCTTTGCAGGTTTCTGCCCAAAGTTCCTCGTCCGTTGCCTCGACGGGATGCACTTCCGGCATTCAGTGCCATTGCTGCCTTGGGATTGGCCATGTGAAGAAGGATTGCCTATCAGACCCGGGCACACGGGACTATGCACGTGGCGTACCTTTCCTAGGATAAGGGATGGGACATGGCCCACGCCCTACATCTGTTGTAACTACTCGTAGTGCAGTAGGACTACTCATCCACTAGTGAAACTAGTCGGACACGGTAGGAAACTACCCGAGAAGTACTCGGGTATGACTCCTGGGTTTGTACCCGACTAGGACTTCCATGTAAACCTGTCCCCCCAGACTATATAAGGGCGGACAGGGACCCCCTCCAAAGGGACAATCACCATCAAAGGCAATACAAACCACACAGGACGTAGGGTATTACGCTCTCGGCGGTCCGAACCCGTCTAAACCTTGTGTTCCTTGCACCTTCGATGTTCCTGATCTCCGCGACACCCTACCTACAAACTCACCACCTCGGGGGTATCCCCCGGTGGGGGTGGCGGTAAAACACTGATAGCTGGCGCGACAGGTAGGGGTGTCCATCGAGCATCCACCAGAGAATTTGATGGCATCCTTCAACTTTACCAGCGCTATGCTCGACGAGGGAGCCACCACCGTCCGAGGGGTCCCCGTTTTCGACAACTACTCGGACTCCAACGAAGAGTACTCATTTTTTAGTACTACACCTTCAAGCTAGTCCCGAGGGGGACTCGGAGACAAAGGAGCCACCGCTCGTCGGGCGGCCCCCACTCTTGAAAACCACTCGCAACCCGATGGCCACACCGAATCGTTTTTGTGCAGCCATCTGGGTTTAACCATAACATCAATGCCTCAAGGCCGTTTCGTGTACTGGAAGGGCTTTGAGCCCTCCAAACTACTCGATTACGAGTCCCGCCTTGTGGCCTTCACGCAGGAACTGCCCTTCCAGGAGGGCAAACCTCTCTCTCCCATCGCGGAAGAGGGAGAAAATAGCACAGAGCTACTCAAGTATAGCCTTACGACAAACAACTCGCCGAATTGTCAAGTATGCATGGCCTCCCTTCACAACGCGGAGGACGACGAGCTGGACCCCGAGTACGACAACGAACAACTCACGGATGTCTCAGCCGACGAGCCCACAGCTGACGCTCCCTAGAATGAAGACGAGGAGCACCGAAGGGTCCGGCGGGTGAAGAATGCCAAGTGCGCCCAATGCAGGCACAATGCAGAGAATCGCGCCCGCGACCCAATGTACCAAAGGGATGTAAACAACGCTTTTGCAGCAGTCATGGATTGGGAGTACCATACGCCGATTGGCACCATCGTAGAAGCAACCCTATTAGCTCAATAATTCCCACCCAACCCACAGATACAAAGGCTGCAGTATCTGACCTAGCGCGCGCTCGTCCAACTCGATGGGCAACATCCAGTGTCTTCCACTCGGAATCCGCCCTCAAGGTCTGAGCGCCATGGCGAAACCGCGCTGATCAGCTGCACCCCTGGAGGAGGCCCCAGGAGCCAGAGGAACGACCCGCCAGCGCAATGAGGGCCACCCATCCGCGCGCGGCAACAGTGAACAAGAAGTACAACAATCTACTCGCAACCAGCGTGGTGCAAGGCATCAAGGCCAAGCTCCACTCGAGGCCAACCTTCACGATGCTCCCACGATCGACCTCAGGCAGAAGATTAAAGAAGGCCGCGATGCGCGGCGTGTTACCGAAGCAAGGAGAAGGGACCGTACCGGTAGGTCCACCAAATCTCCCTACTTCTCGGTGGCTTTGGAGTCTGCACCTCTCACCTAGCTTGAAAGCCTCAAGCCAAACTCCATTGACTTGTGGGAGGACCTCAAGCGGGCCTTCATCGACAACTTCCAAGGATTCATGATCAGAGCGGGCACTCGCCACGATCTATCCCAGGTGAAGCAAGAGATGAACGAGACCCTGAGGTCCTACACCCGGCGTTTCTTCGAGACGCGCGCCACCATCGCCAACATCGCTGAGGAGGACGTCATTCGCTGCTTCCAGAACGGGCTCTTCTCAAAGCACACGTACCACAACTTCGGACGCAATCACCCGACTACTACCATGGAGCTGCGTGACATGATGGCACGGTGGGCTGACTAGAAGGACGAGGAGAATGACCGCTTCCCCAAGCGCAACCACGACAAGCAAAGCAATGGCAACGGCCACTTCGACAAGAGCCAGCGGAACCACTCAGGGAACACCCGAAGCGCAAACCAGACCAAGAAGTCACAGCTGTCGAGCGCAATCCGCGTGGCAAGAAGTCGGGGAACAATGACACACAATTCGAGAAAGTGATGCACAAACAATGCCCGATACACCCGAAGTCGCGACACAATTCGAGTGCGTCACCATCCACAAGTCACTCGATGCACCACCCCTCCCTCAAGCAAGAAAGCGAAAGGACTAGGAGGATGATGAGGAGGGTGACAAGTCGGGGGCTCAAGACTTCCAGGATCCAAAGAACATCGTCAACGTCATCTTCGACGGAGATGGCGGATTCCCCTCTAAGCGCGCGCAGAAGTTGACCCTGCGCGAAATACTCTCTGTGGAGCCGGCCATATCAAGGCCTCTGAGATACAGCGAGGTCCCGATCTCCTTCTCCAGGGACGATCAATGGAACAGCTTCTCAGAGCCGGGAAAATTCCCGCTTGTCCTAGATCCTGTCGTGGCAGGCTCACAGCTAACCCGAGTACTCATCGACGGTTGGAGCGGACTCAACCTGCTTTATGCGAGTACTATGAAGAAGATGGGCCTGGACATCTCCAAGATGCTCAACCCCAGCCGAGCTCCTTTCTACGGCATCGTCCCGGGTATCGCGGCTACACCACTCGGGTCAGTGGTCCTGCCAGTCACCTTCAGGATGAAAGATAACTACCGCACCGTGTAAATTAAGATCAAGGTGGCGGACTTCGACTCATCAAATCATGCCATCCTTGGTAGACCGGCACTAGCCAAATTCATGCCGTGCCCCACTACGTCTACCTACTATTTAAAATGCCAGGCAAGATAGGCGTACTCACACTCCGTGGCAACCTAAAGAAGTTGTAAGACTGCGATCAGGAAGCAATCAAGTACGCCACGACATCACGCGTGCTAGAGCCATCTGCAAAAGTACTCGCGGCTGCGCAGAAGCTGACCAACTCCAAGATGGAGATCTCCAACCAACGGCCTAGCCAGCTGAGGGTTAAACCGAACCTCAGCGACGTCGGCATCAAGGCTATCCAGCTGCAAGAAGGCAACCCATCCAAGACTGCTTTGATCGGGGGCGGCTTAGGAAACAAATAGGAAAGCGCGCTCGTTAGATTCCTTAGGGCTAACCGAGACATATTCATGTGGAAACCAGCGGATATGCCAGGGGTGCCCAAGGAGTTGATTGAGCATTGCCTAAAAGTCGACCCTAAAGCCACTCCGAAGAAGCAACGACTACGACGCTTCGCCCCCGACAAGAGGGAGGCTATCAATAAAGAGCTAGCAAAACTACTCACGACTGGTTTTATTAAAGAAGTGTACCATCCCGAGTTGTTAGCTAACCCTGTACTAATCTTGAAAAAGAATAATAATGAATGGAGGATGTGTGTGGATTATACTGATCTCAATAAACATTGCCCGAAGGACCCCTTCGCGCTCCCACGCATCGACCTAGTCATAGACTCTACGGTTGGCTGTGTCTTTCTCTCCTTCCTCGACTGCTACTCGGGCTACCACCAGATAGCTCTCAAGAAAGAAGATCAGATCAAAACAGCGTTCATCACCCCCTTTGGAGCATACTCATAAACTACAATGTCATTCGGGTTGAAGAACGCAGGAGCCACCTATCAACGGGCCATCCAACTATGCCTCGCGGACTAGCTACACCACAATGTTGAAGCTTACATGGATGACATGGTCATCAAGACCAGATCCCATGACGAGTTCATCACCGATCTCGAGGAAACGTTCAACAGCTTGCGGAAGTTTTGATGGAAGCTAAACCCGACAAAGTGCGTCCTTGGCGTGCCTCAAGGAAAACTACTCGGGTTCATTGTCAGTCACCGAGGAATTGAAGCCAACCTAGAGAAGATCAACGCCATCACAGCCATGGATGCTCCAAGGACGATCAAGGATGTCCAGAAGCTCACAGGCTGCATGGCAGCTTTGAATCGATTCATCTCCCGACTTGGAGAACGGGGACTACCCTTCTTCAAATTGCTCAAGCGCCACGACAAGTTCCAGTGGATCGAGGAGGCAAACCAGGCGCTGCAAGATCTCAAGCACCATTTGCAGTCGGCCCCCATCCTGACGGCTCCCCAACCAGGCGAGAATTTGCTACTCTACATCGCCGCGACTACTCGTCGTCTGTGACAACCCTGGTAAATTACATTTCTAAAATCAATGTCATTAGCCTAACCCTATGCTTAACCAACTAATAAAAGGGTTAGAACAAGTTAAGTTGAAATTCAAATTGAATTTGGGTACATTTGAATACTTTTGAATTTTTAAATTAACTTTCAAACCATAAGCCGAATGAGATGTTGCTTGAAACCAAACTTGTAGAACTTTTTATTCTGAACAACTTTCATGTTCAAAAGTTTTTGAAATTCAATTTAGAAAGAGGAGAAAACACCCTGTTTGCACCCAGCCCCCTGAAACTTTTCAAATTTTCGCGTTTAGGCCCCTCGCTCCTCTCTCTCTCTCCCCTCCCCGCCCGACAGCGCACGCCACGTCGCCGGCGATGTCTGACCGGCGCGAGCCACCAGGCCAGTGGCCGCCGCGCCTCTCCCCCACGCACGGCTTTGCCCCCCCCCCCCACCGCCGCGCTGCCCAGTACGCGCCCGCGCGTGCGCACGCCGTGCCGTGCCCCGGCTCGCCGCCCGCCGCACACAACCGCCGCGTCGCGCCGTGCCGTCCCGACCCCCGCGCCCCGCCCATCGCTGCGCCTACCTCCCGCCTGAGCCGCTGCTGCAGCTGTTTCCCCAATCCAACCGCCGCGCTATCTCCTCGCTGCCACGCCAAATCCCCGGCCGCCAGTCGCTCGCCTCCGCCCGCCGCACGCCGCGCCGGCGTCCTGCTGCCGCCCGCCGTGGCTAGTGGCGCGCCTTTGTCATGCCTCCGCCCCGCGCGTCGCCCAGGCACCCCCACCCCCTCCTGCCCCTATAAAAGCCGCGCCCCCCAGGCCGCCCGCGCGAGCCACAGCAGCCAGAGCACCTCGCCGCTGCCATTACCGCCGCCGAGCTCCGCCCGTTCGTCGACAGCCTCCCGCAGCCACCCCCTGCCCAAATTAAAGCGTCAGCCACCACTACATCATCCCCCTGAAGCTCGCCGACCCGCCAAACGCCGCCCAGAACCACCGGAGCGCCGCCGCCCACGCTGTCACCCGCCGCCGCCGCCCCTGCTCACCGTGGACGGCTCGACTCCGACCTCCTCCGCCCAAGCCAAGCACCCGAGCAGCTTCCCCGCGCGCCACTGAAGCTCGCCGACCAGACCAGACCGCCCCAAGCCCGCCGGAGCACCGCCGTCGACGTGTGCCGCCGCCGCCGCCGCTTCTGCTCCAACGCCGGCGAGCTATTCCCGGCCGTCCCCCACCCGAACAAGACCCCCACGAGGTAGCCCTCGCACCCTTGAACCTTCCCCGACCCTCACCCCTCGCCGCCGGCGAGCCCCTCGCCGGAATTTTGGCCGGCCACCGTACCCGAGCCGCCCGAGGATCCAATTGCAAGAATTTAAATCTTTAGAAGGGTCTGCACGTAAGATTCAAGGACCCAGTTGTAAAAGAAAGTTTCAAATCTAGATTCAAATTCAGTGAACTTGTAAAATTCATATAAAATCGTAGAAAATTCAGAAAAATGCAAACTAAACTGTTCTGGAATCATTAGAAGAAACTCTACAACTTGTGTTACAAAAGGTTTCTCAGAGTCTCAATATATTTTGCTCTACATTAAATGAAAGTTTTAATGGACTTCTTTTGTAACCACTGTTGTAGATCAATGCTGACCCTAAATTTTGGGCAGTGAGTTAGTTGCTTGATGTTTAGGACTGTATAAAAAGATTAGGCCCAAAATCCATCTCTATCTACACTGTTTATTCAACTTAGTTTCATACCATAAGTGGCTAAATATTTTTATCCCTGCAGTTAGATTATGAATCACCTAATGAAACTTTTTCTATACTGGTGTAATGGTACCTAGATGACAGAAAAAAATTGGGATACTTTTTATCTCACAGGAACCTATTTATTTGATTTATGTGCTAATAACATGCATTAAATCAAGAAAATAGTATCTTAGCTTGGAAAATTCTCAAATTTGTACTAGGAGATAAACAGTAGTAGGGGTTGCTGTGTAAAAAGTTTCATGGACAAAAACACTGTGTAGGGTCCTGTAAAAATAAATCCTTGAATAACCTAGGTGTGTAATGTCACATTTACTATGCTCTGAAAACTGCATAATAAATCCTATAAAAATTACAGTACCTCCTGCACGATTATATGAAAGCCCTGTAAAAATATTAGACTCAGTTTTTGCACCAATTGTTCTGTACAAAAAGAACAAGGATCTAACAGCAACTATGTAATATATTTTTCATAATTAATCTGCTACATGAAATTGTCTGAAAATTCTACAGTAAGCACATCTTTCCCTGATGTGCCTAAATCCAAAGTTTCATGACCAGAAACTATCCACTGTAGTAACTACACTTAAATCGTGTCGTTTACCATCACCACTACTTAAACTTGTGCATTCATGTAGAATCGACGACTCTCGCCGACGGAACTTACGAGCTGGTGCCCGCGTCCGAGAGTGAGCAGCGTGAACCTCAAGTAAATCTAACTAAAGCTCTTGAAGGCCCGAGCCCAAGTTCGAAAGAGCCCCAAGCTAACTGTTCACAAGAAGGCAAGCCCTGGAGCATAAACCATTTCTTTTCCTACATTATGCAACTCACTACTCTTTTGCTTGTGCATTAAGTTTATAGGAGTTGAATGAAAACTTAGTTGCATGATGTTAGGAACCCATGCTTGAAAACTAGACGTAAGGTTCGATAGAATGCTGTAGGACTCCGGTAAAAGCCGAGTGATTTCCTGTCACTCGCGAGAAAATAGGAGTTGAATGTTTACTACACGCTGCAATCATAAGGACACGGACGGGCTATGGAACGATGGTTACGATTGAGGCCTGTCTGTCTAGTGAAAAATGCTAAGGCCGCAGTGTGTGGTAGTGATGGTTAAGTCTTTGAACGTACTAAACACATGCCGAGATTATGGGAATCGGTAAGCTTAAGTACCTGATTGGCCCGGCAAGGGGACGGCATCCTACCCTTTGAACTTCGGTCCCATGTGCATATGGCGACTGCAGATAGTGGTCACGACCCGGCGCCGAACCGTGGCGTGGGGCTCTTGTACTCTCGGAGGGTAGCCCCGATCCACGACCCGGAAAGAAAGGGGAAAAGTTGCACGTGTGACTCTAGGGAGTAACCACGTGACGTGTGTTTGGGTTTCCCTTGCAAGGTTAAGAAATTCGATTCGAATCATCCGTTTCTCACGGCTATTGAGACTGCTTAACCCCCTTTACCCACAGAGTAAGAAGAGGAACAATGATGATGAATAAACTTGTTGGATGAAATTTAATGCTTCACCATGTATGCTATTGGATAGCTGCTTATCTAGAATGGTTAATGAAACTAGAATCTTGAGCTAAAAGTTGAAAGTAAGGACCCACTCGTAGATGCTTTTCGGCAAAACAAACCCCTGAGCCAAAAAGCCCTGCATGTCTAGAGTCGGTGGAGTAGATTCCACTACACGGGTAAGTCTTGCTGAGTATTAGCATACTCAGCCTTGCTTGTGGCTCGTTTTCAGGTGAGACCTTCGAAGATATGATTGCTAGCTTGACTTGGCCCTGCACTCTTCCCCCTGGTTGGTCGGTGGAATGGGATACGCCCCCGTCCAACGGAGATAATGCCGAGTGATGTCTCATACGGGCTTCATCGAGACATCCTGTATCGTCGAGTAGCTTCCGTTGTTTTATTTTCCGCTGCAACTTAAACTCTGAAGAACTTCTTAGTTATGATCACTGAAGTACTTGGTTTCTAAACTCAAACTTGGTTTGTAATATTCACTTATGATAATGTTGTAATATTTGCTGGAATGTGGTATTCTCTGGGCTCATCGTCGCGTGAGCATTTGTATGTATGGCACTCGATCCGCTTTACCGTGGTTGTATCGGGAGGTTATACCCGACAGACCAGTGGATTACTCCGTTTGAAGTGTAAGGTTAACCGAGATTGCCCTAATGGTGATGGTTAATACACTTGAGCTGGATTAATTCAGGTGGTTCTGCCACATCGTCAGCACGACAATCATGGTGGAACGCCAGGAGGGAGGCCACGCCTTCGGGGTGCAACGACCAGTCTACTTCATCAGCGAAGTCCTCTTTGAATCCAAGGTTCGTTACCTAACAATCCAGAAACTACTTTACGGTATACTCATCACCTCCAGGAAGCTTCGCCATTATTTCGACGCATACAATGTCCTGGTGGTCTTCGACTTCCCATTGGCGGATATCCTCCACAATCGGGACGCTACCGGGCGCATTTCCAAGTGGGCCATGGAGCTAGGAGCCCTCACACTTGACTTCAAGCCCCGGACGGCCGTCAAGTCGCAAGCACTAGTCGATTTCATAGCGGAGTGGCGAGAAAACACGGTTGAAGCCTCAACCAACCAGCCAGAGCATTGGGTCATGTACTTTGACGGCTCACCCAAGCTCGGTGGCGGTGGTGCGGGAGTACTCTTCATCAGCCCGAGAGGACAACAGCTCAAGTACGTGTTCCAAATACTATTCGAGGTCTCTAATAACGAAGCCGAGTACGAGGCATTATTGCACGGGCTACGACTGGCAGTCTTTCTGGGCATCATGCGACTACTCGTCTATGATGACTCCTTATTTATGGTTCAACAAGTCAACAAGGAGTGGGATGTCAACAAGGACACCATGGACGCGTACGTTACTCAAATACGCAAGCTCGAGAACAAGTTCTCAGGATTGGAAATTCACCATGTGATTCGCGAAAACAATGTGGGTGCGGATGTGCTCTCAAAACTAGGTTCTGATCGAGCTAACGTCCCACCGGGAGCTTTCGTTCACGAGTTGCATCACCCTTCCATCAAGGCACCAGACTCAACTTCCATCGCTCAAGGTCCAAAAGAACCTGACCGAGAGGTCTTGATGATCGAGGTCGACTGGAGGGTGGCCTTCATCGACTACATCCAGGAGTACAAACTACCCCCCGGCATCGACCCAAAAAGCGTAGAAGCTACTCGCATCCTAAGGCGCAGTAAATGGTACGTACTAGTCGGGGGTAATCTGTACAAGCATGGATCAGCATCAGGCATACTAATGAAGTGTGTCAGCACGGAGGAGGGCAAAGAGATACTCCAAGAGATTCACGAAGGCGTGTGCGGGAACCACGCGTCTTCTCGCACACTAGTCGGCAAGGCTTTTCGATCTGGTTTCTACTGGCCGACTGCTTTGCCAGATGCCGAAGCACTCGTTCGCCGGTGTACCAACTGCCAGTTCTTTGGCAAACAGAACCATGTCCCGGCTCATAACCTCATAACCATACCAACCTCATGGTCGTTTGCATGCTGGGGCCTGAACATGATAGGGCCTTAACAACTGCGCCAGGAGGTTTCACACACGTGTTGGTGGCCATTGACAAGTTTACCAAGTGGATCGAGTACAAGCCAATCGCAACGCTCTCTACGGATCGAGTGGTTACTTTCATCTGTTACATCTTACATCGTTTTGGCTTCCCCAACACGATCATTACAGATCTGGGATCCAATTTCCACTCGTATTAGTTCTGGGATTTCTGTGAACGCAGTTCCATTGAAGTCAAATATGTTTCAGTGGCTCACCCGCGGGCCAACGGCCTGGTTGAGCGCGCCAACGGCTTGATTCTTGATGGATTGAAGAAAAGACTCTATGACGAGAACAGCAAAAAGGGCAGCAAGTGGATCGATGAGATCTCATCAGTAGTCTGGGGGCTTTGCACACAACCAAGCAAAGCCACAGGACAGTCACCTTTCTTTCTCGCATACGGGTCTGAAGCTATATTACTAGCTGACGTGATGTGGAAGTCCACACCATTGGAGATGTTTGAAGAAGGCGAAGCTGACACTGTAAGACATCTCGAGCTTGATTCAGCTGAGGAAATCAGATGCAATGTCTTGTTCCAGTCAGCCCATTACTTACAAGGAGTTCATCGTTACCACGACAGGAACGTTCAATGACGCTCTTTCAATATTGGAGATATGGTCCTTCGATGAATCCAGGATGATAACAGGCTACACAAGCTTAACTAGCGATGGGAAGGGCCTTTCATTGTGCACAAGGTTACTGGACCTGGGTCATATCGCTTACAGCACCCTGATGGCCAGGAGGTTCCTAATTCCTGGAATATTGAGCATCTATGTTGTTTTTATCCTTAATGAACCAAGCCCTATCTTCTGACGGTGCCTGGAGATACATACTTCCAGTACAACTCCGTTTTACTGGTTTACGACTGGTATTATGCGCAAGTTTACTGAAGGGGCCTCGCTCCCATACTTCCAGTAACTAATTACTAGTTTCCGACTAGTATCTTGTGTTATTGTAGGGGCCTCGCGCTCATACTTCAAGTACAACTCCATTTTACTGGTTTACGACTGGTATTACGCGCAAGTTTGCTGAAAAGGGGCCTCGCTCCCATACTTCCAGTAACTAATTATTAGTTTTTGACTAGTATCTTGTGTTACTGAAGGGGCCTTGCGCTCATACTTCCAGTACAAATCCGTTTTACCAGTTTACGACTGGTATTACGCGCAAGTTTACTGAAGGGGCCTCGCTCCCTTACTTCCAGTAACTAATTACTAGTTTCCAACTACTATCTTGTGTTACTGAAGGGGCCTCGCGCTCATACTTCCAGTACAACTCCGTTTTACTGGTTTACGACTGGTATTACGTGCAAGTTTGCTGAAAAGGGCCTCGCTCCCTTATTTCCATTAACATATTACTAGTTTCCGACTCGTACAATATGTTACTGAAGGGGCCTCATTCCCACCGCAAGGGATTTACTAGTTTACGACTAGTTCTACACCTGTTCGACTACTTCGACTACTCGTCTCGCCTACAATCCTAGTCGGGATCAACTCCGACTAGTTGGCTTCATCGACTGTTCAAGATCCAGTGGCTACTTGGCCAATACCTGGGCTCGGGGGCTAGCACCACCGACTGCTACGTATACTCTATGATACTCATCTGGCTCCTTGGCTCGAGGGCTTGATGGGACAAGGCACTCAGCGTGCTTCAAGGGACAGTGTTCATGCTTCAATGATGGACGCTGTAAAACTACTCAACAATACCCGATCTAAGAGACTTTTTAAGATTTATCTTGGGTGGATGTTAGTTAACCATTATTTCATGGATTTTATTCCGAAATAAGGGGTTTGTTCAGATTATTACCCAAAGGTCTTATTTAGTCATTAACTCAGGGAATAAAGATTGAGTTGAGAGGTAATTTCAGGCGTTTGTTGGAGAAGTTATTTGTTTAACCATTTTTCAGGGAAATCATCCCAAAAAGAGAGGTTTTCAAATTTACTGACCTGATTTGCCCATCTTCACGATCAAATCTTTACCGTCATATATTGCATGCCACGATTCTTTGGATCCTTTATTCAAAACCATGGGGATTTGGATTCAAGGCTCGGGGGCTGCAGGACACGTGTCATCAGCGACTTATTTTTCAAATCTGCTGGAAGATAAGGACAGAAGACTCAAGATTAAATTGACCCTCAGCCTGATTCAACTCGACTACGAAGAGCTCGGGGGCTTCCCAGACCTGGGCACACGGGACTGTGCACGTGGCGTACTTTTCCTAGGATAAGGGATGGGACATGGCCCACGCCCTGCATCTGTTGTAACTACTTGTAGTGCAGTAGGACTACTCATCCACTAGTGAAACTTCACCATCAAAGGAAATACAAACCACACAGGACGTAGGGTATTACGCTCTCGGCGGCCCGAACCTGTCTAAACCTTGTGTTCCTTGGACCTTCGAGTTCCTAATCTCGACGACACCCTACCTACAAACTCACCACCTCGGGGGTATCCCTCGGTGGGTGTGACGGTAAAACACCGACATTGCCCAAGTCAGCGGGCATATGTGGCGACAGAAGATGGAGGTTACATCAGCACCTGTGACGTAGAAGAAGAAGAAGATGATGATGATGTCGCTGCCAATGACGCCGAGGACCATGTCCTTGGTGGTGGAGATACTTCGGGCTACATGAACATCATTGTTCAGCGCGTGCTCAGCACACAAATTCAGAAGCTTGAGAGGCTACCGCGTCACAACTTGTTCTAGATTTTCTTCATCATGAAGAACCATCGTGCATGTGCAATTATTGTTTGAGGAAGCTGCAATAACTTGGTAAGTTCAGATTTGTACAAGAAGCTTTGCTTGACCACATGAATGCATCCACATCCATACCATATTTAGTGGTTTAATGATTCTGGAAAAGCTAAGGTAACAAAAACTTGCAGAGTTTCTTTTTCTGTTGGTGCCTATGCTGATTTTGTTGATTGTGATGTGGTACCTATGCAAGCTTGTTCACTTTTGTTGGGTCATCCTTGGGAACATGATAATGATGGTACACACCATGGTAGGAGTAATAAATACACTTTTATGCATAAAGGACAAAAAATTACTTTGGTTCCTTTGACCCCTGCAGAAATTGTACAAGCTGATAAGGAAAGGGCTGCTAGTTCA
This sequence comes from Panicum miliaceum, assembly GCA_032594955.1. Taxonomy (NCBI): domain Eukaryota; kingdom Viridiplantae; phylum Streptophyta; class Magnoliopsida; order Poales; family Poaceae; genus Panicum; species Panicum miliaceum. Next base: position 18,252,039 of record CM064071.1, on the reverse strand, counting down.
AACAATGTTAAATCTGAAAACTAACAAGTGGCTAATTTTGTTTTCCCACCTAAAAAGGAGAAGCCCCCACCTAATTCAAAGGCCGAGGGAATTAAACTAAAGGGGGAAGTTATTCTTGCAACAAAATGTGACCTTGCTGAAATTTCTGATGATGATGTATGCTATGCTTTGATATGCAAACGAGCCTTGTTTTCACTTGATGATATTGCTAGCTCTTTGCCTCCTGCTGTCACTAATATTTTGCAGGAGTATGAGTACGTTTTTCCAGCTGAGATACCCCCGGGGATACCACCTATGAGAGGGGTAGAGCATCAAATTGATTTAATTCCAGGAGCCACTTTGCCAAACCGTGCTGCTTACAGACCAACCCCGAGGAGACTAAGGAAATTCAGCGACAAGTCCAAGATCTTTTGGATCGTGGGTATGTACGTGAGAGCCTTAGTCCTTGTGTTGTTCCTGTGCTTTTGGTTCCTAAGAAAGATGGTACTTGGCGTATGTGTGTTGATTGCAGAGCCATTAATAATATTACTATTCGATATCATCATCCTATTCCTAGGCTAGACGACATGCTTGTTGAATTGTGTGGCTCTATAATGTTCACAAAGATTGACTTGCGTAGTGGTTACCACCAAATAAGGATGAAACTTGGAGATGAATGGAAAACAACTTTTAAAACCAAATTCGGGTTGTATGAGTGGTTAGTAATGCCTTTCGGATTAACTAATGCACCTAGTACTTTCATGCATTTGATGAATGAGGTTTTGAGGGCCTTCATTTGTCGATTTGTGGTGGTTTACTTTGATGATATATTAATTTACAACAAGTCTTTGGTTGAACATATGGATCATTTACGTGTTGTTTTTAATGCTTTGAGACATGCACGTTTGTTTGCTAACCTTGAGATGTGCATCTTTTGCAACTGTTGACACCGTTTTTTAGCACGTGTCAAGATCGGCGTCGGAAAGAGGTAGGAGGGCCTTCCATGGAGTAAAGAAGAAAAATCGGCTGAGTCAGATGAGTGAGAGGAGATAAAAGAGGATTGGCCGATGGAGTTGCCGATTGGAGGTTTGGCCAATTTTGCACAAAGAGGTGCGGCCGATTGCTGATTGGAGGTTTGGCCGATTTGGCACAAAGGGGTTCGACCGATTGCCGATTGAGCGTCACCGCCGATTGGGCCGGATTGGGCCAGAGGCGTTTTGTAGTCAATTAGGGTTTTGTGTCAAGTCCGACTCTTGCATGGGTCGAAAAGATTTTTTAGGAAATTTATTTCTTTAGCATCAAGTTTTGTGTTTGTCGTGATCCACAAGGAGTCTGTATCCTAGGATATAAATAGTGACCCTGCGTGGTCTAAAAAGTTTGTACACACCAACATAAACAAAACCCTACTTTTTTCGCAATCTACTTGTCGTACCCAGCGACTTCGTCGATCCTTTTTTTCTTTCTCCACGAGTTCTTTCGAGCTAGCAGGGTTGCTTCGCTTCGATCTCCGGCTTGCTGGTGAGTTCCGCGTTTACCGAATATTTTCTAGGATTTAACTTCGGGTGTATCGTTGTCGTTCCATCTAGATTTATTCACAATTTATCGATATTTGCTAGATCTGCAAGTTTTAGTTTAAATCTTGTAGTTGTAGTCTTTATCACCAATCTATCCAGCTTGAAATAGCTTCTATCGGCTAGATCGGACTTATCAAAATATACTATTTCACAGCCGATTTAGATCTGTTTCGAGTGTCGTTTATCGAGCTCTGTTTAGGTTACGTTTTAGTAGCTTTTTACATTGCTTACATCATCACAATCGGCTTCCATAGGTGTTTGTCTTTATTCGTATCGACAGCTTTGCCGTTATAACCAATCGGAGAGAATCGGCACACCAGCCATTTCGCTCTCGAATTTAATCTCTCATTTACTTGTCAATCAGCGGGTCAGATTGACTGGCACGCCTTTGGTTCAGGTTCAGTGTGCTAATACGTGAAGGTCGCTGCACGATTTTTGCATCGACACACTTTGGCACGCCTGGTTGGACACGAAAGAATTCCAAGGTGTCACTTCCTGATCCCCAAAACATTTTGAAACAAAACATCATGCTGGTAATCGAGGAAGACCTGAAAGCTGAACAGAGGGAGGATATGGCAAAGACTATGGAAGCGTTCAAGGCAGATTTCCTCAAATCATTCAGCAAGACCAAGAGTGGGGAAGTCATTAAGAAATTTCCTCCCCCGTCTCCCCGCAATATCATCATCCATGAAGATCCAGGGAAGCTGAGTGAGATGGTCAATGAAGCTCTTCATCATGCATTAATTAACCAATCTGATGTCATGACCAATGCAATGCATAATGCTGTTGTCCAGGCTCTGAGAACTAGAGAAGTGTTTCAGGGCTTCAAGGGACCTACATATAAAATGCCAGGAGCTCAAGTTGGTAGTGCCCATACAACATTGAGGCGGCTGCAGCAGAATCATCCGTTATTCAACCGATTCAATCTGAAGGTGTTTATTACACATTACCCCAATAGTTTTCGACACCTTTGCCGCAGCAATCGGCGCCTCAACATCCTCCAGTGTTCACCACTTCACCGCCATTAACCATCTCGTCGGCGCAAGGAGTTGCAAGGAATCCAATCGGATGGGATCCAAAAACTGGCATCGGAATGCCACCCGATTTCGGAGGCACGTCTGCCAATGCATCTTTGGAGACACCACTAAGACCTCCTTCGCCTTGGACTCCAGCTCCTCAGCCAGCCGGTTTATACCAGATGCACACACCAAACTCCGGGTTGGCAGGTACTTTGGTTCACCACCAGGATGGGATCAAATGTTGGGATCACAGCTGATTCATCAGCATCAACCTCAAATGTCGGCAACACGGATGACGCCTCAATAATATCAGCATCACCAAGCAGTTTGCCAGCACCAGATGCAGGTGGCTATCCCTCCATTGCAGCAGTTCCAACAACAGCAGACGACAACAGCTCGACCGATGCAACATCAGTCGTCGGCTCCTCAGCCGATTTATCAGCAGCCACAATCGGCTTCTCAGCCGATAACTTAGGAAACACAAAATCAGCCGATAAAGTAGCTGCAACCAGCACAAGCAAACAGTCAAGTTGATTGGGCTGCGAAGATAGATGAGGTGATGCAAGATCAATTCGGATTAAAGCCTAAACAGCAGACATACATGTACAGTATCCACCTGCATATGATCTGCTTCCGTTTCCTAATTGGTACAAGGTGCCCGACTTCACTAAGTTTTCGGGACAAGATGAAACCTCCACCATTGAGCATATTAATCGCTTCATAATTCAGTGTGGAGAAGCAGCTGCAACTGACTCTCCGAGGGTTCGATTGTTTTCTTCGTCTCTCTCGGGATCGGCGTTCACATGGTTCACAACGTTGCCAGCCAATTCGATTGTTTATTGGGCCGATCTGGAAAAGCAATTCCACAAGTATTTCTTTGCTGGTACGCATGAGATGAAGTTGACCGATTTGACTAGTCTGAGGCAGAGGAGCAATGAATCGGTGATGGCTTTTATACAGAGATTCAGGGAAGTTAGAAACAAGTGTTATAGTTTGACCCTGAATGATGCACAATTAGCCGAGTTGGCCTTCCACGGGCTTTTGCCACATATCAAGGAGAAATAGGCATCACAGGAATTTGAAAGCCTCACCCAATTATTGCATCGGATGTCGAACCAAGATGTGCGCCCCTATGAACAAAAGAGGAATTTTCAGAAGAGGGTCGCATATGTGGAGTATTCAGATACCGAAGAAGAGGCTGAAATCGGCTTGGCCGAATGGGTAGGAAACAAAAAGCCGATGACAATGCCTTATGGGACAGAAGAAGCCCCAAAGTTTGGGTTTGATGTGGCCAAAGCTGACAAGATCTTTGATCTATTATTGCAAGGGGGACAGATTAGGCTCTCTCAGTATCATACTATTACATCGGCTGACAAGTAGAAAAGGATTAGATATTTCAAGTGGCACAGTGCCACCTCCCACAGTACTAATTATTGCAAGATCTTCCGTCAGCAGATTCAAACAACAATTGAGCAAGGGAGGCTTAAGTTTGAGATTTCAAACAAACCATCAAAGCCGATGAAAATTGATCAACACCCTTCCCAACCAATATGGTAGAAGTCAATGGCAAAGCTAAAGTATTGACTTCCCAATTGGCTAAAGCCAGTGGAGCCGTTAATCAAAAGGTGCAGATATCGGCTGAAGAGGTGAAGGGGAAGCATCCGATTGAAGAGTTTGGATGTTCAAGAGGAACACGACATCCTGTGACATCTCAAATGTTGCTAAACAAGTTCCAACGATAGCATGAAGAGGCACGACGTGAAGAAGAGATGATACATCGGCACAAAGATCATTGGAGATGCCCGTTCTTTATATACTGCTGGGAAGAAGGAATCAAATTGTCGTCAGCTGATGATTGTCTAGAATGCAATGGGCCATTTTAGGATAGCCAATGCTTCAAAAGACCGTGTTTTGACGACAGGAAGCAGAGGCCGATCATCAGGGATAGGCGCGGCTATGAAGAAAAGTGTGTTCCAGTTCATGATCGGCTGGGGGGCAAAGTTACAGTAAAAGATCGGATGAGGGTAAGTCTTCATGATCGGCTCGAAGAAAGGGCTAACAACAGAGTCCCTGACGAAGAGCCGTTGTGTCGAGAACTGGAAAGACGACGGGCCCTAGAGCACATTGGTGTATTGCATCCTCGCTGGTGCCCAAATGGGTTAACCAAATCTCAGAAGAGGAGGGTTCAACGCCTACGCCAGTGGGAGCAACAACAAGAAGAAGAAAGATGCACTCTAGCGAAGAAGAAAGTTAAGTCTCAAGTATGGCGTGCAAAGCCAAGAGCCGATGATGCAGGCACAAGCGAATCGGCTGCAGATATTAACATGGTATTCATCTTGCCGATGGAGTTTATGACTCCAGCTAGCGATGAAGAAATGTCAGACACGGAAGGAGGGATGGCTCAACTTGCTTTGGATCCGATGCTGGCTACTTTTGAAAAATCAGAAGAGAAAAAGCGTCGGCACTTGAAAGCATTGTTCCTCAAAGGACAAGTTGATGGGAGACCTGTCACCAAATTGATGGTAGATGGAGGTGCAGCAGTGAACATAATGCCATATACCATGTTTTGCAAGCTCGGGAAAGGCGAGGAAGACTTGATAAAGACCAACATGATGCGTTGATCTAACTATCGAAAGTAAGACTCTACCTACTACTTTCTTTGTTGTTAATGGGAAAGGGTCCTACAATTTGCTCTTGGGACGTGATTGGATACATGCGAATTGTTGCGTCCCTTCGACCATGCACCAATGTTGAAGCTTAAAGCTGATCAAGAATTTGTATGGGGATCTGATCAACAAAAAGCATTGGAGGATATTAAAAAATATTTGGTGACCCCACCAGTGTTGGTGCCTCCTCAAAGGGATAAGCCGTTTAAATTGTACTTATTGGCTGATGAAAATGCTATCGGATCCGCTCTTATTCAAGAATTTGAGGGTAAAGAACGGGTAAATTATTATGTCAGTAGGAGACTTTTGGATGCTGAAACCAGATATTCTTCGGTTGAAGGCTATGTTTGTGCCTATATTTCTCTTGCACCGAACTCAGGCTTTATTTGTTATCGGCAGAATGTACTGTTGTCTGCAAAGATGACATTGTTAAGTACATGTTGTCATTGCCGATTTTGAATGGGAGAATCGGAAAATGGATTCTGGCATTATCCGAGTTTGACTTAAGGTATGAATCGGCTAAAGCTGTCAAGGGGCAAGTCATGGCCAATTTTGTGACTCAGCATTGTGGCTCAGAGGTTAAATTGGTGGAACCTGCGCCGTGGACTTTGTTCTTCGATGGATCGTCTTGTGGAGTAGGATCGGGAATCGACATAGTACTAATTTCGCCTCGGGGGAAAATTTTGAGTTCTCGCTGCCGATTGAAAAGACTGCTACGAATAATCAGGCTGAGTATCAGGCTGTGTTGAGGGGAATTAATTTATTAAGAGAAATCAAGGCCGATGCTGTTGAAATATTTGGAGATTCTATGCTGGTTATTAATCAGTTGCTCGGAGAGTATGAATGCAAAAATGATATTTTGAGGGTTATCATGAAGAATATCTCCAGTTGTTAAAAGAATTCAAGACTGTGATCATCGAGCATATTCCCAGAGCATATAATGAAGAAGCCAAAAAACTTGCTCAGGATGCCTCTGGATATCGACCAATTTGTGGAGCAATGGCGGTAGAATTGGCGGCCGATGATTGGAGAAAGAAGATAACCGATTATTTGAAGGACCCATCTAAGAAAGTTGACAGACGGCTACGGTACCAGGCGGCTAAGTATGTTCTACTAAAAGATGAGTTGTGTTACCGAACAATTGATGGGGTCTTGCTCAAATGCCTTGGCAAAGAAGAAGCTAAGAACTTGATGGGTGAGATTCATGAAGGGACATGCGGGGCTCATCAATCGGCTTTTAAAATGAAATGGATGATTAGACAAAATGGGTATTTCTGGCCAACTATATTGGAGGATTGCTTTAGATATTATAAATGTTGTCAGAAATGTCAGAGGTTCAGCAATGTGCAGAGAGCCCCAGCATCAGCAATGAACCCAATAATTAAGCCATGGCCGTTTAGAGGTTGGGCAATTGACTTGATCGGTCAAGTTTATCCTCCATCAAGTAAAGGGCATAAGTTTATATTAGTGGCAACTGATTATTTTACAAAATGGGTTGAAGCAATTCCTTTGAAGAAAGTAACATCGGCCAATATGATTGATTTCATCAAGGAACATATTGTTTATCGGTTTGGAATTTCTCAAACTATTACGACCGATCAGGGGGGCACTCTGCATTTGGAATTTGACCTCCCGTCACCTTGTCAATCAGCATGTCAGATTGACTGGCACGCCTTTGGTTCAGGTTCAGTGTGCTAGTACATGAAAGTCGCTGCATGATTTTTGCATCAACAGCAACGATAGAGTTTCTTTCCTTGGCTATGGTGTAACTCCACAGGGCGAACAGGAACCATCCACGCAGCGAGCTTGGTGGGGATAGCGGGATCCCTCCGGAGAGTTGGCGAAAAACGTTGCGCAGCAAGAATAGGAGTAAGTCCACGTCACTCGTTGAAGGGTTGGCACCAAGCATGAGCTCGATGCGTCGCGCAAGTGGCTCGGTATCGAGATCAGCCAGCAGGTCGGTCGAGGAGGTGTTTCCCTCAAGCGACATCAGAGGAGTGGCCTCCTCGCGGAGGCGGAGCGTGCCGAGATGATCGGTAACAAAGTCCAGGCTTCCAAAGCAGAAAGCCTGGAAGGGCGTGAAGACAGGGGGTTCCCACAGTCCAACGCTCGAAGCCATCGGAAACTCCAACGAGCCGAAGCGAATCGTATCGCTCAGGCTCATGAGGCTGGACATGTCGGAGACGAAGGCCATCCGATCAACGGGACAGTGGACGCACGATGCGCTCCCCACGGACAGCACCAAACTGTCGGTTCCGGAAATGGCCGGCAGCTAAACCAACTCGAAATGTGTATCATGCGTCGTGATCGGATGTGGCCTAGCACACAATGCTCAAGATTTATACTGGTTCAGGCAATCATGCCCTACGTCCAGTCGGGGGTCAGTCGGTTGTATTGCTTGAGCCCAGGTGCTCATGAAAGTTTGGAAAATTACAAGCTTGCGAGTGGATGATGTGGTATGATCGAGATCTGTCTAGGTTTTTGGTGTCTTTCCTAGGCGGATGACCATCCCTTTTACATTCCAAAGGGGGTCTCTATTACAGGAAACTAAAGGTACAAAGAGTGAGTAGAAAGGGAGAGTGTTCCTTGCTTCGGCGGTTCGAGTCGTCAACTCTGTCAGTCGGGACTGCCAACTCTGTCAGTCGGGGCCTTTCGATGACCATCGTCCAAGTCTTGCGTCCTGGGGTGGCCGTCCTATCTTGTCCCTGTGCGTCATGCTCCGTCGGCCTGGGCTGAGCGTGCGACGATAAGTATGGTATGGTAGTCACGCTCCGTCACTGGCGCTATTGTAACACCTCAGGTGTTTAAATTACGAAATAAGCCTCTTTAGCTTAACACCGTGCATAAATAATTAGGAGAAGTTTCAACGAAATGAGTTTCTAAAATAACATCTAAACTAGAACTCAAACAAACTTTGGCCTGAAACAAAACTTGTAGAACTTTAAATTTTGAACAACTTTTGTGTTGAAGGATTTTCGAGTTGCAACACAAAAATTTGAGAAACACTTGGATTTGCAAACCAGCCCCTGCCTTTTCTTCTATTTCGCTGCAGACCCTTCTTCTCCGCCTCGCCCGACCCTCCGACGCGCAGCCGCTCGCCCGACCCTCACGTCACCCAACCCTTTTCGTTTCGCCTGACCCTTTCACTCGCCCGACCCTACGTTCGCCCGACCCTCGGCTTCGCTGCAGCCCTCGCTTTGCCGGACCCTCGCCGCCGCGCAGTCACCGCATGCCACTTGGGAAGACATAAGTATGGATTTCATTGTTGGATTGCCAAGTACCGCACAGAAACACGATTCCATATGGGTTATCGTTGATAGACTCACAAAGACGGCACATTTTCTTCCAGTACACACCACCTATACTGCCAAGAACTATGCTGAGATTTATCTCGATCGCATTGTTTGCCTACATGGAGTACCGAAGACTATTATTTCCGATCGTGGTACTCAGTTTGTAGCGCGCTTTTGGGAACAATTGCAAGCTTCTCTTGGTACTAAATTGATTCGAAGCTCAGCCTATCATCCTCAAACTAACGGACAAACTGAAAGAGTGAACCAAATTCTTGAAGACATGCTTAGAGCTTGCGTCATTCACTATGACAAGAGTTGGGACAAATGCCTATCCCTAGCAAAGTTCTCATATAACAATATCTATCAAGCAAGTTTGAAAATGGCACCATTTGAGGCCTTATACGGACGAAGGTGTCAAACCCCTTTGAGTTGGTCACAGACCAGAGAACGCAAAATATTTGGACCAGACTTGGTAATCGAGGCAGAAGAGAAAGTGAGTGTAATACAAAAAAACCTTAGAGCCGCACAATCCAGACAAAAGAGCTATTTCGACAGAAGGAGAAAGCCACTGAAATTTGAAGTTGGTGACCACATCTACCTTCGAGTTTCACCAACCAAGGCTATCCAAAAATTCGAAGTCAAAGGAAAACTATCTCCCCGTTATGTTGGTCCCTACGAAATCATCGAGAGCTGTGGACCCGTAGCCTATAGAATTCGACTGCCCCCTCAGCTTGCAGCCATCCATGATGTCTTTCACGTATCTCAACTCAAGAAGTGTGTCCGAGTTCCTACCGAGGTTGTCGAACAACAGGAAATCTTAGTAGAGCCCGACCTCTCATATGTTGAGTATCCTATCAAAATCATGGATCAAAAAGAAAGAAGCACTAGGAGGAAAAGTGATTAAAATGTACAAAATTCAATGGAATCATCACACTGAGGAAGAAGCCACATGGGAAACTGAAAGCTATCTAAACCAAAATTTCCCGGGTTTTCTCAATTCTACGGAAGGTACCCCCACTACCCACTCTATGCCTATTGTCCGAATCTCGGGGCGAGATTCTTTTTAAGGGGGGGAGGCTGTAACACCTCAGGTGTTTAAATTACGAAATAAGCCTCTTTAGCTTAACACGGTGCACAAATAATTAGGAGAAGTTTCAATGAAATGAGTTTATAAAATAATTTCTAAACTAGAACTCAAACAAACTTTGGCCTGAAACGAAACTTGTAGAACTTTTCGTTTTGAACAACTTTTGAGTTGAAGGATTTTCGAGTTGCAATACAAAAATTTGAGAAACACTTGGATTTGCAAACCAGCCCCTGCCTTTTCTTCTATTTCGCTGCAGACCCTTCTTCTCCGCCTCGCCCGACCCTCCGACGCGCAGCCGCTCGCCCGACCCTCGCGTCGCACGACCCTTTTCGTTTCGCCCGACCCTTTCACTCGCCCGACCCTACGTTCGCCCGACCCTCGGCTTCGCTGTGGCCCTCGCTTCGCCCAACCCTCGCCGCCGCGCAGTCGCCGCAGGCCACTTGGCCGGCGATGCCTGACAGCGCTAGGCGCCAAGCCAATGCCTGGCCGCGCCCGCACGCTGCGTTCCTCCCCAGTCCGCGCACGCCACGCGCGCGCCGGCGCCGCGCGCCCCTGCTCGCCGCCCACCGCGCCCAATGGGCAAGTCGCGCCGTGCCCGTGTCTTCGCCGCGTCCCGCAAATCGCCGCGCTCGCCGCCCGACAAGACAGCTGCTGCAGCTCGTCGCCCAACCCGCGCGCCGCGTGATCTCCAGCTCCACACGCCAAATCTTCAGCATCCAATCCCCTGCCCGCGCTCGCCGCACGCCGCGCCGGCTCTGTTCGCCGCCCGTCGCGACCAGTAATGCACCCCCGTCGTGCCGCCCGCGCCCGCGCCTCGCAGTCCAGTTCCGCCCCTCCTCCCGCCTCTCTGTTGCCTACAAAGGGCCGCACTGAGTCCCCCTCGCGCGCCCAGATACCAGAACGCCGCTGCCGCCACCATTATCGCCGTCGTGCCCAGCTCACCGTGGAGCTCACCTCTCCGGCCACCCCTCACCAGAGCTGAGTCTTCCACCACCACCACAGCTCACTGCCCCACCCATCGCCCCCTAGAGCCGCCGGAGCACCGCCAGCGCCACCCGCGCCGCCGCCGCTCCTTGCTGCTCCGTGCACAGCCCACACTGAAGCTCCTCCGTCCAAGCCAAGCTTCGAAACGGGTTCCCCTCGACGCCGCGAAGCTTCTCGACCAGCCCACGCTCTCCCCTTCTCGCTGGAGTACCGTCGCCAAAGCTCCGCCCCGCCGCCGCCTCTCTGCTCTGCGCCGACGAGCAACCTCCGGCCACTCCCAACCCCAACCAAGGCCAACCCGAGGTAGCTCTCACCTCCTTGGATCTCCCCGACCCTTTTTCCCTCGCCGCCGACGAGCCCCCTCGCCGAAATCTGGCTGGCCGCCATGCCAGCGCCGCCTAGGGACTACATTGCAACGATTGAAATCTTTAAAAGAGTCTGCACGCAAGTTTCCAGGGGCATATCTGTAAACCTGTGTTTAAACTTTGATTTCAAAACCAACGAACTTGTAAAATTCGTAGAAAATCGTAGAAAAATCGGAAAAATACAAACTCAACTGTTCTGGAATCTTTAGATGAAAACCTACAACTTTTGTTACATGCATTTCTGCAGTTTCTTGCTAAATATTGCTATAATGTAAATGGAAGGTTTAATAGACTTTAATTGCACCCACTGTTGTAGGCAAAGGCTAAACCTGAAAATTTAACAGTAGATTGGTTGCTTGATTTCTAGGCCAGTGTAACAAATATTAGGGCCAAAACCCATCTCTAGTTAAACTTCTTAATAAAACTTGTTTATGGCATGAAGTAATAAAACTAATTTGTAACTGCTGTTATGTTGTGATTCATGTGGTGAAACTTTTTCAGAACTGTTGTATTAAGGCCTAAATAGCACAGAAAAAGTTTAGAACCTTTTTCCTTCCTGTAACCTAATGGTATAATTTTGTGGTAGGAGAAATGCACTAATTCAAATAATTAGTTTCTGTGCTTGGAAAATATTCAACTTTTTACTGTAGCACACTATAGAGTAGCTCTTGCTGTATAAGAAGTTTCATACATAGAAACCCTGTAAAACATCCTGTAGAAATTAATCTTTATTAAACTAGGTGTATCTTATCCTTTTTATTATGCTTTGTATCTTGCACAGTAAAATCTGAAAAATTTATAGTAACACACATATGGATAGATTAATCCCCTGTAAAATTTTTGGTGTCAGTACCTGAATGGTTTGTTCCGTATAAAAATAACTAGGTTCTAGCAGTGGTTGTATTTTACCTTTTTCATCATTATTCTGCTGCGTGAAAATATCTAGAATTTTTACAGAGCTTTTGTCTCTGCATAATGTGCTCTAAATAAAAATTTCATCACCAGAAGTTACCTAATCTAGAAGTTGTGTTTAATCCATGGTGTGCTTAGAAAATTAAGTTTCCAATATATCACAAGCCCATTTTGTTTAATGAAGTTAATAATTTAAGTCATACTCTATTAACAATTGCCCAAAGAAATCTTAACTAAGTAACTTGCCAACAAAATTGATGTTTTGTGGATTGCACTTTGTTGTGAAAGGAAATAATCGTCTTATACCATCACTATAACTTATATTGGTGCATTCATATAGAATCGACAACTCTCGCCGATGGAACGTACGAGCTGGTGCCCGCGTCCGAGAGTGAGCAGCGTGAAGCTCAAGTAAATCTAACTGAAGCCCTTGAAGACCCGAGCCCAAGTTCAAACGAGCCCCAAGCTAGCTTTCCCCAAGAAGGCAAGCCCCGGAGCATGAACCCTATTTTCTAAACATATGCAACTTATTACTCTACTTTACTTGTGCATTAAGTTTGTAGGAGTTGAATGGAAACTTAGTTGCATGATCCTAGGTACCCATGCTCTGAACACTAGATGTAAGGTTTGATAGAATGCTATGCTAATAGGACTCGATAAAAGTCGAGTGATTTCCTGTCACTCTCGAGAATATAGGAGTTGAATGTTTACTACATGCTGCAATCATAAGGTCGACGGACAGGGGTATGGTACGATGTTTATGTATGATTGAGGCCCCGTCTGTTTAGTGAAAAATGCTAAGGCCGCAGTGTGTGGTAGTGGTGGTTAAGTCTTTGAACGTACTAACCACATGCCGAGAATATGGTAATCGGTAAGCTTAAGTACCTAATCGGACCGGCAAGTGGACAGCATCCCACCATCTCAACTTCGGTTCCATGCGCGCACATGGTGGGTACAGAGCCGGGCTCTGTAGTCTCGGATGGTGGCCCTGATCCACAACCCAGGAAGAAAGGGGAAAAGTTGCACGTGTGACTCTGGGAGTAACCACGTGACGTGTGTTTAGGTTTCCCTTGCAAGGTTAAGAAATTCGATTTGAATCATCCGTTTCTCGCGGTTATTGAGACTGCTTGACCCTTTTACCACATAGAATAAGAAGAGGAACAATGATGACGATTAATCTTGTTAAATGTAAAATAATTCTTCCACCATGTATGATATTGGATAGTTGCTTACCTAGAATGGTTAAAGAAAGCTAGAACTTGGAGCTAAAATCTGAAAGTAAGGACCCACCTATATATGCTTTTCGGCAAAATAAATCTCTCAAGCCAAAAGCCTTGCATGTCTAGGAGTCGGCTAAGTATATTCCACTAGTCGGGTAAGCCTTGCTGAGTATTAGTATACTCAGCCTTGCTTGTGGCTTGTTTTTAGGTGAAACTTTCGAGGATATGATTGCTAGTTTGACTTGGCCTTGTACCCTTCCTCCTGGTTGGTCGGTGGAATGGGATACGCCCCCGGCCAACGGTGATATGCCGAGTGATGTCTCGTACGGGCTTCATCGAGACATCCTGTATCGTCGAGTAGTTGTCGTTATTTTTTTTCTGCTGCTTTGAACTCTGAAGAACTCTATTATTTTGAACTCTGAAGTGCCTTGTTTTCCGAATTTGAACTCCATTGTAAAATAATTTGTGATGAACCTGTGATGTAAAATTTGTGGAATGTTGTATCCTCTGGGCTCACCTTCGTGTGAGTACATGTATGTGTGGTTTCGATCGGCTAAAACCGTTGTTGTATCGGGAGGTTACCCGACAGACCAGTGGATTATTCCATTTGAAGTGCGAGTTAGCCCTAATTGCTCTTGTGGTAATGGTTAGCGCGCTTGAGCCGGATTAATTCAGGTGGTTCTGCCACAGCTGGTATCAGAGCTGAAATGCATACGCCAGAGAATGCAACAAGCCTTAAAAACTTATTTTCCTAAAACTTGACCACAAAAATTGTGTTGAAAAATGCATTGGTTCGTTAAGGATGGTGCCTAGTTCGTAAAGTCCTAAGGGATTATGGGAAAGTTACTAGGTGGCTATCTAACTTATGAACATTACCAACTGACTTCCAGCACATTACTTTCTGTCAAAACTTACTTTTATGCACAACCGACCCTTAAATTCTGTAACAACGCACTCATCGCTAAGGTAAGAAGGTAAGAATCCTCAGCCAACTGAGAGAGCTTGGCCTTCCTGTCAGTGATGCGAGCCGAACGCTGCTCTTAAGCAGTGGCTTACATGAGGTGCTGCCAATATACCAACTATTAGTTGATTATATTGGGAGTAGAAGGTTTGGCGCAGGGTATGGTGATCGCTGTTCATACCCCCGTCTCAAGACGGTACCCCCCGTGAATACGCTATCTTGATAGCGTGTGTTAACGTCGTCTGTACGGCAGGAATTGTACGGATACCGTTTCTATAGTGAACGGTAATGAATACGGACGCTTTCATGAGTGCTGGCATGAAAGGTTCATTGGATATATATATATATATATATATATATATATATATATATATGCTACATTAATCTTCTGCAGGTACACTAACCGCGATTACGATAAGTTTAAGAACGGTTAGAGAATTTTCGACTAGCTATTATAGTGAGAGACGTATTGTGTATGCCACCGAAACTAACTTTGTAAGACCAAAGCTATTTGGCAATTGTTTATTTTGTGAGGACGAATAGGACGTGCATGCATCATGACTATATAAATCTGAAATTGAAAATGCGATGCGTGAGAGTGCTAAGGTTCATGCGCCCACACATTTGTCTTTGCATAAGGATTATCTAGCAAATCTGTCGTATTTCTGCCTTATCTGAAAGGATGGATTTATTAAGCTTAGAAAATGACCCTTTCTGAAGAAACTCATGTTAAAATTTCTGCTCCAAAATTTGTATTCTACCTCCTGTCTAAATATGAAAAATTCTGGACATATGGATAATGAGAAACAGCAAAGACCTTGAGATGTCAGTTTTCTGTCCAAAATGAGCAGTTCAGCCACATAAATTTTTATGCCCCCTTACTACAGTTTTCTGTAAAAGCGTTCAACACAAAGCTTGTTTTAAATTTACTAAGGCAGCTACTGTTAAAATTTGGTAATTTTTTGCTGGGTAAAGTTTCCATGGTGCACGAAACATTGGCCCACTGTTCACAAAAATTTCTGGGTAGACAGTAAAGTAAAACCTGAAGAGAAAGACCATCTTAGAGGATTATCTAGCTCTGGAGTTGACTAGCAATGTTGTTTACAAATACCTTAGAAATGTTCTGGTAAAAGTTGAGAATTGTTGGACAAGAACTGTTGAAGTTATGGCTATTTTAGTGCACTGTCCTGAACTTGTCGCTATACTGTTCACAGTTTTTCGCTATCTTACCCATTTGATCTTTTGTTCAGATATCCGAGCTTGTTGCCATGATGGTGGATGAGGATGGACGCGTCCACTCGCAGTGTCTCCACTGGGAGGGCTTTACCCATGTCTCTTTACATTTCTGGGCTGAGTGTTGAATACCAAGCTTATCCTAAATTTTGTGATGTAGGTTCTCACAAAATTTCAACACTATTGGATCTTGCTAGTTTGAGTTATAGGCAAGATACTATAACTCGTTCTGCTAAAAAACAGCCAAACCAGCGAGGCAAAGAGTGAATCGTTTGACTATCTTAGCCATCGATTTAGCATCTTGGCTGAATACCAAAGTTGTACATCTCTAAATTCCCTACCCACTGCCAAAATATGGGAAATTTTGGATGAACCTACCAGGAGTTATAAATTTCTTATGGCGGACAATATCCTGCCCACGATTCTATCCATGATCTTTCGGAAGTCTACTTTTCCGCGTTAATCCTTTTGAATCATGGAAGCAATAGGGATCATGTTGCCAATGATAAGCATTCACCTTTTCAGATGGTTGGAACAACCCGTGGTAACCCTGATGGTTTTGGTGCTAGCGCAAGTGGATCACAACCACAGCCACCACCACCACCCAGCTTGGTGGAAGTAATGGCCGCTCAAACCGAGTTGCTTCGTCAGCTCGTGCAAGGACAGTACCAACAGCGGGGTGGACACAATGTTCACCAACCTCAAGCTGCCGGTTACACGGATTTCCTTGGGACCCAGCCTCCCTTGTTTCACAAGACGGAGGAACCCTTGGATGCGGACGCTTGGATTCCCACAATCGAGTCCAAGTTTTCTCTACTTGTGGCCCCATGTTCGGATGCAAACAAGGCTCGCTTTGCCGCGCAGCAGCTTCGCGGTACAGATCGTCTTTGGTGGGACCACTATTTTGCTATGCTCCCCGCTGATCACGTTGTCACCTGGATGAATTCAAAACTGCGTTCCGGGCACACCATATTCCAGAAGGTCTTATAGAAAGAAAGCTAAATGAGTTTCTGGCACTCACTCAGGGTACCCGCACAGTACTTCAGTATGCTCAAGCCTTCAACAATCTGTGCCAGTACGCGGGCTATCACGCAGACACGGAGGCTAAGAAGCGTGATCGTTTCCGCAGAGGTCTGAGTACCAAACTCAAGGAACGACTAAATCTTGTCAAGGCCGATACATATAATGAGCTAGTCAAATGGCCATTACCCAAGAGGATTGTATTATGGCTCACCGTGCCGAAAAGAAGAGGAAGGAGCCAGCGGGACCCTCGGGTGCTCAGCCATCGAGGTATCGCTTGGTGCGAAATGTTGCGCCTACAGCTCCACAGAAGGCCCCTCAGCCAGGGCGATGGATTATCAGGCCCCCACAGCAGCAAGGTATTGCACGACCCCCTGTGCCTCAACAAACTGGACCAAGGCCCGCTACTCAGCAGTTTCTTCGACCAAGCATCACCAATCGTTGTTTCAAGTGCGGGAGTTCCAGTCATTTTGCTCGCGAATGCCCTCAACCCAGGCAGCCAAATCAGGGCCAGGACTCTAACTAGAACAATAAGACCAAAGGCAAGAGGCAGACCCTTCAGGTCAAACAAGGACGGATCAATTTCACCACCCTTGCGGAACTTCCTGAAGGAGCACCGGTGATGATGGGTACATTCTCTATCCATAACAAGCCTGCAGTTATATTGTTTGATTCTGGTGCATCACATAGTTTCATTAGTGCAAAGTTTGGTGCAAAAGTAGGCTTCAATGTTTGTCACACAAAAGGATCGTATATGATATCAACACCGAGTGGTAAAATTGCTTCAAACCAAATGATAAGGCAAGTACCAATCAAGTTGGGTAGTAAAATCATCAACACGGACCTTGTTCTTTTACCCCTTGACGGCATGGACGTTATTTTGGGTATGAATTGGATGGCTCTACACGGAGTCACATTGGACCTTTCTTCCCGAGCTGTTAAAATAAATTCACCTAGTCACGGAGCCACCACCCTTTACCTACCATTCCGGGAGTGCACGAATTCTTATGCTTTTATGATGGAAGGAATCAAGCTAGATGATATTCCAGTGGTATGCGAGTATGCCGATGTTTTTCCAGATGACTTACCAGGAATGCCACCAGATAGGGACATTGAGTTCGTTATTGAACTGCAACCAGGCACTGCACCTATCTCCAAAAGACCCTATAGGATGTCACCTAAGGAATTGGCCGAACTGAAAGCACAACTCCAAGAACTACTGGACAAAGGCTTCATTCGTCCTAGTGCATCACCTTGGGGATGTCCAGCCCTTTTTGTAAAGAAAAAGGATGACAGTTTAAGATTATGTGTGGACTACCGACCTGACAATGCGGTAACCGTTAAGAATAAGTACCCACTTCCCCGCATCGACATTCTCTTTGATCAATTATCTGGAGCAAGAGTCTTCTCAAAGATTGATCTTCGCTCTGGATATCACCAGATGAAGATTCGTCCATGCGATATTCCTGAGACCGCCTTTTCCACACGATATAGACTATATGAATTCTTGGTCATGTCCTTTGGTCTCACCAATGCCCCTGCATACTTCATGTATCTCATGAATTTGGTATTCATGCCCGAGCTCGACAAATTCATCATAGTTTTCATTGACGACATCCTTATCTATTCCAAGAATGAGGAAGAGCATGCTAAGCACCTGCACATTGTTCTTCAGCGTCTCAGAGACCATCAGCTCTATGCTAAATTTTCTAAGTGCGAATTCTGGTTGGATAGTGTGAAATTCTTGGGTCACACTATTTCCAGCAAAGGCATAGCCGTTGACCCCAGCAAGGTACAAGAAGTGATGGATTGGAAACCTCCCACCTCTGTTCCTCAGATTCGCAGTTTTCTTGGCTTAGCCGGTTACTATCGCCGTTTC
This sequence comes from Panicum miliaceum, assembly GCA_032594955.1. NCBI lineage: Eukaryota > Viridiplantae > Streptophyta > Magnoliopsida > Poales > Poaceae > Panicum > Panicum miliaceum. The sequence goes on along the minus strand of CM064071.1, from coordinate 18,233,847 downwards.
ATTCCGGATTTCTCTAGGATTGCTAAGCCTATGACTGAACTATTGAAAAAGGGAGTAAAGTTTGTGTGGGATGAGAAATGTGAAGAAGCTTTCCACACTCTCAGAGAACGTTTGACTACAGCCCCTGTGTTAGCTCAACCCGATAACACCAAGCCATTCGAGGTTTACTGTGAGGCATCTGGCACTGGTCTTGGTTGTGTGCTTATGCAAGAAAATCTAGTTATCTCCTATGCTTCACGAGCCCTTCGGCCCCATGAGCAGAATTATCCGACCCATGATCTCGAGTTAGCAGCAGTCATTCATGCTCTAAAAATATGGAGACATTATCTCATGGGCACTCATTGTAATATCTACACCGATCACAAGAGTCTCAAATATATCTTCACCCAAGCCGATCTGAATATGAGACAAAGAAGATGGCTAGAATTAATCAAGGATTATGATCTCGAGGTGCACTATCACCCCGGCAAGCTAATGTAGTCGCGGAAGCACTCAGCCGTAAGGCCCATTGCCATTGCCTATCAGTGCAAATCTATAATGAGCCATTATGTTCGGAAATGAGGAAGCTTAGTTTGGAAATGATTTCCTAAGACACTCTGAATCACATCTCAGTCAAGCCCACTCTCCACAACCAAATCATCATGGCACAACTACACGATGAAGGAGTTAAGATCATCAAACAAAAACTCTCTCTAGAAGAGAAATACAAATGTTTCCGCCAGGACCATAAGGGAGTTCTATGGTTCGAAAGTCGCACAGTCGTTCCGAAGAATCATGAGCTCCGTAAGAAAATTTTGGATGAGGCACACCTTTCCAAATTTTCTATTCACCCCGGCAGTAACAAAATGTATCAAGACCTTAGGCAAAATTTCTGGTGGACTAGAATGAAAAGAGAAATCGCAAAATATGTCTCAGAATGCGACACATGCCAGAGAGTAAAAGCCAGCCACCTGAAAGTAGCCGGTACACTTCAACCTTTACCTAAACCCTCATGGAAATGGGAAGACATAAGTATGGATTTCATTGTTGGATTGCCAAGTACCGCACAGAAACACGATTCCATATGGGTTATTGTTGATAGACTAACAAAGACGGCATATTTTCTTCCAGTACGCACCACCTATACTGCCAAGAAGTATGCCGAGATTTATCTCGATCGCATTGTTTGCCTACATGGAGTACCGAAGACTATTATTTCCGATCGTGGTACTCAGTTTGTAGCGCGCTTATGGGAACAATTGGAAGCTTCTCTTGGTACTAAATTGATTCGAAGCTCAGCCTATCATCCTCAAACTAACGGACAAACTGAAAGAGTGAACCAAATTCTTGAAGACATGCTTAGAGCTTGCGTCATTCACTATGACAAGAGTTGGGACAAATGCCTATCCCTAGAAGAGTTCTCATATAACAATAGCTATCAAGCAAGTTGGAAAATGGCACCATTTGAGGCCTTATACGGACGAAGGTGTCAAACCCCTTTAGTTGGTCACAGACCGGAGAACGCAAAATATTTGGACCAGACTTGGTAATCGAGGCAGAAGTGAAAGTGAGAGTAATACAAGAAAACCTTAGAGCCGCACAATCCAGACAAAAGAGCTATTTTGACAGAAGGAGAAAGCCACTGAAATTTGAAGTTGGTGACTACGTCTACCTTTGAGTTTCACCAACCAAGGGTGTCCAACAATTCGGAGTCAAAGGAAAACTATCTCCCCGTTATGTTAGTCCCTACGAAATCATCGAGAGTTGCGGACCCGTAGCCTATAGAATTCGACTGCCCCCTCAGCTTGCAGCCATCCATGATGTCTTTCACGTATCTCAACTCAAGAAGTGTGTCCAAGTTCCTACCGAGGTTGTCGAACAACAGGAAATCTTAGTAGAGCCCGACCTCTCATATGTTGAGTATCCTATCAAAATCATGGATCAAAAAGAAAGGAGCACTAGGAGGAAAGTGATTAAAATGTACAAAATTCAATGGAATCATCACACTGAGGAAGAAGCCACGTGGCAAACTGAAAGCTATCTAAACCAAAATTTCCCGGATTTTCTCAATTCTACCGAAGGTACCCCCACTACCCACTCTATGCCTATTGTCTGAATCTCGGGGCGAGATTCTTTTTAAGGGGGGGGAGGCTGTAACACCTTAGGTGTTTAAATTACGAAATAAGCCACTTTAGCTTAACATGGTGCATAAATAATTAGGAGAAGTTTCAACGAAATGAGTTTGTAAAATAACTTCTAAACTAGAACTCAAACAAACTTTGGCCTGAAACAAAACTTGTAGAACTTTAAATTTTGAACAACTTTTGTGTTGAAGGATTTTCGAGTTGCAACACAAAAATTTGAGAAACACTTGGATTTGCAAACCAGCCCCTGCCTTTTCTTCTATTTCGCTGCAGACCCTTCTTCTCCGCCTCGCCCGACCCTCCGACGCGCAGCCGCTCGCCCGACCCTTTTCGTTTCGCCCGACCCTTTCACTCGCCCGACCCTACGTTCGCCCGACCCTCGGCTTCGCTGTGGCCCTCACTTCGCCCGACCCTCGCCGCCGCACAGTCGCCGCAGGCCACTTGGCCGGCGATGCCTGACAGCGCTAGGCGCCAAGCCAATGCCTGGCCGCGCCCGCACGCGCGCCCGCACGCTGCGTTCCTCCCCAGTCCGCGCATGCCACGCGTGCGCCGGCGCGCGCGCCCCTGCTCCCCGCCCGCCGCGCCCAATGGGCAAGTCGCGCCGTGCCCGTGTCTCCGCCGCATCCCGCCAATCGCCGCGCTCGCCGCCCGGCAAGACAGCTGCTGCCGCTCGTCGCCCAACCCGCGCGCCGCGTGATCTCCAGCTCCACACACCAAATCTTCAGCACCCAATCCCCTGCCCGCGCCCGCCGCACGCCGTGCCGGCTCTGTTCGCCGCCCGTCGCGACCAGTAACGCACCCCCGTCGTGCCGCCCGCGCCCGCGCCTCGCAGTCCAGTTCCGCCCCTCCTCCCGCCTCTCTGCTGCCTACAAAAGGCCGCACTGAGTCCCCCTCGCGCGCCCAGATACCAGAACGTCGCCGCCGCCACCATTACCGCCGTCGTGCCCAGCTCACCGTGGAGCTCACCTCTCCGGCCACCCCTCGCCAGAGCTAAGTCTTCCACCACCACCACAGCACCCCACCGCAGCTCACTACCTCACCCATCGTCGCCCAGAGCCGCCGGAGCACCGCCAGCGCCGCCCGCGCCGCCGCCACTCCTTGCTGCTCCGTGGACAGCCCACACCAAAGCTCCTCCGTCCAAGCCAAGCTTCCAAACGGGTTCCCCTCGATGCCGCGAAGCTCCTCGACCAGCCCACGCTCTCCCCTTCACGCCGGAGCACCATCACCGACGCTCCGCCCCGCCGCCGCCTCTCTGCTCCGCGCCGACGAGCCACCTCCGGCCACTCCAAACCCCAACCAAGGCCAACCCGAGGTAGCTCTCACCTCCCTGGATCTCCCCGACCCTTTTTCCCTCGCCGCCGACGAGCCCCCTCGTCGAAATCTGGCCGGCCGCCATGCCAGCGATGCCTAGGGACTACATTGCAACGATTGAAATCTTTAAAAGAGTCTGCACGCAAGTTTCCAGGGGCATATCTGTAAACCTGTGTTTAAACTTTGATTTCAAAAACAGCAAACTTGTAAAATTCGTATAAAATCGTAGAAAAATCGGAAAAATACAAATTCAACTGTTCTGGAATCTTTAGAAAAAAATCTACAACTTTTGTTACATGAATTTCTTCAGTTTCTTGCTAAATGTTGCTCTAAATTAAATGGAAGGTTTAATAGACTTTTCTTGCAGCCACTGTTGTAGGCAAAGGCTAAACCTGAATATTTAACAGTAGATTGGTTGCTTGATTTGTAGGCTAGTGTAAAAAATATTAGGGACAGAACCCATCTCTAGCTAAACTTCTTACTAAAACTTGTTTATGGCATGAAGTAATAAAACTAATTTGTAACTGCTGTTATGTTGTGATTCATGTGGTGAAACGTTTTCAGAACTGTTGTATTAAGGCCTAAATAGCACAGAAAAAGTTTAGAACCTTTTTCCTTCCTGTAATCTAATGGTATAATTTTGTGGTAGGAGAAATGCACTAATTCAAATAATTAGTTTCCGTGCTTGGAAAATATTCAATTTTTTACTGTAGCACACTATAGAGTAGCTCTTGCTGTATAAGAAGTTTCATACACAGAAACCCTGTAAAACATCCTGTAGAAATTAATCTTTATTAAACTAGGTGTATCTTGTCCTATTTATTATGCTTTGTATCTTGCACAGTAAAATCTGAAAAATTTACAGTAACACACATATGGATAGATTAATCCCCTGTAAAATTTTTGGTGTCAGTGCCTGAATGGTTTGTTCCGTATAAAAATAACTAGGTTCTAGCAGTGGTTGTGTTTTACCTTTTTCATCATTATTCTGCTGCGTGAAAATGTCTGGAATTTTACAGTGCTTTTGTCTCTGCATAATGTGCTCTAAATAAAAATTTCATCACCAGAAGTTACCTAATCTAGAAGTTGTGTTTAATCCATGGTGTGCTTAGAAAATTAAGTTTCCAATATATCACAACCCCATTTTGTTTAATGAAGTTAATAGTTTAAGCATACTCTATTAACAATTGCCCAAAGAAATCTTAACTAAGTAACTTCCCAACAAAATTGATGTTTTGTGGATTGCACTTTGTTGTGAAAGGAAATAATCGTCTTATACCATCACTATAACTTATATTGGTGCATTCATATAGAATCGACGACTCTCGCCGACGGAACGTACGAGCTGGTGCCCGCGTCCGAGAGTGAGCAGCGTGAAGCTCAAGTAAATCTAACTGAAGCCCTTGAAGACCCGAGCCCAAGTTCGGACGAGCCCCAAGCTAGCTTTTCCCAAGAAGGCAAGCCCCGGAGCATGAACCCTATTTTCTAAACTTATGCAACTTATTACTCTACTTTACTTGTGCATTAAGTTTGTAGGAGTTGAATGGAAACTTAGTTGCATGATCCTAGGTACCCATGCTCTGAACACTAGATGTAAGGTTTGATAGAATGCTATGCTAATAGGACTCGGTAAAAGTCAAGTGATTTCCTGTCACTCACGAGAATATAAGAGTTGAATGTTTACTACATGCTGCAATCATAAGGTCGACGGACGGGGCTATGGTTCAATGTTTATGTTGATGATTGAGGCCCCGTCTGTTTAGTGAAAAATGCTAAGGCAGCAGTGTGTGGTAGTGGTGGTTAAGTCTTTGAACGTACTAACCATATGCCGAGAATATGGTAATCGGTAAGCTTAAGTACCTAATCGGACCGGCAAGTGGACAGGATCCCACCATCTCAACTTCGGTTCCATGCACGCACATGGTGGGTACAGAGCCGGGCTCTGTAGTCTCGGATGGTGGCCCTGATCCACAACCCAGGAAGAAAGGGGAAAAGTTGCACGTGTGACTCTAGGAGTAACCACGTGACGTGTGTTTAGGTTTCCCTTGCAAGGTTAAGAAATTCGATTTGAATCATCCGTTTCTCGCGGTTATTGAGACTGCTTGACCCTTTTACCACATAGAGTAAGAAAAGGAACAATGATGATGATTAATCTTGTTGAATGCAAAATAATTCTTCCACCATGTATGATATTGGATAGTTGCTTATCTAGAATGATTAAAGAAAGCTAGAACTTGGAGCTAAAATCTGAAAGTAAGGACCCACTTATATATGCTTTTCGGCAAAACAAATCCCTCAAGCCAAAAGCCTTGCATGTCTAGGAGTCGGCTAAGTATATTCCACTAGTCGGTTAAGCCTTGCTGAGTATTAGTATACTCAGCCTTGCTTGTGGCTTGTTTTCAGGTGAAACTTTCGAGGATATGATTGCTAGTTTGACTTGGCCTTCTACCCTTCCTCCTGGTTGGTCGGTGGAATGGGATACGCCCCCGGCCAACGATGATAATGCCGAGTGATGTCTCGTACGGGCTTCATCGAGACATCCTGTATCGTCGAGTAGTTGTCGTTATTTTGTTTTCGCTGCTTTGAACTCTGAAGAACTCTATTAATTTGAACTCTGAAGTGCCTTGTTTTCCGAATTTGAACTCCATTGTAATAATAATTTGTGATGAACCTGTGATATCAAATTTGTGCAATGTTGTATCCTCTGGGCTCACCTTCGTGTGAGTACATGTGGTTGTATCGGGAGCTTACCCGACAGACCGGTGGATTATTCCGTTTGAAGTGCGAGTTAGCCCTGATTGCCCTTGTGGTGATGGTTAGCGCGCTTGAGCCGGATTAATTCATGTGGTTCTGCCACAGCTATGCCCCCTCACTCCGTTGTGATGGAGGCGTGTCCGCCGCATCATGATGATGTTGCGTCCCGTCCCTTCACGAGGACGGGCAAGTGGAATAGTATCCCCTGCAGTGGCAGTAAGAGGGACTGTAACCTCCGTCTAGGGAGTGGTTGGCCTTGTACGGTAGTAGACTCTGGTGCGTCCGTCCTTATCCTCAGCACCTGCCCCTAAGGACGGTCAGTGTGCGAGGTCCGGCCGGCCCCCGACCTTGTTAGTCGTTTCAAGTTTACACGTGGGTGAGTCGTGCTTGGCGGGGTTCGACCGGCATCTTAGGTCGGGACCGTAGTACGGACCTAGGCTTTGGTCGTCCCCTCAGTCGGGGACGCGGGCCGAGGCTCCAGCCGACCAGCCGGCCAGTCGGGACCGTGGGCCCGGACGGCCTGGAGAAAGTTACGGCCCAGGAGGGCACCTGTTTGATCCACGCATGGTCTTAGGCCATTCTGAGTGCCAACAGGAAGTGGGCCCGCTGGGGACCCAGGGTCTCCGGACCCGTCACTTTACAAATTGTATCTTGAGTTCTTGACTGCAGTTTTCTGGGTTTTTTCTTTCAAAGATTAAACCCTGCTTTTGTAATTAGGCACCCGTGAATATGTGTGAAAAATGTACGAGGAACTGTACAAGAAGGTCATGAGGATTAGATCAGCCATCTGAAGCTTCGGTGCGAAGCCGGTGAGCGATACTGATGCAGGGATGTTTGTAGTCTTTGGGTAGACAGTCATTTAGTTTTGTCTGTTTGGACGCGTCTGCAGTCCTTAAATGAGTAATTTTTTTAATTTATGTTCATGCTTTAGTCATCTTATTTGACCGCATTTCAGACAAGAAAATTGTTAGTCTATTTGTTCTTGTCATAAGATTGAATGTAGGTTTGTTTACAAGGAAATGTGTCCTCACAGCATACTTCACATTTTAATTTCTGTCTCCTATCTATGGCCTTTGTTGCTCCCATATTCTTTGTCTGATCTGGTTGCTTTGTCTGTTTAGATATTGAAAACGCTTCTGCGGTTATCGATGTTCATTGTGATCAAGCGGTACGGGGTTAAGAAGCTGTTTCGCAGTAGGAGGTGATCACATTCGTCTGAGGTGACCAAGAGTAATTGTTAGAGATCAAGAGTAATTGTTCATCCATACTCCTAGAAGCAATTTAGCTATTTGGAGTTAAGAGAGATCAAGAGTAATTGTTCATCCATACTCCTAGAAGCAATTTGTTCTACATTGGATTGACTTTTGCTGGATCATTTTTACACAGGCAAGAAAAGGAGGAATTTGGTCGGCAATGAAAATGCAGATTGGGATTAACTAAGTTCTTGGAGGTACTTTGTTCTATCTTCTGAATAATTTACGTCTTCCAAAAAGCTTCTCTAGCTGTGTATTATGAAATGTATTGCTGTGGTTGTAAGATTCATTTTTCCTGTCAAAGAAACTTTAAGCTCCTCTGCTTTTGGTGTTTTTTGTTTTGGCTCCTACAGTTGTTCTGTACAGAGCACATTCTCTCTTTGTTATGGTGGTTGGTCATAGCTTCTCAAATTCCATAATATCCTTAGTAATGTCATAAATGAAAAAAATAATTATGCAGCAGAATGCGTCGCTCAGAGTGATGTGAACGCTGAACTTGAAAATTACAAATAGCATGGAACAATTTTGTTAAAGCGGGTTTCTTCTATGACTTGCTGTTGATTATACCAACAATTGTATGTGTAGATTGCACTAATATTTGATTCGCTTTCTATGGTTATTTTGCAACATAAGCCAGTTATCTCATGAATCGGTAGTTGCTATACTTTGAAGTTTGAACATATTAACTCTGAGAATATATGCCAATGCTTGCAATGCCATAGTTTTAATCTGTGCATATTTACATGCCACTGATCCTGCAAAAAGTATTGAGCATGCCCTAGCCAATGTCATGTACTAGGATATGTTACGTACTAAGATATGTGCTCTGTATGCCTTCCTATCCATGCGCTCTCATATGGAACGATATTATTAATTTTGTCTGATCTGTGGCATTTGGACTTACGAAATGGCAGTACTAAACTTTTTGCACTGAGGCATTTGGGTATATGCAGCTACGGTCCATCTATCTGTCTGTTTGAGGCATCTGATATATGCATTGATGATTACCTTTCTTCTGTGATCTATCTACTCTCTTCTCGCTGATCGGTTGCATTTAGCATCTGCAGTTATGATTACCATTCTTTTTATAATCTCTCAGTCTCTTCTTACTAATCTGAGACATTTGGCATATATGTGAGAAACAATATTTTAGATAATTAGATGGATCATTTGGGAGGTCTTTATGTGAGAAAAAAATGTTCTGACTACTGACAGACTATCTATAGTCCAATTTGTAATTGCACTTCTTTGTTTTTGCTTCCCCTGTCACACAGTGTATGGCATAGAGGTTGACAATTTCTTTTGAGAGCATTTAATGTCAACATATATATGTCTTAATTTGATAACTTGTCAATGAGTGACCTTCCCTGATGCAGACATATAGTTCTCCTTATTACTTAAATGCCAAAGGAAAAGAAGAAATGCCTGTAGCATAACTTTTAGAGGGACACAAGAGCTATATCCTTCCATTTGTAGCATTGTTGTGACCTTGATTTCACATTTCATAAGAACAAGCTTGGATACAAATGACAGGATGATTGCTCTCCTTAGTTGTGGATCTCCATCGATGTACCTTGTATCCATGGTTGCCAGCACACCCATTCTATATATGAAGTTCGGATAATCATGCATACTCATGATAGTATGATTAATGGATGCTCAACCATTTTATTTTAATTCTGAAATGATTTGCAGATCTGGAAGTGAATTGCATATTTAAGAATATATTATGTTGTTGATTGTATTAAGATGGAGAATACAAAAAGGTGAGGCTTTCCTCTTTAGTTTCAGTGATAACCGATAAAGAACCTAACCTGTCTAGCAACCCATATATGGAATCGGAATAGCAATTTTGTTTGTATTTATCACTGAACATAAAGATATTATGATATGATTTAATTATCCTCAAGTATTTTCAGCATGTTTATTGCTTTTGGATAAGTATTGTCTGGTATCGATAGAAGCAAACTAACCTTTTACAAATAATTATATAACTAAGTGGTACTTTCTTATGTTACTCTTATCTTGGCAGCAACATGACCATTGCAGTCACCCGTACTCAAGCGTCAAGCCAGCAAGCTGGTGAAGGATTGTGTACAACCGCACAACTTGACTCAATCTCGGTGTATCTGTAGTCTTTGTATGCAGGATTTGCCTGGCATCTAGGAGATATGCACCATGTATTTAATTGTCTGTCTAAGAGCTAAATTGATGCTGCTAATCATTTATGTATAATGCCCAACCTAAACAGTTTTCAACAAGTATGGAACATCAAACATTCATTGCTGTAGACATGATAGGGTGCGCATTGCACGCCAAATGTTCTAGTGGGAAGCAAAGGGGTTAGGCAGTGATGGAATCAGGGGAAAGAAGATAAGTTTTTTGTTTGACTGACAAGTACGGCCCATCCTTAATGGTGTTATCAGAACTTGAATCCTCTCGTCCCCGTTCCTTCAACCAAACAATAAAACAGAATCATTCCATAACTCCAACCAAACATAATAATAGCATTCCATTCCTAAAATCAAGAACGGAACCGTTCCATCCCACCTCTATCTTCAATCAAACACAACCTGAAATTTTTGGATCACAACAACAGCCCTGAGTATACTCGCAAGGTTTACCCGATTATGGACTATACTTAGCCGACTTCTAAACATCCAATTCGTCCTTCATTCTCGTTATTACTCAGCAATGCAACAAACTAATCAAGCGATATTCATAACTGTGAAGTGCAGCGATCCGGACCAAATTTAAAACTTGCAAGGGACACCTAATCACACGACACGTGTGCACCACACCGGGCCACACGTGGCAACTTTGTCTATCATCACCCTGACATCTGAACCATGCCTACCAAAACCCTACTAAGGAGCCCCGCATGGCGAACCCGGTGAACCCAAGGATGACTACAACACTCGACATCATTCCACGCTCCCAGAGTAGCAGGTAGCGATTACATGACGGGTAGATCAGTTTACTGGTTCCCATTTTCCCAGAATGTGAATAGTAATGTTCAATACTTGACCAATACTATTAACAATGAACGGACCTTAACCAACACAGACGGTGCTATCTCAAAAATATTACATGAACATGACCAACAATATAATCCTCGTCCGGTCTCCAGTTTTCATCGAGTGAACACTAACCAAGTACTTTTGCCGCGTGTGATAAGAAATCACTCGACTTCTACCAAGTTCTTAACTAGCAAAGCATGTTTAATGACCTATGCATACTAGTAAAGACTCATAGGTGCCGCAAAAATCGGACGGTGAATCTTGCGGAGCATGACACGCTAAAGCCTGGGAGCTCTGCTTATCTCCAGTGCTGGTCCTGCAAATTAGGTTTGGGGCGTGCCAGTCCAGAATCATTGAGTAATTGATAAGAAAAGTATTCTACTCTTAATCCTAGGGTTTTGGCAAAGTGCCGAGAAAAGTTGTATTGATTGATTGTTATTTTACAAAACCCTGACCGCTTCTATTTATACCCTAAAACTATAGACTCCTAATCGATTACAATCTGTTACAAACTTGACTTTAAAAGAACTACTACTGTATCTCTAAAGCTTTCCAAAAGAAATCGGACTTCCGAATTTTCTTGATGATGTCATCTCCTAGTCCGATTCAAACTCCATCCATTCATCCTTGACGGAGTCTGCGTCACTTTTGACCAATGCCACGTCATCCTTGACCGGGATCCCCTGACAGCTTTGACTCAAACGACTCTTCCTGGGGTTCCATCAGCTCCATTTCCTTTCTAAAAATAATTCTGCAAAATTTTGGCGTCAACAGGTACATAGGGAGAATCACGCGTACTAGGGTTCCAAACAATACCTAGAAACCTAAATGCACAGTACATAAATAAATAAACATTGTCTAGCTTTCAAGTAAGCGGTTATGCTCTGGGGCTTGCCTTGCAGCTCAACGGGGTTAGTAGCTTCTAGGTTTTTGGCCTGCTCAACTTGCACTTCCTCTTGATCATGCTCCAGGTCTTGCTCAACTACGAAGGGGATAAGGCTCAGGTGGAGTGGGGGTGAATGCGGTCGGGCTCGGCCGGCATCAGACGGGCTCAGCCGCGAGTTGGCCGCACGGGGCGGCACCCGGTGAGCAGCGGCTAGGTTGCCGTCGGGCTCTAACCCGTGGGGGAGAGAGATGTGAGAGAGGGACGGGGTCAAAGGATGATTGACTGTCAATTTCTCAAAAATTGTTACCAAAACTTGAATATCGGCCAAAACGAAAGTTGGAGAGAAGGATGGATCTACAATATTGCTTTTGGGAGGACATAAATTTGAGCTCAAGATTTCCAAGAAAAAGGGGTCAAACAGCAGTCAATGGTGAATTCAAAATTCAGCCAAAAGGGGTTTAAAATAGGGGTTTGACTGAATTTTGACCGAGGATTTGAACCACTCAACAAAGTTTGCCCTAAAAAGGAACCACACCACATTGAAGTACTAACATTGGACTACAAGTTTTACATTAGTCAAAAGTTATGTGCTCAGTCAAAATAAATTTTTAACTTGCTCCTAACATGGTAAAATTTCAGCTTTGCAACCTTCCGAAATTTGAATTTTTAATAGGTTTAAACCTTCAAACAAGAAAAGTAGAGTTTAGAATATTTTTGACTTATTAAGTTGAGTTGAGTGACATAAGATTTGCAAACACAAACTTTTTCACTTAATTCCATTATTTGACTATTTCCTTGCACTCATTTCCCCCCCAAAAAATATGTTTAACTCATGTGATTAGCACAAATTACACAAGCATAATGATTTAAATGCATGAGAAGACATGAAATTTTAAATATGCACTTATGCATGCATGATTAACGTTAATGAAGATGATTATGCCTTTAATTAGGAGTTAATGCATATGATTAACACTAGAGGTGTTACAACGTCCCCGGAGTATGCGCCGACAGTGTATAGTAGATTGTATATGCATGTAGAGAACAACTTAGTGTATGGTGGATGCAACATTTATAACTTGTTGGATCAAAATGAAACAATCATACAACTTCATGGATGCACTTTACTTTACCCTTAATTAAATGAGCCCAAATGTAATAGCTTCAGTTCCTTGCTTGTGGTGTGCTCTTAAGCCACAAAAACACACATGTAACCTTTCGTTTTGATAATTAGTATCCATACTATATTTTGCAACATTACTCTCGAGTGAGAATATCCTCATGGACTTCCGTATGTACTCTCTTCGTGAAGGAGATTCCGTGCTAAGCTTCTTTCAGCAAGCAGATCACTGTTGCTTTTGGTCTCTTTACCTTTCGCCCACAGTACACAATAGAGACCACCCACTATGATCACCGCACCTATAACTCTGTAATTGAAGAAAAAGATAAATTTTATCAGATGATTCTGGTAGCTAAACACCAATGTGGTGTTGCTCCTTCCTGCCAGTTGGGTTTCATTGTCAAATTTTTTTGGTGTGCATGCCTTACCCTCCAATGTAGAGTCTATCACCAAGGAAAATGGCCGCCAGGATGGCAACCATGACAGTTTGCAATGGGTGGAAGGCAGAAACGAAGAGCGGGCCTCCCTTAGTTATGCACCAAATCATAGCATACCAGGCAAGACCAAGTACCACAATACCCTGCGTTCGTTAGTACGCGCAATAAGTTATTGTACATTCACCCAAGCTCTGTTTTGCCCCCTAGAAACATATCCTCTATCTAATCTTGTTAGATGTTTATTTTTCTGAAATTCCATTTTGCTGATTCGGATTTCACCAACATAAATAAACAAGTATATTAATATTAATTTATATTCTGAATCAGAACAACATTAGTTAAATTTGAGTAAGAACAACATAAGTTAAATTTGATTAACATATTTCCACAAAAACAAGCAGGACAAAGTCTTCCTAAAATCCTCTCCGGTTCAAATTTACTCTAACGCATAATGCATAATAGTTTGTTGGCCAAAGGCCGGCCCACAAGCTAGTCACCAATATAAACTTCAGTTTTTAAACATATATATTGCGATAAACCATGAATTCGATTCAAAGAATGGTACCTTTTACAAAATCTTGAATAAGATATAATTAGCAATATGCAAAATAGCTCAACTTATGAGAAAATATTAAAGAACACATCGAAAGAGAATTATGGCATACAGGATGGTGAAAAGCTCGCCTCTAGAGTGCACCTTCCACCTCTCTATGTTGCTCTCAAAAAATGGTGCTACAGCTATGAGTTGGATGAGCCCCAATGCCAAAGTGATTGTAAAAAATGATAACTTAGCTGGGTATTTCTTCAAAACCGGGACCTGTTATAAGTTGATAAGTTACAAGAATTCTAAATACAAATTCTATAAGCCATAAAATTCCTGTTGTAAACTCGAAATCCAAAAGAGATTTGGTTAAAGAAAAAAAACTGCAAAAAACTACAACAAAAAGTCAAGCTATGATGCCATATGACAAAGCCTGGAATTGTGTTGCGTGCCTCAATTCAAAACTGACACTGACATGAATGTAACTTACTGGCATTTTGTTTCTTTTCTATATATGTTTTAGGACAAAATGGCTATACTACACTATTAACAATTCTCTGTTGCAAATAAAATGTGAAAATATGTTTTCCTCTGTATTAAGTTTTAAGTTAATCCACTCTTATCCGTTAGATATATGTCTATTTGGTACAAATAAGAAGATACAAATGAAAGCTAACCAACACCAAAATGAGTTCAACAGAAGGCAAAATGGTAGCAATGAACCTGCAGAACCATCCATCCAGACAAGCAAAGACAGTTCAGAAACATGATGAGACATCCAGCGATCCAGGTAAATCCTGGACTCGTGATAACGTTAATGTCTTTCAGTTTGTGGGTACCCTCTGAATCTCTTGTTAATGTCATCCCTTTGTAGAGGGTTATGATGGTCGCCCCTGCTATGGTCGCCACCGTGCCTGCTATTTTTGCAAACCCATGTCCGCTTTTAATATTGACCTGTTCAATTCTGGTTAAAAAGACAAGAAATGGCATAACAAGTATGATCAGTCTAATAACGTGGAAATGACAAGCTAGTCTAATGTTCCCAATTTCATATATCACATCCAGCTAGCTCAGGTTAAATAAAAAAATACATATAGATGTTCATACTACTATAAATTCACCTTTTGTTCATCAACTGGTTGTGCCTCCTTGGGCCAACACCATGGAAGTTATAAATAATGCACATGTTGACTTTCAGTGGCCAGCAAGTTTGCTTTAGGTGAAGTGCTTTGCATAACTCGTGAATACAAATTGCTTAGTGAAAAGCATCACATTTGCCAATTATATTACCTCAAAGCAGCAGCCATCACAAATGTGATTGCAGGGACCGAATTTTGGATGGCAGAGACATAAGTTGGTGACAAGTAGTACAAACCAAGAATATAGAACCCCTGTGTGAATGTAGTCCTGCACGGATCAGAGTTAGAAACCGTACTAAATTAGTATGGCCAATATGAAAGTAAATGCTATACACCTTACCCAACTGCAGCCAACATGAAGAACTCGGCCATCAAAAGTAACGTGAGGGGTGGCCTATCTTTCCTGCAGAGAGGTACGTATACATAATGAGATTTTTATTTTTATTTTTTGACTGAGACAACTTAGCATAACGGTGCTTGAAAGACAGAAAGGATCTTATATAGCGCTCCTACTGGTCCAGATAATCAACTATTTTCGTCAAGTTGCCTGTCGATAAGTTGCATTGGGTGCTATATCACTTCAGTTTACCAGGTTTGGTTTGTTTAATTAATGGTCATCGGTACTTTTTTTCGTTCTGGATGTTTTGGAGGTCAGCAATTAAAACTTTTTCTTGCGTAAATACTTCGTCTTGTGTATACTTACGTGAAGACTTTGTATTGTGTGGACTTTATCATGGAGAAGTGCATGCTGTGTATGTTCGATTTTCCTTATAACCACCCACACAGCAGATTCATAAGACGACTAATTTGTTCGAACTGCATCCCACAAAGCGAAACTGATAACTACGAAACTGTTGGCTATCTACCCATACCTTATCCGTAGCACTTGATCAATTGAAATGAAAATCTATGATAAATCTGTAGATAATCAGTAACTTGTACAAATTAACAATGGCATATTACTAATACTCCTCGAGGAAGTAGGCAAAAGGAGCAACCACAGCAAGGGCAGAGCCATTCCTGTAGACGAGGAATGCCATCTTGCTGACGCCCATGTTGAGCGCGGCTCTAGACACGACATGGAAGCCTGCTATAAGCATCTCCAGCGCCAACACCGCTGCTACCAGCTTCACCTTCTCCGTGGCGCCCTCCTCCCTCGCCATGGATCCTTCCAACACTAACCTCACTAGCTAATTTATTCCCTTGCTGTTTATGAATTGTAGCCGGGGCGCAGGGCAGAAGGAAACTGTACGACGACGAAGCAGTTTCAATTATGAATGTTAGTGCGGAAACGTGGCTGCTTCAATGCCTCCTATTTTTTCTGCCGGTGATGGATCAGAGACCTGAGGGTACAAATCGATGATGTTGATTGTCAAGTTTGGCAAATAGCGATTTAAACATGACCGCACTATTCATTTAACTGGGTTTTGCTACGGTGTACTGAACTCTTTCAATTGGAGGTTACGTTCATCAAGGTTAGCAGAGCTGCTGGTTTACCCGAATCAAATTCCTATATATGATAGGAGCGGAGCTCGGCGCACGGCCAGCTATGCCACGTAGGCCAAAATTTCCCTTAGATCGTCTGGTTACGGCTGCGATCTCTCCCTTGACTTCATGTCTTCCCTCCGTTCCAAGTCAGAGTTACTGTACTCCCCCTCTTTCCGCGAAGCTTCCTGCTTGCTGCCGAGAAACTGCGGGCAGTCCCTTTTTCTTTACCAGCCTCGTTTTACTGTGCGTTCTCCTCGTCTCGCTTCTTGCCCTCCGCCGCCGCCCAGCAGTACCATGGCGAGTCCCCACGCCAGCGGCGGCAGCGGCCGTAGCTTTAAGAACCGTCCAATTTGAAACCGTTTTAAGGCAAACCGTCGGTTATTATCTTTAAGATGAGAGCTAGCATATATTCGCTCAAGAGCGTGCCATGTACTAACCCACATCTAGAGACTTCAACAACCGACACGTCATTCTCTTAAAACGATATCAAATCCGGTAGTCCCGGTACGTGCTTGCCACATACCTAGGAATAAGCACACATACCGTCATATAATTTGCACATTACCATAAGATCCATAGAGAGCATATTTTACATAACACAAGATACAACAATAAGATTTTCAATTTTATGAAAAGGATGGTTCAAATCTAAAAATTAAAAGGTTCAAGCTCCACGTTACAAGCCTTGGGCTCACGAATTAAACACTAAAAGAGTCATTAGTATAAGTTCAATGTTTTCGTTATGCTCTCACAAAAGACGAGCTACGCAGCGGATAAAGAAACTAAAACGTGATAAGACAATGACATCTTTACTCAAGAACGCCATTGTGACCGCAACGACTCACTCCTCTCCCTAACCGAAATCGGCGGAATAGAAGCGACCAAACACAAACTTCAGCTCATCTGCAACATAGGTTAAAAACAACATAAGTACAAAGGTATTCGCAAGACTTACCCGAATAAATAAACAAGGATTATACAAAGGAGTTCAACAAGGATGAGGCTTTATGGTTAAGTAATTATTACATAAGCATGAGCTCTCTAATCCAACAACTAATTTCCTAGCAAATTAATTATTTTGCCCAAACCACCACACAAGTTTTAGTTGATTAAAGGGAGAGCAAGTAATTGATCATAAAAGTGAGACATGAATCACTTCCAACATACACGAACTTTCTACGAAGAAATCGTGGGATATTAAGCTTGCTCGTGACCGAGAGCATGGCAATTCGAATTGATTATTTAACCTTGCAAGGGTGTACTTGTTTACTCACACGACACAAGGACCATGCGGCTCACCCAACCGGCTAAGTTGTATGAGGGGTACTCGCGTCAACCGTCCCCAACAAGTCTCAGCCATTGAGGGTATGCCTAGCTTACGCGAAGAGTCACCTAGGTCCACTAGGGACACCCCTAAGCCTCTCTACATACCCCAATGGCCACGCATCTAGGACCGAGCCTCAATGACCAAGACAAAGGAGGTAATAGGCTCATACTTCCTATGATTGGATATGTGGTAGCACGATAAGTTGCTCAAAACCAACATCATCTACGGACGGTCCTTAAACGATTCGAGCGGACTATGCCTCCAAGACTCCTTTCTCTAGGTCATACCATTCCGCCCAAACTATGATAACATCTTTCCAACAAAACCATAACCGAACAAGTGCGATCAAGAATAACCAAATGAGTGTAGTGTGATCCTATTCCGATCTTTCCTTTCAAGTTATAAAATAAATCTAAGCATGGCTATGGAACTAGTCAAATTTAATTAGTTAACCAAACTATCATGTGACAAGGATATGGATAAACAATTCAAGGAAGGGTAATGCATAAGAGTAGGTACAATAATACGATAGATAAACATAATACATAACCATAGATACCCAAATGAGATAACTAAAGCTAAATTAATTTAGGTAGGTAAAAAAATATCATGCTGAGCCGCTTGCCTTGGTTTTCTTCCGACTCAACCAAAAACTCTACGCCGGGCTCGAGCTCAACGGGCTCGTTTTCCGGTGTTTCGATCACTAAGATGCATTAATGGATGCATATGTTAGCATGATGCTATGTTTGTGCATGATATGATAATGATATGAGAAATAAAAAAGCATGACATGCAAGGATACACAAACACGAGCTACTAACCAAACAACTAAGCATCACTAACACTTAAGCAAGAAAATTTAGAGAAAGAAATATCAACAAGAAATTTATACAGTAAGCATAAATTATGAATTAGTTTGAGCATGCAGAGAACATCAAAACAAACTTATAAGAATTGTATTTGGAGCAAAAAATAATTTTATAGAATTATTTATGAGCATGATATTTTTAGCTACTCTAAACAAGTTAAATCTTAAAAGATATTCAAATCACTTAAAACAACTTCAAGAAAATTACCATAAGAGCTAGACAGAGGAAATAAGCTAACACAAGTGGATTTACCAATTTATCAATTTTCAAGTAAAAGTTATACAATAAACAAGCTTACAAGCAACAAACATGACATTAATCTAAAGTCCTAACAGACAGTTGGTTTCTTGCAAAACAAAATACACCATTGAATAGATAATTTAACAAGGGATCTAACAAAACTAAGTTTGGAAATTTTAGAGCACCAGTTAATTTAACAAGTAATTAAATCACTTTCACATAAATAAAGCATAACTAAGTTACTGTAACAGAAACAAGGTATCCAACAATTTTACAAGGTAGACCTCAGTGCAAGGAATACAACAGAACAAGAATCAACATTTTTGGACCACTACACATTTTACAAGATCTTAAGAGATTAAAACAAATCTTCAAAACATTTTTGCACAAAAACCCTCGGGAAACGTGGATCTACGCGTTCTACCCAGCAGCAGAGGCTGACAAGCGGGACCGGGGTCAAAGGAGACCTAGGCCGGGTCAAGGCCGAGCTAGGGGCGTTGACAGCACACGCGAGCGCGTGCTCGCGATGCGGAGCGGTGCAGCTCCGGCAGCCGGCTGTGAGGACGGCCGGGGTGGGGCGAAGGCGCGCGTATGGGCTGCGAGAGGGTGCGGCGAGCCTCACCAGCGAGAGGCGGAGGTGCGACGAGACGGCGACAGTGGTTCTCCATGGCAACAACGGTGGCGACGGGAGGAGCTTGTCGGAACCCCTGCAGGATGGGGGAACGGAGAGGATTAGGGCCGGAATGGGTCGAGGAGGGCGACGAGAGGCCGTAGCCGCGAGGAATCGAGGCGAAGCTCACCAGAGAGGGCAAATTGATGGCGGCCGGAGTTGGGGAAGAAAGGAGGTGGCGGCGGCATTGGTGGAGAGGGGAAAAAATGCGGCTAGGGTTTGGGGAGGCCGTGAACGGGCTTAAAAGGAGAAGCGGAGCGAGGGCATGGGTGGGATTTCTCTTGCCCGGGGCTTCGCTGGCCGGTGAGGCGCAGCAACGTGGCGAGCAGCTTCTGCTCGCCCAACAGGCACGGGAGAGAGAAGCGACAGGAAGGAGAAAGGGCTGACAGGCGGGCCCGGGCGAGGGAAAAGAAGCAAAAAAGTTGGTTCGACTTCAATTTTGAAAAACAGACTTCCTGAGCTCCAAAAATCATCAAATTTTAACAGCAGCAAGACAAAATCACCAAGAACACAATGCAATAACAAACGCTCAAAAAGATATTCTAAATTGCTCACAGAAAAATAAACAAAACAGCAGTTTTTGAAACTTCCAAGAATTTTATACCTCGGGTTTCGTTGTCACAAAATTGAGAAAAATATTTTAAATTCATCATTCAATTGTTTGGAGGTACAGTTGTATGGTAAAAATTAAACTTACTTCATAAGCAAGTATTCAAACAAAGCACAAAAATTAAATAACTCATGCCAATATATGTACAAGATACCTCATTATGCTTTAATGATGCTCATGATGACGTTGGTTAATTATTAATCATTTCGGTCATGACAGTAGCCTCCCAATCCCCAACCCCGCCGCTCTCTTCCTCTCACTGTCCAGGGGGGCTCCTCGCGCCTGGTGCTACTGCCCCTCGCTTGGCGCCGCTGCTCCCCGCCCGCGGCCGGTCCGGCCAGGCGAACGCGCGCGACCGGCCTGGCTTCGCCGCTCCTCGCTCATGGCCTGTCCGGCACCGCCGCTGCCTGCCCTACGCCCTGGTTCCTCGCTCGCGGCCAGCCAGGCGGCGGATGTCGCTCCCCGCCCGCGGCAAGCCCGGCGTCGTTGCTCTGCGCACGTGGCCGGTCCTGCCAGGCGGCGCGCGCGGCCGGCTCGGCTTCCCTACTCCTCGCCCACAGCCGGTCCGGCGTCACCGCTGCCTGCCCTGCGCCCCGGCGCCCCGTGCTCGATCCCCGCCGGATCCTCGCCGCCTTCCCAGCCCATCCTCCGCCACCGCTCTGGCGCCATCCTCCCCGACCCACCGCCTGTCCTCGCGCCGCGGCGCCGCTGCCCCTCGCGCTCCTCGCCCACAGACGGTATGGCCGGCTGCGCGCGAGGCCAGCCAGCTTCGCCGCTCCCGCGGCGGCGGCGGCCCATGGGGGCGCAACGCCCACCTCCGTCTCCGTGCTCCCGGACACACTCGACCGGGCCTCCGCCGCCTCCGCCGCAACGCCGCCGCCTTCGCCATGTTGCTCGCTTGTGCCAAAACATCACCGTCTACATAGACATCGTAAAATTTCTTCTGTTAGAAATGTGACCACCAAAGTATATATGCATATACTCATCTCATAGACACTATCTATCATTTGTTTCAACTGACCAGTTGGTAGAATCACGCCTTTTTCTTATGGTACACCAAGACGTACCTGTTTAGACTTATCACAAAAGCTCATGAACACCACCCTGCTACCTCTGATGGGGCACTACGTCACACAAGTAAACTGAGGCCATGAAAAGTTGAGAATCGACACAAAGTGCTCCTCCTGTGCCATGGGAAAGTAGTTCAGTAAGAAAAAGAATACTATGACAAAACAAAACTAAGGAACCATATAGGAGTTACTGGTAAAAACATAGAGTACTTTAAGCATCCACATATGTGAACTGATACAAGATACAGGACTAGTCAGCCGCGGGGGTGGCCCAGAGGCGGTGAGGCGGAACGCGGCGCGGGGGAAGCCTGCTCGACCCCGCGCGTCCTTCCTCGAGCTCTCGCATGTTATCTTCTCACTACACGGCGTATTATGTACTCCTCGTTCTATCAGATTCGCGTACGAACTATGGTTCTTCCGTTCCTTTCATATTTTTTTTTTCATCTCCCGCTTCTGTGCTCAGATAAGGTGCTGCTGGAGAAGAGGACTACAACACTCCCAGTTTATCCCCAGATTCAATATTGTTCTGCCTATTCCTCCTGTTGATCTTCTCTCTTTGGCATGTGGGTTTAAGCAGTGGCGAAGCTAGAGAAAATCGAAGGGGGGTACCTTTGCCTTGTGGGTGCATCACGTTGAGCTGTAGAGGATGCATATATGATGAAAAAAATAGACTTTATCACTGTTTTTGCATTTTTTTTGGGGTGCATCGGCACCCGCGAGCTATAATGTAGCTTCGCCCATGGGTTTAAGATAACATTGTTTCTAAGAAAAAACAGCTTGCTTATACATCATTTTGGTAAGATTATGTTGTCCTGCACGGCTGCTATTTTCCTGTCTTCAATTATCAAAGATGCTATTAAATTTGTCAGATTCCACACGATGAGAGAGATGAGTAAAGTTACTAGTAACAGCAAAAAGAAAGTTAGATGGAAAAGATAATTACATCACACTTTCTGTTTCCAGGCTCTATGTCAAGAGCCATTTTTCCCTTTAGATCATCAGGTTCCCGGGCTCTTCATCCACATGTTTAATAAAATCCTTGTGGTTTACATGCCAACCTCTTGTGAAAGGACTACCCCTTTATGTAGTAGGCAGTTATTTCCTATTTTCTATATGATTTTTCTATTTAGTTATATTGTTGCATTTCCCTAAAATATTTATTAAGTTGAAAGAAAATAGAGCTTGCTATAACTTAAATTTTATTCATAGACATTTGTCGATGGTAGATATATGTGAATCTTTATGCCTTTATAATTTATATGGATGCGTCAATTTCTGATATGATATACACCTGCAACAGTGGCATTTTTATATAAGAAAGGTCATATGCAGTACCATTAGCAATATCATGTTTGGTGTTTTCTACGTCCTGGTGATTTGCAATTTGAAACTGTGCTCCAATTCCAAAGTTATTGGCTTGTGAAATTATATTCTGATATTGCACAGAAAATAAAATGCCACATACTGCTTTTTCTCATGCATTTATTTGTCCATGTTTGTAATAAAGAAAAAAGATGGCAAGCAGCTTGTTGTCCATGCTTTTTCTCATGCAGCCTGGTAAGTTAATCTCATGCTTTTTAACCGTTTAATCCAATCCATGCTTTTCCTATTTATTTATTAGGTGCACAGATGTGGGTGTGAGTTACAAAGATTTCCTTTTCCTATTTATGCATTAGGAACCAGATGTCATTTAAGAGGCTTATGACGATATGCTTTTCCCATTTATGCATTAGGTCCACAGATGTGGTTAAGGCTTACAGAGATTTGCTTTGCCTATTTATGCGTTAGGATCTAGATGATGTTGAAGAGTCTTATGAAGATTGGCACAGGGGTGAGAGGCCTAGATCGTTAGACACAACCAACTTTCCCTTCATCTCCAAGACACAATTAAATAACTTTGCTCTATTGCTACCCGCGTGCCTTTATACTACATAAAGGTGCATTTCTATGTAATAACATGTTTGTCTCCAAACCGTGATACAGAAATACTGAGTTCCAAAGCAACATGTTTTTTTCCCAAAACAGTAATTACACATGGCATACAAATAGAGCTTAGGCACAGAGGCTTATTGGTTCCCAATTCTGAAAAGGGAGGAAAGGAAAAACTGTCACTTAAAAATAAATGAAAACCTTTGTGACGCAAATTCTTCTCTAAAGCCTATGGTTCTAGCTTGCAACCAGATATCCTTAAGGTTCTTACGTTTATCTCACTGTTTCTTATTTACAATAGTGGTTCGATTCATCTTATTATTAAGCCAATTGACGCAGGTTTTGTGCAGCAAGATCTGCACATTTAGTTTCCCTCTTATAGGCAGGTGCGAAGCTACATTATAGCTCACGGGTACCGATGCACCCACAGAAAAATGCAAAAACAGTCATAAAGTCTATTTTTTCAACATATATGCATTCTCCATAGCTCAGCGTAATGCACCTACAAGGCAAACGTACCCCCTTTGATTTGCTCTAGCTTCGCCACTGCTTATAGGTGAGGCCCAAGTTATTGAAGCCCAGGAAAGTGATCTAAGCTCTGATTGATTGCAATAGGTTCCATTCAAAGAATATTTGACCAGATATCCTATTTTATAAAATTGTAAATAACTAAATAGATACACCCGCTTCTATTCACCTATCATGTGAACACATGCAGCACTGCAGCCTGCCAACCTACTATGTCTTGAATGACAGCAGACTGCTCGACAAGGCATCTTAGTAACCAGAGCATCTGCACCTTCCTGCTACCGTCCTCTTTTGACTTTTTTCATTTCACACTGCCAGCCTTCTGCGACCTCTATCTTCTTTGCAGCTACACCTGGTTAGATCTTGTGTGAACACCAGGAAAACAAGCAAGAGGTTGTAAGATTGCACCAGGAGAAGGACATGCTGCAACAGGTTCGTACAAATTTTCTTTTTCCTTCTATCTATAATACCTTAGACATCTTCCTCATGATGCATAGGATGTGTTTGGTTGGGTGACCAGCTGTAACACCTCGGGTGTTTAAATTATGAAATAATCCTCATTAGCTTAACACGATGCATAAATAATTGAGAAAAGTTTAAAAGAAACGAATTATAAATTGGTTTTGCTTTGAATTAAAAATAGTTGGGTATATGTGCATAATTACATGTACGTTAATCAAACAAATTAAATAACTTTCACATCGATGCAAACATGGCTACGAAATTTGAATAGGCACATCGTTATTGACATGATAAACAAAAGTCTAGTTGAAGCCTAGGAGAGAATACAAATTTTTGCCCAGGAAATAACGTGCCCTCCGAATCATACTTTTTGAGTTTTTAAAATAACTTCTAAACTAGAGCTCAAATGAACTTTGGCCTGAAACAAACTTGTGTAACTTTTCATTTTGAACAATTTTCATGTTCAAGAATTTTTGAGTTGCAACACGAAAATTTGAGAAACACCTGAAATTGCAAACCAGCCCCTGCCTTTTCTTCTATTTGCACTGCAGACCCTTCTTTCTCCGACCCTCGCTTCGCCAGACCCTCGGCTTTGCCCGACCCTCGGCTTCGCCCGACCCTCCGCCCGCCGCGCAGTCGCCGCAGGCCACTTGGCCGGCGATGCCTGACCGGCGCTAGACGCTAAGCCAATGCCTAGCCGCGCCTGCTCGCACGCGCTCCTCCCCGCGCCGCGCTCCTCCGCAGTCCGCGCACGCCACGCGCACGCCGGCGACGCGCGCCTCTGCTCGCCGCCCACCGCACCCAATGGACAAGCCGCGCCGTGCCCGTGTCCTCGCCGCGTCCCACCAATCGCCGCGCTCGCCGCCCGGCAAGCTAGCTGTTGCAGCTCCTCGCCCAACCCGCGTGCCGCGTGATCTCCCACTCCCCACGCCAAATCCCCAGCGCGCAATCCCATGCCCGCACCCGCCGCACGCCGCGCCGGCTCTGCTCGCCGCCCACCGCGACTAGTAACACGCCCCCGTCGTGCCGCCCCTCCCCAGCGTTGCCCGGTTCTCTCCCTCCCTCCTGCAGCCTATAAAAGGCGACACAAGGCCACTCGCGCGCGCCTCAACCCCAGAATGCCGCCGCCACTGCCATTGCCGCCGCTGTGCACCACCCGCCCGTGGAGTCCCATCCTCCAGCCTCCCACTGCCCAAACCCATCACCCAGCGAGCTTGCCCTCCCTCCACGGAAGCTCACCGGCCTCTTCCCCGGCCATCTCGACCGCCGGAGCACCGCCAGCGCCGCTCGCACCGTCGCCACTCCCTTGCTGCTCCGTGGACAGCCCACTCCGAAGCTCCTCCGCCCAAGCAAAGCCTCGAAACGGTTTCCCCTCGACGCTGCGAAGCTCATCGACCAGCCCACGACCTCCCCTCCTCACCGGAGCACCATCGTCGACGCTCCGCACCGCCGCCGCCCCTCTGCTCCGCGCCGACGAGCCACCTCCGGCCACCCCCAACCCCGACCAAGGCCATCCCAAGGTAGCTCTCACCTCCCTGGATCTCCCTGACCCTTTTCCCCTCGCCGCCGACGAGCCCCCTCGCCGGAATTTGGTCGGCCGCCGTGCCAGCGCCGTCCAGGGACCCAATTGCAACGATTAAAATCTTTAAAAGAGTTTGCACGCAAGTTTCCAAGGCATAACTGTAAACCTGTGTTTAAACTTTGAATTCAAAAACAGTAAACTTGTAAAATTCATATAAAATCATAGAAAACTCAGAAAAATACAAACTCAACTGTTCTGGAATCTATAGAAGAAAATCTATAACTTTTGTTACATGCATTTCCTCAGATGTTTGCTATATCTTGCTCTAAAGTAAATGGAATGTTTAATAGACTTTAAATAAAGCCACTGTTGTAGACCAGTTCTAAATCTGAGTTTTGTACAGTAGATTGGTTGCTTGATGTGTAGGCCAGTGTAAAAATATTAGGACCAGAACCCATCTCTAGCTAAACTTTTTCCTAAACCTTGTTTATGTCATGAAATAATAAAACTAATTTTTAACTGCTGTTATATTGTATTTCGTGCTGTGAAACTTTTCCAGAGATGTTATAGTGATGCCTCCTTACCACAGAAAAAGTTTAGAACCTTTTTCCTCTCTATAACTTATTTATATAATTTTGTGGTAGGAAAAAAATGCACTAATTCAAATAATTAATGTCTGTACTTGGAAAATGTTCAAATTTTTACTGTGGGGCTTTTTATAGTAGCTCTTGCTGTATAAAATGTTTCATATATAGAAACTTTGTAAAACATCCTGTAGAAATTAATCTTTATTAAAATAGGTGTATCCTGTCCTATTTATTATGCCTTGTATCTTGCACAATAAAATCTAAAAAGTTTACAGTAATATCTATATGGATAGATTAATACCCTGTAAATTTTTTAGCATTAATACATGAATGGTTTGTTCTGTATAAAAATAACTAAGTTCTAGCAGTGACTGTGTATTACATTTTTCATAATTATTCTGCTGCATGAAAATGTCTGAAAGTTTTACAGTAGTCCTATCTCTGCATAATGTACTCTGAATAAAAATTTTATCACTAGAAGTTACTTAGTCCAGAAGTTGTGTTTAATCCATGTTGTGCTTAGAAAAATTAGTTTCCAAAAGAACACAACCCCCAACCCCCTTCTTGTTTAGTGGAGTTAATTAGTTTAAGTTATAATCTATTAACAATTGCCCGAAAAAATCTTAACTAAGTAACTTCACAACCAAATCTATATTATTGTGGACTGCAACTTTATCGTGAAGAAAAATAATCGTCATATGCCATCACTACAACTTATACTTGTGCATTCATATAGAATCGACTACTCTCACCGATGGAACGTACGAGCTGGTACCCGCGTCCGAGAGTGAGCAGCGTGAAGCTCAAGTAAATCTAACTGAAGCTTTCGAAGACCCGAACCCGAGTTCGGACGAGCCCCAAACTAACTTTACCCAAGAAGGCAAGCCCCGAATCATGAACCCTATTTTCTAAATTATGCAATTTATTACTCTACTTTACTTGTGCATTAAGTTTATAGGAGTTGAATGAAAACTTAGTTGCATGATCCTAGGTACCCATGCTCTGAACCCTAGATGTAAGGTTCGATAGAATGCTATGCTAATAAGACTCCGGTAAAAGTCGAGTGATTTCCTGTCACTCGCGAGAATATAGGAGTTGAATGTTTACTATATGCTGCAATCATAAGGTCGACGGACGGGGCTATGGTGCGATGTTCATGTTGGTGATTGAGGCCCCGTCTGTTTAGTGAAAAATGCTAAGGCCGCAGTGTGTGGTAGTGGTGGTTAAGTCTTTGAACGTACTAACCACATGCCGAGAATATGGTAATCGGTAAGCTTAAGTACCTAATCGGACCGGCAAGTGGACAGCATCCCACCATCTCAACTTCGGTTCCATGCACGCACATGGTGGGTGCAGAGCTTGGCTCTGTAGTCTCGGATGGTGGCCCTGATTCACAACCCAGGAAGAAAGGGGAAAAGTTGCACGTGTGACTCCAAGAGTGACCACGTGATGTGTGTTTAGGTTTCCCTTGCAAGGTTAAGAAATTCGATTCGAATAGTCCGTTTCTCGCGGTTATTGAGACTGCTTGACCCTTTTACCACATAGAGTAAGAAGAGGAAAAATGATGATGATTAAACTTGTTGGATGAAAAATTAATTCTTTCACCATGTATGATATTGGATAGTTGCTTACCTAGAATGGATAAAGAAAACTAGAATCTGGAGCTAAAATTTGAAAGTATGGACCTACTTGTATATGCTTTTCGGCAAAACAAACCCCTCAAGCCAAAAGCCTTGCATGTCTAGGAGTCGGCTAAGTATATTCCACTAGTCGGGTAAGCCTTACTGAGTATTAGTATACTCAGCCTTGCTTGTGGTTTGTTTTAGGTGATACTTTTGAGGACATGGTTGCTAATTTGACTTGGCCGTGTACCCTTCCTCCGGGTTGGTCGGTGGAATGGGATGCGCCCCCGGCCAACGATGATAATGCCGAGCGATGTCTCGTACGGGCTTCATCGAGACATCGTGTATCGTCGAGTAGTTTATCGTTATTTTTCCGCTGCATTGAACTCTGAAGAACTCAATTATTTTGAACTCTTAATTACCTTGTTTTACGAATTCGAACTCCGTTGTAATAATAATTTATGATGAACCCTGTGGTGTGAAATTTGTGGAATGTTGTATCCTCTGGGCTCACCTTCGTGTGAGTACACTTCGTGTAAGTACATGTATGTGTGGTTCCGATTGGCAAAAATCGTAGTTGTATCGGGAGGTTACCCGACAGACCAATGGATTATTCCGTTTGAAGTGCGAGTTAGTCCTAATTGCCCTCGTGGTGATGGTTAGCGCGCTTGAGCCGGATTAATTCAGGTGGTTCTGCCACAATAATCCCCTAGCCAGATTCCAATTAGCCACCCTAGACTTGCTTGGATGCCTGCTCAGCCCTCTTAGACAGGTCCCAGCAATGCAAAAGGATCCGCTAGCCAGGCTTAGCTAGCACGGGAAAATCGAGCATGCTAGCTAAGCCAGGTCGGGCTTCTGCAGGCGCGGACGCGTGGGTGCACCCGCTTGTGCAGCGTCTGTGCAGGCGGGGCGTAGGGGTCCTTGTTCCCCTCACCTCCCCCATCTCATTTGCCTCCTCTCGTCTTCCCCTTTGCTTCATCCACGCGTCGCTTCCTTCCTCACGTCACTGCTCCCGTTTATGGCCACGCCGTGGAAGGTGCTCGATTTGAGCAAGCTTGGCTCAGATTCTGGAGAGTAGCACTTAGATCTGCTGCTATGCGGTCGATTTATGCGGGCGGACAGATGAGCGCAGCAGTTGCGACGGCCCGCCCAACCAGCAGGAGGGGTGCCGAAGTTGGCCGTCTCCGGTCTTGATCCGGCGCCGTTGTGCGTGCTCTTGCCTACACTGGTGCCCACCGACCGTCCTCCTGCTTTTCTTCATCCGGTGGCTCAAAGCCTCTGCCCTGGCTCGATGCCACAATTTCCTTGCTTGCTTGTGCAATTCCAGTTTAGACCGCCAAAATACAGATGTCTTAATTTTCAGAGGTACTGAATTCTAAGATAGCTAGGTGATTGCATTTACACCATTAGGTGTTTTCTTGCTTGCTTTTGATATTAAATCGGTTGCAGACTTGAAAGTAACCAAAGAATATTGGTTGTAGAAGATGGTTTGTGACATCAAATTTATTGTCAGAAGTATTTCACAGTACCAGTCCTGTGGTGCTAATTTTTGAACAAACATTTATCTACTCCACCCAGTAGAAGGTAAGCCTACCACTACCAGCCAGGGATGACTCTATCATCTCTTGCACAGCCAACCAAACAGTCACGATTGCATAGCACTGTACAGGTCATCTTATTGTGCAGGCATCCAAACAGAGTCTTGCTCAAGCAAAAATCATGCAAACCAGCCAACCAAACAAACCCCTATTGCATTGTGCTGGCCTGGCTTAGGATCCTAACCAGGCTAGGTCTAGCCAAACAACCAAACACCCCCATAGAGAATCTGGCTATTCAATTCAAGCCTCCATGTTTTTTCCTTCTCCTAGCTTTGTACCTCAGCCCACCATTGAATTACCAACTGTAGACTAACTACTTCCATGTGTGAATTCATGTACTGATTTGATGTTCTCCTTCTGTTTACAAGGAAGTAGGAGAAATTATTGCCTGTATTGATTTCCCTGCTTCAATTGCAATACTAAGTTTAGCCGGCAACTGAAACTCCAAAGGTATGAAGTTGTTCTTTTGATCTCTGCCTACTTTGAAAAAAAAATAATGTCGCAAAATTTGAAACTTCTAAGGCCTTATGCAGAAGATTTAGCCTTTTTCACTCCTAACCCTGTGAATATTTGGACTGATAGATGGTCTCCTCTACTCAGCATGGAAAAATTCCTGCCGAAGCTTTTTATTCTTGTCCTTCTACTCCAACTTCCAAGGATATGGTGGCCAGCCGACATAAAAGGGAAGGAGAAAACAGGCCGGTCAAACCCTTTCACTCTTCCTCCTACTCTCCTCCCAGCTGCATACCAACCTACCATGGAGGTGCAACCAACGACGTGTAGCATCTTTTAGATGTGATTGCGAATCAAATGCTCATAAACGGAGCAAACTAGCCAAAATGTACACCACACCACCACTAAGGTTTTCACCCGTGGAGGTCAAAATGGCAGCCCCTCTCAAGCAGATGCAAGAGATACAAGAGGAAGCATGCAACGTAAGATTTCTGTTAATGCCCCTTTTCATTGGTCCAAGTGTGTGCTTACACACGAACAAAGTTCTCTGTATGCTGAGTGGTGGGTAAAAAGTTGTCTCCTTCCTTTTGCAGCAACAGGTAGTGATAGGAGAGCCCAAGTCAGTGTTCTCAGGAAGTACAAGCAATGGGAGGGGAGGTAGAAGTTGTCTCCTTCCTTTTGCAGCAACGATTTCTAATATTGCTAACTCGAACAAAACACAAATGAACATGCACGCGCGCGGTGGCGCGCGTCATTCACTAGTTGAAAGGGATATGCCCATCGGACCTCAAGCTTTGATCGGAAATCATGTCTGGCCGGATAGGGGAGATGATAGGCCACATTGCGAAATCACGTTGAGGTAAACATATACTCCCTCTATCCTGAAATATAAGGTACTGAAGGGTTCAAAATTTGTACTCAAATATAAGACATCCTAAGGTATTTTGGAAAGTAATTATTCCTAGCCTCCCATAAAAATTAGCAAAATGACAACCAAACAAGGATTAAATAAGGGTACATGTGTTATTTCCTTCTCTTATTAATCTGTTATGAAAATGTTAGGATGCCCTACGTTACAGGACGGAGGGAGTAGGCCTGATATCAGTTTGAGTCAAAATTGAGTGCGGTATCTAATAGTGGAAAAAGATTAACTAATGAGCATAATCAAAGCTCGCCGGCGAAACAGCAACTAGACAAGTACTCTACATTGCAATAGGTCCACAGTGTTTTTAAGACATTGTATCATCTCAAAAAATCAATAAAACTTCCTTTTATCCAATAAAAACTCTATGGATCCAACCAAACCCAGGGATCTGATACAGTAAAATAGGCTTATATCCCAAGCAAGTGTAGTTGGTCCCTGTGAGTGGCTCAGAAGTTGTGCATAACCACGCATGTAGGATGCCTTCACCTGTGGGCTGTGGAGTCATCTGTTATGGATTTTCGCTTGGACACCCTTCATCAAGCAGATGCCTTGCTAATATATCTCTGTTTCCATGTCACAAGCGCCTTCTTCTCCACGCTTTTAGCCCACAACACACAATAGACCAATCACTATGATCACAGCACCTATAACTCTGTGAAAGCAGAAATAACTGTTAACCACATAAAGATTATATTGTTGAAGTCCAGCGTGAAGTTCAAGTTCTAATTTCTTTCATGCCGTTTGGATCTCATTATCATAACCCCAAATTGGTGGTCAGAGTTTTCTTACCTTCCACTGTAGAGTTGATCACCAAGGAAAACTGCTGCCAAGATGGCTACCATGACACTTTGCAGTGGTAGGAAGACGGCAATAAATAAAGAGTGGTCCTCCCTTGTTTATGCACCAAATCTTAAGAGACCACGCAAGACCCGTTGCCACAACACCCCTCATTTGAATGATATGTGCAAGAAGTTAGGATCCATTCACCTTTACAGCTCTTCTTTGTTCCCTATCCTATAGTAAAAGTTTATTTCAATATTTCTTTTATGAAATTTTGTGTTGTCAATTTTGATTTCCACATAATTCAGTTTAACACTTACTCATATGTTCACAAAACTATGCAAATTATGTGTTATATTAATTTAGGATGTTTGTAGTAAAGAAAATTTAAACTAGTTTCTTAAAGTTGGTTTATGTTTCTGAATCCAAGTACCATAAGGTATATTTGTTTAGCACATCGTCGCAAAAATAGGTTTTCACATAATTCTCTCAATCGTTACTTACTTTATATCCAATGTACAAAATTTGCGATCCAAGGACTTATGCATGTAAACAAAAGAATGAGGTTGTATACACTTTACCATGAATAGAGAAACATATTTCTATATACACCACAGTAAAACATATTAATTCTTTTATGACAATAATTATTAAAATCTAAAAAGGTATATTAAATCATCAATATCCTAGCAATATTTGGAATATGAAATAGCCGATTTGACAGAAAAGAATCATGAAGAAATAGAGAATTACAGCCTATAGGATGGACAGCAGCTCTCCCCCAGAGTGCACCTTCCACCTATCAAGGTCGTTATCAAAAAACGGTGCTACAGTTAGTAGCTGGATAAGTCCCAGTGCTAAAATTATGCTAAAATTGTAGCAAATAGTGATAACTTGGCTGGGTATTTCTTCAGAACCGGGACCTATTTAAAGTACAAATGAGATCCCGGAAAGCCGAAAAAAGATTGAAACAAATAATTGTGATAAAAGGAAAAGATAAAAAGCCAAAAAAGACTAGAACAAATAATCAATCAATAATGTCAGTCTCAGTAGGGCATGGAGAGTTTCATGATATTAAATTCTCTACCACATCATCAATTTTGCTGACATGGTGAGGAGAGAGAAGGAGGGAGTTTCATAGGATGAGAGAGGAATTTCATTCCCATGAAACTTAGTTCCATGCCGCGCACAGTTACCTAATTCTCAGTCTTGGTAACTGTGTCACGAAACTATGCACTGAAATTGGCCTAATATAACATTGCATGAGATAGGTAAACCATGCAGCATGACGAAAGTCAAATTATTCCCCCTACCCAAATTTAAATTATTACTACCAGCAAAAAACAGAATTTAAATTATTAAAATCATTATTTTCTTTCTACTCTATGTACTCTAAAGATAAAAAGGTCTATATATAGTATGCACTGTACATGGTATTAGTACGGTTGAACTTCTATTTTTGAAACAGATATTGTGGAACATATGATTTTGCAATGCACAGATGCAACTTACGCCAGTCTCAACAGGGATTTCATGAAGAGTTTCATGACATTAAATTATATACCACATCATCAATTTTGCTAACATGACGAGGAGAGGATGAGAGATAAGTTTTATCCCTATAAAACTTAGCCAACACAGTTATCTAATTTTCAATCTTGGTAACTGTGGTATGAAACTATACATTTCCCATGAAACTTAGTTCCATACCGCGCACAGTTACCTAATTCTCAGTCTTGGTAACTGTGTCATGAAACTATGCACTGAAATTGGCCTAATATATCATTGCATGAGATAGGTAAACCATGCAGCATGACGAAAGTCAAATTATTCCCCCTACCCAAATTTAAATTATTACTACCAGCAAAAAACAGAATTTAAATTATTAAAATCATTATTTTCTTTCTACTCTATGTACTCTAAAGATAAAAAGGTCTATATATATAGTATGCACTGTACATGGTATTAGTACGGTTGAACTTCTATTTTTGAAACAGATATTGTGGAACATATGATTTTGCAATGCACAGATGCAACTTACGCCAGTCTCAATAGGGATTTTATGGAGAGTTTCATGACATTAAATTATATACCACATCATCAATTTTGCTAACATGACGAGGAGAGAGGAGTGAGTTTCATAGGATGAGAGAGAAGTTTCATCCCTATAAAACTTAGCCAGCACAGTTATCTAATTTTCAATCTTGGTAACTGTGGTATGAAACTATACACTGAAACTGAAATTACATCGAGCCAAAAGAATGTACAAATAATCCCCAAACTAGTAAATAGACCTGCATAACCATCCATGGAGACAATCCAAGGCAGTTGGCGAATATGAGGAGGCATCCGGCAATCCAGGTAATTCCTGGGCCCAAAACGATGTCAGTGTCGTTTCCCATTGGATTTGCTGTTAATGGTATCCCTTTATAGAGCGTGATGACGCTTGCCCCTACTACTGTAAGCAGCGTGCCTACTACTTTCGCACAAGCCCATATACAGTTTTGGCATTCACCTTTTCAAGTCTGAATATACGTATAATATGAACATAAAAATGCATGGTGAAGTCGGCATTATTATCGTGTATAAGAATTACATTAGGAGAACAAAGATCAAAGAAAAGCGTTGTGCTAGGCCTGATTGTTGAATTTGGATTCTGAGCTTGTACATGTGTTCGGATTGCAAACGCCACCCTACATACTCGTCTGTTTTTGCTGTTATTTGTCCCCAGGAAATAGGTGTTGGAATATTTGGGCTAAGCCCATTTTTCAATAATGAATTGAGAATTAAAACATCCACGAGTTAATGTTAAGGAGTTATGATATGTGAGTAATAGTTTTTCCGTTGGAGAGTAATGACTGTTAAATGGTGTTGATTGCAAGAAATAATGGTGCAAATTGATGATCATTAGCGCAATCTGGGACATACACATCTATATAAGGAGGCAACTCTTCCCATTCCAACTCTCTCACAATTAAGATATTTTTGCTAAGGAGATCTCTCACTTCTCCCTTTGTTCTTCTGCTGCTACTGCACATTCATTCTCAACGCAACTCTCTGCACGCACAGAAGCTTGCGTGAGGAGGCTTCCGGAACCTCCTCGTCTACGTGATCCTGCTCGGGATAGACAAGCAATAAGGTTTTTGGGAGCGTACGAATACGCGACTGCTTGCTGTACGACTACTTCGAGCTTCAACACGGATACGACTACTTTCTGCTCCAACCCGACTAGTACAACTACTTCCTACGACTAGTACGACTACTTCCTGCTACAACACGACTTGTTCGACTACTTCGACTACTTTCTCTGCTACATCAAGAAGTCTGCTCGTTTGACTGCACCGCGTACATCTTCCTGCAACAACTAAGTTCGACTACTTCGAGCAAGACCAACCGAGTAGTATGTCTACTCCAGTTGGTGACGGCGCATCCAATGCCTCCGGCAAAGGACCTGCCTTAGGGTACTACTTGAACCTTCTCTACTTCATATTTTGTCTTATGTTCTTGTTTAATAGAAGACTAAACTTGAACACGTGCACAAATAATATGGTCACAAGATCACTGGTTTTTGTCATGATTAAAATATTATTTCTCAGAATTAAAATAAACCGTAAGACGCCTATATTTCTAACAATCCAAAAACCTTGTTGTGTTGATAGACTTTCGGTAGCTAATTTTGCTGCAACAATCAAACCAAATATGTTCGATGGTTCCAACTACAAACGTTGGCGTGAGCGGCTTATATTGTTGATGATGGCGATGAACCTTATGCATGTGACAAAGGGGAAGCCCGAACATTTCACTCTAGAGGAAGGGAGTGCGTTCGATGCTTGCGATAACCTTTTCCGAAGCTGCATCATAAGTGTTCTTGCTGAAAATCTTGTGGATACATATATCCAGCTCGTGAATGGTAAGGAAATGTGGGATGTTCTTGAGGCTCAATATGGAGTTTCTGATGTCGGCAGTGAGTTGTATGTCATGGAATAGTTCCTTGACTACATGATGGTTGAAGACCGTTCTGTGGTAGAACAAGCCCATGAGATACATACTCTGGCAAAAGATCTCAAGAATTGTAGCAAAGAGACTCCATGTGTATTACCTCACAAGTTTGTGGCCGGAGATATTATCTCTAAGTTGCCACTTTCTTGGAGGGATTTTGCTACTTTACTGAAACACAAAAGACAGGAGTTCGTCATCGACGGACTCATTGGGACTCTTGATGTTGAGGAGAAGGTGAGAGCGAAAGATACACGTGGAAAAGGGATTGTTGGAGCTTCTAGCGCCAACTTTGTTCAAAAGAACAATTCTCACAAGAACAAGAGGAAGCCACAACAGAACCCGACAAAGACTACTCAAACAACCACTTTTAAGAAGAAGAAGAAGAAGAAGAAGGGAGCCTGCTATGTGTGCGAGAGTCCGGATCACATTGTTGCTAAGTGTCTGAACCGCAAATGTGGCAAGAAATCTGCCAACATGGTCATTAGCGAGGCTGGAGGAACATCAGGGTATGGTAATTTATTACCTATAGTTCTTTCAGTATGTCATTCATGTATGTGCTAATGTTTCCTTATTTTCTTCTTATCAGGTCGGAGGGACTTCCTCCTTGCTGATGGGGAACGGATCATATGCGCGTGTTCTTGGTGCTGGTACGGTCGATCTGAAGCTTACTTCGGGAAAGACCTTGCGACTGAGGAACGTGCAGGATGTCCCCACCAT
Organism: Panicum miliaceum; assembly: GCA_032594955.1. Lineage (NCBI taxonomy): Eukaryota > Viridiplantae > Streptophyta > Magnoliopsida > Poales > Poaceae > Panicum > Panicum miliaceum. Next base: position 18,197,867 of record CM064071.1, on the reverse strand, counting down.
CAAGAAGAACTTAGCCAGCGGCTCTCTACTGTGTAGAGATGGTTTTAAGTTATTTTTTGAATCCAATAAATGTGTACTTTCTAAGTATGGGAACTTTGTTGGTAAGGGCTATGATAGCGGAGGCTTGTTTCGCCTTTCTTTATCTGATGAATGTAATAAATTTATGAACCATGTGATGAATACATATGATGAGTCATCTATTTGGCATTCACGACTTTATCATGTTAATTTTGGTTGTATGATGAGGCTAGCAAATTTGAGTTTAATTCCAAAGTTCACTTTAGTCAAAAATTCTAAGTGCCCTGTATGTGTTGAATGAAAACAACCGCGCAAGCCTCATTTGGCTGCAGAGGCGAGGAACTTGGCACCTCTAGAATTAATTCATTCCGATCTGTGCGTGATGAATGGAGTATTGACAAAAGGTGGCAAGAAGTATTTCATGACATTGATAGATGATTCGACTAGATTTTGCTATATTTATTTGTTGAAGTCTAAAGATAAAGCATTACACTATCTATAAAGCTGAAGTGGAAAATCAACTCAAGAGAAAGATCAAACGTGTAAGGTCGGATCGTGGTGGAGAGTACTTTTCTAATATTTTCACTTCATTCTATGAGGAACATGGAATAATTCATAAGAGGACACCTCCCTACTCGCCTCAGTCAAATGGGGTTGCCGAAAGAAAGAACCGCACTGTAACTGATTTGGTTAACGTCATGTTAGACAATGCAGGACTTTCCAAAGAATGATAGGGTGAGGCTATTTTGACTGCATGTCATATCCTGAATCGTGTTCCTATGAAGAATAAAGAGAAAACGCCATTTGAAGAATGGGAGAAGAAGTGGCTAACACTTTCTTACTTACGAACTTGGGGTTGTTTAGCAAAGGTCAATGTGCCAATAACCAAAAAACGTAAGCTTGACCAAAAACTGTGGATTGTATCTTTCTTGGTTATGCTATTCACAGTGTGTCTGACATGCATGCTGGTACAATTATGGAGTCCAAAGATGCTACATTCTTTGAGGACATCTTCCCTATGAGAGAGGAAGCTAGCACGACTAGTTCTGAATTGTCTGTTATTAAGGAACCTGCTGTTTTGATAGAACACAATGAACATACACATGAGCAAAATCTTGAGGAGGATGATAATGAAGCTCTTAGAAGGAGCAAGAGACAGAGGACTACAAAGTCCTTTGGTGATGATTTCATTGTGTACGACGGTACTCCTAGAACCATTGAAGAGGCATATTCCTCTCCAGATGCTGACTACTGGAAGGAAGCAGTACGGAGTGAGATGGATTCTATTATGTCTAATGGTACTTAGGAAGTAGTTGAGCGTTCTTATGGGTACAAACCTGTAGGATGTAAGTGGGTGTTCAAGAAAAAGCTTAGGCCTGATGGTACTATTGAAAAGTACAAAGCAAGGCTCATACCTAAAGGGCTATACTCAAAAAGAAGGAGAAAACTTTTTGATACTTATTCATCTGTGGCCGATTGACTACAATCCGAGTACTCCTGTCCCTGGCAGCCTCTCATGGTCTTCTCATTCATCAAATGGATGTTAAGACAGCTTTCCTAAATGGAGAGTTGGAAGAGGAGATCTATATGGACCAGCCGGATGGTTTTGTGGCAAAAGGTAAAGAAGGTATGGTGTGTAAACTAATTAAGTCTTTATATGGCCTGAAGCAAGCACCTAAGCAATGGCATGAGAAGTTTGACAGAACTCTTACTTCAGTAGGCTTTGTTGCGAACGAAACTGATAAGTGTGTGTACTATCGCTATGGTGGGGGTGAAGGAGTGATCTTGTGTTTGTATGTAGATGACATACTAATCGTTGGGACAAGACTTAATTTGATTAAGGAATACAAAGAGTTCTTGTCTCAAAATTTTGAGATGAAAGATTTGGAAGAGGCTGATGTTATTCTTAATATTAAACTAGTCAAGGAAGGTGATGGTGGGGTGACTTGTTCAGTCCCACTATATGGAGAAGGTCTTGAGTCGCTTTGGTTTTAGTGATTGTAAGCTAGCTCCAAAACCTTATGATGCTAGCAAGATATTACAAAAAAAATAAAGGAATAATGAGAGATCAGCTAAGATGCTCCCAGATTATTGGTTCACTTATGTATCTAGCTAGCGCTACGCGACCTGATATCTCGTTTGTTGTGAGCAAACTAAGCCGATTTGTGTCAAATCCGGGAGATGATCACTGGTACGCCCTAGATCGAGTACTGCGTTATCTGAAGGGTACTGTGTACTATGGGATTCACTATACTAGGTACCCAAAAGTACTCGAAGGGTATAGTAATTCAAACTTGATCTCTGATGCAGATGAGATTAAGGACACGAGTGGATATGTGTTTACACTCGGAGGTAGCGCTGTTTCTTGGAAGTCTTGCAAGTAGACCATCTTAACAAGGTCAACTATGGAAGTAGAACTCACTGCGTTAGACACTGCCACTGTTGAGGCCGAGTGGCTTCGTGAACTCCTAATGGATTTGCCGGTAGTTGAAAAACCGATACCGGCTGTCCTAACGAACTGTGATAATCAAACTGTGATTGTCAAAGTGAACAGTTCTAAGGACAATATCAAGTCTTCCAGGTATGTAAAGAGGCGGTTAAAATCTATTAGAAAATTAAGGAACTCCGGAGTGATAGCCTTGGATTATATTCAGACGGCTAAAAATCTGGCAAATCAATTTACAAAGGGTTTTTCAAGTAATGTGATAGACATTGCATCCAAAGAATTGGGCTTGAGACACATGAGAGTTACTCAGTAGTGGTAACTTGTCCTATGTGATCGGAGATCCCATCAATTAGGATGGTGAAACAAGCTATTGACTGACTAAGAGAAGAGAACCTTTGAACAATGCTCATTCCAGCGGTGGTTCATTTCTCTTCTAATCTGTATGGCAGGTTGGTGTAAACCTTAATGTGATCCAAATGACTCAGTGGAGTAGAGATGTTGGCCTACAGAACATCTCCAAGGATTGCAACTATACGAGTTCAACTGCTAGTCACAGTTTATGAGTTTGGGTGATCTCTAGATACTTATGAATCGGCCTGGAGTATGACTTATAAGCTCCAAACCGCGAGGATATTTTAGCAGCCCAGTACCAGAAAAGGGTTTTTGGTAAAGCTTGTTCGCACAAGACTGTCAATTCAAGGCATAGACCATTGATCAGTTGTGGATGAGTGTAGCCTTTGCGCTAGATGGGTGTTCAACTTCACGGTCTCCATCGAAATACTGGTATATCAAAAAAGCAGTGGAACAGAGAGTATTTCTCGTGTGTCTGGTAATTTTTATGGGGACTGTTGGAATATTTGGGCTAGGCCTATTTTTTCAATAATGAATTGAGAATTAAAAGACCCACGAGTTAATGCTAGGGAGTTATGATATGTGAGTAACGATTTTTCCGTTGGAGAGTAATGACTGTTAAATGGTGTTGATTGCAGGGAATAATGGTGCAAATTGATGACCATTAGCGCAGCCTGGGACATACACATCTATATAAGGAGGCAGCCCCTCTCATTCCAACACTCTCACAATTAAGATATTCTTGCTAAAAGATCTCTGACTTCTCCCTTTGTTTTTCTGCTGTTTAACCGTATTCATTCTCAATGCAACTCTCTGCGCGCACAGAAGCTTGCATGAGCAGGCTTCCGGAACCTCCTCGTCTATGTGATCCTGCTTGGGATAGATAGGCAATAAGGTTTTTGGGAGCGTACGAATACGCGACTGCTCACTGTACGACTACTTCGAGCTTCAACACGTGTACGACTACTTTCTGCTCCAACCCGACTAGTACAACTACTTCCTACGACTATTTCCTGCTACAACGCGACTTGTTCAACTACTTTGACTACTTCCTCTGCTATATCAAGAAGTCCGCTCATGGGACTGCACTGCATACATCTTCCTGTAACAACATGGGGGCCTCCGACCTCGGAGAAGGGGCACGTGGTGTTTCTCGAGAGGGCGTTGTGGAAGCGCATCACGGAGGATGGGCTCGACGCGGTGCGGCTCTTCAGCACCATCCGTGCCCGCCATATCGTTCCGATGGCCGTGAGGACGACCAGGATGTGGGAGTTCACCGGCCCCACGGATCCCGACCGAGTGTTGCCGGAGGAGATGCCTGACGACGAGGTGTAGTCTTGGGTGGAGTTGGTCCTTAAGGTGGGGAATCATCAGACCATTGGTGGTCCGGATGCCTTTGACAATGGGTACTCGTCGAATTTGGTGAGTTTTTTCACCTCCCCTTCTTTCTGTTGGTACTCTTGCGCCCGATTGGCTCCCAACTTCCTCTTGATTTTCTAGGTACTTGGTCGCCCTCAATCCCGCCTGCATTTGCCTAAGGTGCAGCGGGCGCAGCTAAGCAAGCCGCTCAGGTGGGTTCTTCCCTAGCTAGGAAAAAGAAGAAAATCGAGAAGGCCAAAAGAAGGCAGGAGAAGGAGATGGAGATTGCGCGTCGGGTCCAGATGGGTGAGGATCGCGACATCGTCCATGAAGAATACGAGCCGGAGCTCTCAACCGACTCCGATGACGGCGACTGTTCTAAGGAGGAAGAGTCGGAGTCGGGGGACGCCGACTCGTTCGTGGTAAAGCCTCGCGGAACCGCGGGGTCGGAGATCCCAAAGGGGTCCGGGACGTCCGCCAGCGCTCCGGAGGTGACAAAGCGCGTCGCGGAGGACGACGTGGCACCGAGGGAGAAGGCAAAGTGGGCCCGAGTGGAAGAACATTCGGGGGTGCTGCAGATGCCGTCTCCCTTGGAGCGGCGCAAGGATGAGTCGGGGCAGCGCACCGGTCTAGAAGCGCGCCCGACGATGATGAACATGACCGACACGCCTCGCAACCTACAAAACGCAGCACCTCGTGAGTCTGCAGGTCAGCCCCGGGCTTGAGCCACGCAATGGGGCATGGTTTGCGGTCCTCGTCGGGCATCCGGAGGTTCGGGAAGCTTGGACCTCCCCCGATTGGACGGGCGTCGAGGTGAAAGGACTGCTTTTGTGGTTTCGGCTTTTATTTCAGGATGTTTTTTGTTTACTCCGCTTTTCTTTGCAGCAACTTACGACGATCACCCTTGGGCCAATGTCGAGCATATGCCGTGGAGACCCAGCCTGGCACGGTTCGCTCCGACTCGAGGAGGGGATCTGGAACTAGTTTCCACGGGCAGGCCATAGATGATGGAGGCGATCCCCTTACAGTCTGGTGCGGGGGTGACCGTGGCATCGCCCCCCCCCCCCCCCCCCCTCAAGTGTCGGAAAGGAGAATGAGATCACGGCCCCCGAGTCCCCGGGCGGAGGAGCATACGGTTTGCCCGCGTGGTCCGAGTTGGAGAAGGACAAAGGGGCTACACCGGTGTCCGCGAACGCGGTCACTAAGACCGGGGGTGACGAGGCTCAAGGACAGGTGGACAAGTGCCTCGCCCGAGCAAGCGGTCCCCCCGCACAGAGCGAACGTGGTCACTAAGACCGGGGGCGACGAGGCTCAAGGACAGGCGGACAAGTGCCTCGCCCGAGCAAGCGGTCCCCCCGCACAGCAGCCAGCGCTGGGGGAGGTCAGGAGTGGGCAATGGTCCCCGTCTCTAGTCCGTCCGGCTCAACAAGCGGGTCGGTCGGAGAGTGGGTGTGGCCCAACCCTAGCAAACCGGGTGAGGCTCGATTTGTCCTACGCGATGAGCGGGAAGTGAAACTTTGGGATCTTCTCGAGCAAAGCGGGCAGACAGCCTGTGATGAGCTCATCGCTGCAAAATCGGGGCTTGAGGAAGCCCTTTGTAGGGTCAAGGTCGCTCAGCAGGCCGCGTCCAGCGTCGGGTGAGTCTTAAGGGCCCCTTCCTAATTTTTGGTTGGTGGCCTTGCGTTTTTGACTTCTTGTTTTGAAGAACTTGGAGAGGATTTCGTTGAACAAATCTCGGTTCCTCCGGGAGGAGCACGCTCGGCTTGGGAAGGAGGCGTCGGCGCAGCGACGGGTCATGGAGCTGACCCACGAATTAGAGGCTGCTCGGGCGTCGGTGCTCCACGAGCGTGGCCGCGCGACTGCTGCCGAGCAGGAGCTTGCTATGTCCCGGTAAGCTCTAGTCGCGGACCAGGTGGCGTTGCGAGCAGAGCGGGCGGCCCGAACCTTTGCTGAAGGGCAGGCTCAGTCTAGTGGACAACGTATCACTGAGTTGGAGGTGACGCTATCACAGAGGGAAGAGGGGCTCAAGATTTTGGAGGCGGCCACGACCGCTGAGTTGTTCTTTGCTCCCATCCCCTCAGTTCTATTTGCGTTCTGTGGAGAGCTCAGCCAGCTACGAGGCGCAGCGCGATCGGTGGTCACGGAGGTGCTCGGGCCTCGTTCGGGGTCGAGCGCGCTCGTCGCCGACCTCTCACAGATCCCGGGTGAGGTGGCGGGGCTCATCATCAACGGAGTCTTCCACGACGCCTCGGGGGTGTTGACGTCCGTGGCGTCGCACTACCCTACCGTGGACTTTGGGGTAGTCGGGAGGGGCTACGTTGCCGGGTGGTCCGCCGACCAGCTCTGTGAACTCGGATAGAGCTTGGAGCCGGTCGCGATGGCGATAGCAGAGACGACCACCGTGGAGTGGGTGAAAGAGGTTCAATGCCTGGAGAGGGAAGCGATTCGGAGCAGAGGAGGCGTCCAATCTACAGAAGCTGGGTCGAGCGCTGCCCAAGCTGAGCCGGCTCTTGATCAGGGAAACCCTCCAGTCGACCCTGGAACGCGGCTCCTCTCGTCCACATCGTCGGCCAATGCGGACGAGGCGCCGCAGTAGAAAGTTTTATGATTAGCTTTTGTTTTTAGAAACTTGGAGCGGGAGGCTTAAAGGAACCCTCGAGTGAACATCCTTAAGTGTTTGCAGTTACTTTAGCTGATGTTTGTTTTAACGATGTTTGGGAAGTGTGTCCCGCCCGTATCCCTTTGTTTCCTAGAATGATTTTTTGCCTTCGCACTTTCCCTTTCGAACCTGCTCACCCTAAAAGTTTAGTCCCACCTTGGTAGTGAAGGAGAGGGATGGCGGTTGGCTTTTCTATATATATATTTGACCTAACGGCCTACACCAAAAATACATCAAATGAGCTAGAGTTTTGCCTCTTCTCGCTGCTACACCATCACCGTAGCCTTCTCCATCCCGAGCGCCGACGTGCACCGGCAAACGGGAGAGCAAGTCTCCAGAACCCTTCGCCTTTGGGATCCTGCACGGGGAGAGAACGAATAAGGTTTTTGAAAGCGCTTCGCATGATTGCTCAAGGTCTTCAGCACAACGCATCTTCCACCCAACTCCGCGCCTTACGGGCCAACCGCCTTCCTCGTCTCTAGCAGTATCAGATTCATCGTCGTGAGCCCTCCAGCTAATACTCAGTACGTGTTTTGTGATCTGATCTACTTCTTAAGCATGTACCCTGAGATCCTGGCTATGCTATTTATGTTGTCTAGTATGTTAGATCTATGCATGCTAGTTCCTGTGTTCATCATGATTTATTTCATACGGAATTTAATACTGCAATTGCCTATATTCTCAACAATCCAAAAATCTTATTATAGGCAATCAGTTGATTTTACAATGGCTGGTTTTGCTGATGCACTAAGGCCGGAAAAATTTTCTGATGTGCACTTTAAGAGATGGCAAGTCAAGGTCCGTCTCTGGCTGACTGTATTGCATGCATGGGAAACGAGGCTTTGCATACCAGCTGGTGAACATTCTCCCGAGGAGAGGAAGAAGTTTACGGATGCTAACAATCTCTTCGTGGGCTGCATTATAAGTGTTCTTGCTGATCTTCTGGTTGATGTGTACATGCACATAACAGATGCGAAAGAGCTGTGGGATGCATTGGTTACAAAGTATGATGCGACTGATGCGGGCAGTGAACTGTATACCATGGAGAGCTTTCATGACTTCAGGATGGTGAACAACCATTATGTGGTAGAGCAGGCTTATGAGATACAGATCCTTGCGAAGGAACTCGAACTCCTGAATTGTCCTTTACCTCACAAGTTTGTGTCTGGATGCATGATTGCAATGTTGCTCTCCTCATGGAGGAACTTCGCCACATCTCTGAAACACAAGAGATATGAAATATGAGTTGAAAATTTAATAGCATCTCTTGATGTTGAGGAGAAGTCTCGGGCTATGGATGCTACTGAGAAAGGAGGTGAGGACCACTCCAATGCCAACATGGTGCAGAAGAACCACCCACACAACAAGAACAAAGGGAAGACTGTCAACAAGCCTGTCAAGACTACTATCTTCAAGAAGAAGAAGAAGACCACTAAAGCTACAGGAGCTTGCTACACGTGCGGTGATGGAGGACACCTCGCGAGGGACTGTCCAAACTGTGCAAATCGTAAGGAGAAGGCTAGAAATGGATCTGGATCAAAACTGTCAACACAGTGACCATGAGCAACACTGGAGACGAGTATGGTAATTTACCTACTGTCTTTTCAGTATTTCAATCTACTAGCTGGTGGCTTGATACGGGTGCTAATGTCCACGTGTGTGCTGACATCTCTATGTATGCTTCTTACCAGGTCGCTCAGGGTTCTTCCGTCCTGATAGGGAATGGGTCACATGCTTCTGTTCATGGTGTTGGCATGGTAGATCTGAAGTTTACTTCGGGAAAGATCGTGCAGCTAAAGAACGTGCATCATGTCCCTTTTATCAACAAGAATCTCGTGAGCAGCTCCATTCTTTATAGGGATGGTTTTAAGGTAGTTTTAGAGTCCAGTAAATTAGTAGTGTCTAAGCATGGATAATTCATTGGTAAAGGCTATGATAGCGGAGGCTTGTTCCGCTTTTCCCTTGCAGAATTTGGTAATAAGTCAATGAACCGTATTTGTGGCGGCGTTAATAATGATGTGAGTGTTTGGCATTCTCGTTTATATCACGTTAATTTTGGTTTAATGTCTCGGCTTTCCAGGATGCGTTTAATTTCGAGTTTCACCATTGCCAAAGGTTCTAAATGTCATAGTTGTGTGCAATCGAAACAACCTCGAAAACCTCACAGTCGGTTGAGGAGAGGAATTTGCCACCTCTAGAACTCATACATTCTGATATCTGCGAGATGAATGGTGTGTTGACAAAAAGTGGAAAGAAATATTTCATGACGTTGATTGATGATGTGACTAGATTTTGCTATGTTTATTTGTTGCAAACTAAAGATGAAGCGTTCGACTACATTAAAATCTATAAAGAAGAAGTTGAAAATCAACTAGAGAGAAAGATCAAACATCTAAGGTCCGATCGTGGTGGCGAGTATTTCTCCAAAATGTTTGATGAATTCTGTGAGGAACATGGTGTTATTCATGAGAAGACGCCTCCCTATTCACCCGAATCAAACGGGGTTGCTAAGAGAAAAAAACCGCACCCTGACCGATTTGGTTAACGCCATGTTGGACACTGCTGGTTTATCTATGGCATAGTGTGTGTGGGGGGGGGCTCTGTTGACTTCATGTCATGTCCTGAATAAAGTTCCAAACAATAATAAAGATCAAACACTATATGAGATGTGGATTGGGAGAAAACCATCACTTTCTGATTTGCGCACTTCGGGTTGCTTGGCGAAAGTCAATGTACCTATTCCGAAGAAACGGAAGTTGGGACCTAAGACAGTGGATTGCGTCTTTCTAGGGTATGCTCAGCGGAGCATTGCTTATAGATTTTAAGTAGTTAAATCAGAGGTACCTGATATGCATGTTGATACTATTATGGAATCTCGTGATGCAACAATTTTTGAGAATATGTTTCCAATGAAAGATATACATAGTATTTTTAGATTTTTTACTGAGATAACTCCTTAACCTACTGCACCTGTTGAGTTTTCTGAACAACCAGTCGTGAATGAGGAAATCCTTGAGAAGGATGATAGTGAAGCTCCTAGGAGGAGTAAGAGACAGATGGTTGTAAAATCCTTTGGTGATGATTTCACTGTGTACCTTGTAGATGACACTCCCACATCTATTGCACAGGCATACGCATCTCCTGATGCTGATTATTGGAAAGAAGCCGTTCATAACCAGATAGACTCGATTCTATCCAATGGGACCTAGAAATTAACTAAACGAACCTATGGTTGCAAACCAGTTGGTTATAATGGGTGTTCAAGAAAAAGCTTAGGCCTGATGGTACTATTGAGAAGTACAAGGCTCGGCTTGTGGCTTCTTTGACACTTACTCACGTGTTTCTAGATTGATCACTATTCGAGCACTACTTTCCCCTAGCTTCCTCATATGGTCTTATTGTACATCAGATGGATGTTAAGACAACTTTTCTAAACGGAGAGTTGGATGAGGAGATTTACATGGATCAGGCAAGATGGGTTTATAGTTGAAGGTCAAGAAAGCAAGATGTGCAAGGTGTTAAAAATCCTTGTATGGTCTTAAACAAGCACCTAAGCAATGGCATGAGAAGTTCAATAGAACATTGACTTCTGCGGCCTTTGTCATTAACGAGGCTGATAGATGTGTGTACTATCGCCATGGTGGGGGTCAAGGAGTTATATTATGCCTGTATGTGGATGATATATTGATTTTTGGCACAAACATTGAGGTGATTAATGATGTCAAGTCTTTCTTGTCAAAGAGTTTTGATATGAAAGATCTTGGAGAGGCTGATGTGATCCTCAACATTAAGCTTATTAAGGATGAGAATGGGATTACTTTGTCACAATCCCATTATGTGGAGAAGGTCTTGAGCCGGTTCGGTTACATGGGTAGCAAGCCATCTCCAACACCATATGATCCTAGTGTGATACTTCGCAAGAACAAGAAAATTGCTAAGGATCAATTGAGGTACTCTCAGATTATTAGTTCACTCATGTACTTAGCTAGCGCAACGAGGACCGACATATCTTTTGCTATGAGCAAATTGAGTAGGTTCAAGTCAAACCCGGGTTCTAATCATTGGCATGCACTTGATCAGGTTATGCGCTACTTGATAGGTACTACGAGCTATGATATTCACTATGCTGGGCACCCCACTGTGCTGGAGGGATATAATGATTCGAACTGGATTTCTGATGCAGATGAGCTATATGCCACGAGGAGGTGGTGCGATATCATGGAGATCTTGCAAACAGACCATTTTGACGAGGTCAACCATGGAAGCAGAACTTACTGCTCTAGACACAGCCACTATTGAAGCAGAGTGGTTGCGTGAGCTCTTGATGGACTTGCCTGTGGTTGAAAAACCAGTGCCGGCTATCCTTATGAACTATGACAATCAAACAGTGATAATTAAGCTTAACAGTGCTAAAGATAATGCGAATTCATCAAGACATGTCAAGAGACGACTGAAGTCAGTCAGGAAGTTGAGAAACTCTAGAGTGATAAGTGTGACTTATATCTCAACAGAGAAAAACATGGCAGATTCCTTTACAAAAGGGCTTTCACGGAATGTGATTGAAAATGCATCAAGGGAGATGGGTATGTGACCTATATAGGTTGCCATAATAGTAACCCAACCTTTGTGATTGGAGATCCCGTGAATTAGGACCCGGGAAGAACAAGCTATTGGTTAACTGAGGAGAGTAACTTTTAACCCTCTCTAAGTGAAGATGCAATACTCTCAAATGTTGTAAGGCAGGTTGGCTATACGCCTTCATGTGTTTCTATTAGGCTTTGATAAGCAACAGTGCTGTCCTATAGAGCATCCTTGAAAGAACACACCTATATGAGCCTGACTGTTAAACGTCGCAGTCTATGAGATTTTGGTAATCTCTAGCAAGCTCATGAAGAGACCAGGAAATACGATGTATATGCTCCACTCGAGGGGTAGTCTACTGGCAGCCTTGTACTAGTTATGACTTTGAGTGAAACTTATTCGCAGAAAACTAGCAATTCAAGGCATAGTCCATTGTCAAGTTGTGAATAAGCATAGCTTGAAGCTCTAGGCGGAAGTTCAACTTAACAGTCTCTGCTGAAACACTAGTATATCAAACAGTGATAAGAACAAGCAAAATTCTAAACAGGTATTTGAGATCTGGTGGGGGATTGCTGGAATTTAAGTGGGCTTGGCCCATTAAAAATTTTAGAAATTCTAGTAAATTTCAAAGGCCCATGTATACAAGAGGATATGGGCAAGTTTAGTCCCACCTTGCTAGTGGTGAAGAGGGATGGCGGTTGGCTTTCCTATATATATGACCCAACGGCCTCCACCAAAAATACATCAAAACGAGCTATGGTTTTGCCTCTTCTCGCTGCTGCGCCGCCACCGTAGCCTTATCCATCCCGAGCACCGGCGTGCACGGGCGAACGGGAGAGCATGTCTCCGGAACCCTTCACCTTTGGGATCCTGCACCGGGAGAGAGTGAATAAGATTTTTGGGAAGCACTTCGCTCGACTGCTCAAGGTCTTCACCACGGCGCGTCTTCCATCCAACTTCGTCGCCTCACGGGCCAACCGCCTTCGTCGTCTCCAGCAGCGGCGGTTCGTCGTCATCAGCCCTCTAGCCAATACTCAGTACATGTTTCGTGATTTGATCTACTTCTTAAGCATGTACCCTGAGATCCTGGCTATGTTGTTTATGTTGTCTAGTATGTTAGATCTGTACATGCTAGTTCCTGTGTTCATCATGATTTATTTCGTATGGAATTTAATACTGCAATTGTCTATATTCTCAACACGCTCGGCCGGCGCGGAGGCGGAGTGGGATGGGGGGTGGAGACGGTGGCGAGCTTGCCCACAAGCAGCGGCGGCGTATAGCGCGTGGTCGTCGGCGAGGCACGCGTGGCGGCGCAGTCCACGGTAGCCGAGCATGAGTGGGCGATAATGGCAAGGACCTCGCGTAGAGTGTATACTATGTGGCCCCCACATGATGGAAACTACAAAGTCACCCCATCGTGCATCCGCTCGTGTTTTCAACCCTCGAAAAACGCGTAGACATCATTTCTCATATAAGAAACTATTTCCCTCTCTTTCCTCTTTAATTCTATTGCCACATCATCAAATTGCTAACATGGCAGCTTATTAAATGCTATGGAAACTAGATGACCTGGAGCGTTGGGACTGCCCTTAAGCATCTATATAGAGACAGAGTCGTTTTCATTCTGCACCTGCCCTAGCCACGTTTCATGTAGCTTCTTTGACCATGACTAGTGTTTCTTGGGTCCCCACATAGCTGTGCCTGGACCTTCTGGCACCGAATGCACGTGCGGAGATTGCTTCCTAGCTTTTATTTTAGGCAAGACTGAACTGCGTTATGTGGTCCCTTTGGGATAGGAGTTTCTTGTCGGAGGTATCCTTTTGTTTTTGGCATAGTTGACGAAATTGGGTTGTTTATTTGTGAGGTAGGAACCAGGAAGCAGAGTGGTGTGTCCCACTCACAATTGGAAAAACGGGTCGCTTTTGATTTACCTTCTTCTATTTTGATCTTTTTGTTCTCTTGAAAAGTAGAGTAATTGAAAACTTTTGGTTGCCGAATGAGTGTGCTTCTACCTCTTTCATTACTGTATCATGCTACATTATTCATCTACCCACAATATATTTCTGTTGCAGGTTGCACAATGATAGTGATAGACTTTATTGACTTGACCAGTGATGAGGATGAGATTCTTAAAGATCATATGATGTAAAGATATGGATTGATTCTGATCGGTGGTTAAGAAGATTATGATTGTAATTTGATCAGATCTAACACTTTATAACCGATTAGGAAATACATACGACCGACTTGTAACATTATCACCTGAATATATAAGGTGGGTATGACCCCATAAAAACCCTAATCACACAAGTAATACAAACTAACCAACATCGGACCTACAATATTACTATGCTACCAACGGTCCAAACCTAATAAAAGACTTGCGCACATATATTTACACCTAGCGTTTGGCTCAACAACCCTCCCATTCATTTACCATTGTAAATGCAACCCTAGATAGATTGCCGGTCACAAATGATGACATGATACTAAGTGGATCCGGTATAGAAGGGAGAGAAAGAGATGAGGGCAAAATTATCTTTTTACCTCTTGCGTCAGCGATAAATATTTATTTTATTTGTCGACATGGTGTGCATATGTTGACAATCAAAATTGGCACGATTGTGTAAACCGACCTGACCGGTGTGTACAAACCGGTCTGACCGGTTTACATGGCTTTATCAAAATGCAAATTTGACTTCACAATTGCGTAGCTCTCATCGAGATGATTGCAATGCATATGTAAAACGTCCGATTTGGAGTTCGGATGAAGGAGTTATGACTTCGAGAGACTTAACTCAGGAAAAACAAGTCGGATTGATCTAATAGAACTCAGGAAAAACAAGTCAGATTGATCTAATAGGTGGTTAGACCGGCTTTAACTGAGTAATCCAAGTTAAGAGTTGATTTTAATACAAGATTTGTATGAGTTTCGACTTGTGATGGGCAAGACCTCTTCTACCTATAAATATATTTGTAACGGGCTACGGCCGCTTGAGGATATCCAATCGATCAAACATAAACCAATCTATAACTTTTTGTTACTTTTTATCTTTTCCAAACCTAGCTCCTCCAACCCCGTACATGTTGTTCTTCCATTATTTCAATGGCGTTTGAGGACGTTCTAGGTGGCCTCCTGATTCTAAAACAACCCAACGTGCGCTTGCCCCGACAGGGTCCCTTCCGGACAAGCGTTTGTTGGATCTTCGTCGGACTCCCCAACGGAACTGCCCTGACCGGCGTATCAAATCGGTCTGACCATATGCGCAGTGGCGCTGCTCGAAATTTAGCGCGACACATTTTTTGCGTCAACATGATAAATTCACGTTTAGCACCCATAAAATCGATGAGTAAGAAAAGTTAGAAACAAAATCACACTTATTCAATGTCCAATAGAGAAAGGATCCCGATCCAAAACGATCATCAAAATGAGAACCATTTCGTTAACGAGTCTATACTTGGGTGATAGTGCGTATCGTATACCTGCCAAATAGTCGATGGTAGAGGTATAGTCCCATCCACCATTTTTGTTATTTGGCTATATTTAGAGGGTGTTTGGTTTGGAGGAGCTTATTATAAGCCCCACCAATAAATTTCTAATAAGTCTTTTTTTATCCAAACATGAAGGCTTATAGCTGCGGCTTATGCCCATAAGCCCCATAAACCCATAAACCCCTCCAAGGTATGTTTATAGGGCTTATTTTTTGTGGGCCCTACCAAAATATCCCCACTTTCCTTCCACTAGCCTATAGGGGCATTAATAAGGGGTAGAAAGGTCATTACCAACTACAGAGGCTTTTTATAAGCCACTACAACCAAACACCACTTTGCGCTCATAATAAACCCCTCCATATGAGAGACTTATAGACTTATAATAAGCCTATCTAAACGAAACACCCCCTTAGAGGGTGTTTGTTACTTGAGGTTTATAATAAGCCCCGCCCAATAAGCCCCAAATAAGCCCTATTCCATCCAAACATCTAGGCTTAAAGGTGATGCTTATTATAAGCCTCTCCATAAGCCCCTTTAAGGGGGTGTTTGGTTTGGAGGGGCTTAATATAAGCCCCACCAATAAGCCCCTAATAAGCCTTTTTTTATCCAAACATGAAGGCTTATAGGTGAGGCTTATGCCTATAAGCCTCATAACCCCATAAGCCCCTCTAAAGGATGCTTATAGGGTTTATTTTCTGTGGGCCCCACCAAAACATCCCCTCTTTCCTCCCACTACGCTTGTCTCCCTCACCTAAAGGGGCATTAATGAGGGGTAGAAAAGTCATTACCAATTACAGAAGCTTTTTATAAGCCGCTACAACCAAACACCACTTTTGGCTTATAATAAAACCCCTCCATGTGAGGGACCTATGGGCTTATAATAAGCCCCTCCGAACCAAACACCCCCTAAATGATGCTTATGAGGCTTGCTTTCTGTAGGCGCCACCAGGAAAATAATATTTTCGAACCTCTACCCTCCACAACTCTATCCATTCAGCCATTTTAAGGATATTAATGAGGGGCAAAGGTTATTTGCTACCACAGAAGTTATTATAAACATATACAAACAAACACCTATTTAAACTTATTATAATTATTATAAGCCTCTCTATGTGAGAGACTTATGGGTTTATAATAAGCCTCAAGTAACAAATAGATTTAGATCCATAGGATTCTAAGCTTCATTTTCACTCTGTAATCCTTCACGGCTCACATCGCTCGCCTACCCTACTGCAGTAAAGAAAAGATTCTTAACCGGAGGAATTTAGAGCAACTTTAAGAGACTCTCTATATTTTTCCTTATTGTTAGGAATAGAGATTTTGATGGAAAAATACCCTCCAATATTTTCTTTAGGTGGTTATCTAAATGTAGCCATCCTCCATTCCGCAATTCATGCTAGCCAAAAATAGATAATAAAAATAGTTTTCTAGAATGTACACAAGATATAGAAAAACTGTTAGAGAGAAAACATATAGAAAGCGATTTTTATGCATTAAGGCTCTTCAGATAATAATTTAAAAAATAAAATTTAGAAAGACTCGAGATGCATGTGTAAAAGTTACGTAGTGTCAAGCTGAAACCAGCTGTACCGCGGTGCACACCCGGCGCCTGGTTTTTCACGGCCTATCCACCACGCACCACAGTCCACAGTGAATCAGTAAATGCCGTCCCTCCAACCACTCTCCGAGTCTCCATCAATTTCTCTCCCAAGTCCCAAAAATTAAAGAGAGTCTGAAACTCGAGGACCTCCCCAGCCCACTCCCACCGCCTCATCCCTCCTGCCTGCTGTCCTGCAAAGAAAAACCCCAGGCTAAACAAAACCCATTTCCGTCCCTAGTTCCCTATCCTCATCAATCTTGCATTCTCCCAGGAGCAAATAGCGGTCCTTCCTCAATGTACTTCCTTCTTCCTAGCAGCGAATTTTGATTCCGTTTCTTGGATATGAGGTTTGGTGCTCCGATTGTTGGGGTTTGGGTCGCGGAATTTCCCCCTATATTGCGCTAATGTGGGTATGCGCGCGCACCGCCGCACCCTCGATTCCTCGCTCCGATCATCTCTACTGGTTTTTTCGGGAGCGATCATCTCGCGCAGGAAGCTCGCGGGGTCCTTGTGCTCCCGTCACCCCCGTTTGCCTGCTCCTACGGTACCCAACGGATGTGAGAAATTTGTTGTTCGAGGGCTTTTTGTTTGGTTCAGTTGGCGAGATTGGAGTTGCCCTGTGGGAGTATGGAGTCGCAGTGGGAGAAGCGAAATGCTTCCTTTCTCCCCTTGTAAAGCATTCTGCAAAGTTCATTCCACGATTGTTGTGGCTTTCTGCGTGCTGTTTGTGAAAGCGTTTTTTTTTACTCCCAATCCCAAAAAGAAAGAAGTGAGATGAGTCTTTCACGAGAGTTTCTTTATAGATCAATTTCGCGGTAATAATTGTAGTGCAGCTAGGCCCGGCACAGGCACTTTCATGCAGCTTTGTACAATTGTACTTCCATTCCTGGTTCCTACTTTATAGTTTGCACTACTTCTGCTGTTAAAGGACTAAGGGGCTCGGCTCGTAGCTTTATTCATATCAGATGATAAATAAATGAGGCCGTGCCACAAAAATCATCTGCTAGCCTACCAACGTGCTGATCAGTCATAGATGAAGATGTTCTCCAAACCGAAATCCCAAACATGATGGTCGGATTGCACCAGAGGGAGAGATGTGTGGGTTGTCTAGGTGCATCTGGCAACAAATAATGTGGGAAATGGGTGAGAGGGAGAGAAATGATATTGTGCATGCCTGAAGGGCCACATGCATACCACAAGTTTTGAGGGGCGGAGAGGGATGCTACTGACAGATAGCTTAGTTAGAAGAATGGGATCCCCCTCTTTATAACATTGTCGCATTAGCAATTGAGATATTGTTTGGATTTGTTTTTCCTAACACCTTTTCTTTTTGACAACTTTGCAACGGGTTGTGCTTCTGATCGTTCTGCATTTTCCCTTTGCCATGCTCTATTGCTCCCTCACTTTTTTTTCAGGTTAAGCAATGATAGTGGACTTTGTTGATCTGTCCAGTGATGATGATGATGATGCCAGAGAAGAACACAATGTTCTTGGAAAAGGTCATTCAGTTCATGTGAAGGCAGAATTTGTTGACTTGACTAGTGATGAGGACATCTTTGAAGGAGAGCATCTTGCTCATGGACAAGGTGATGCTGCTCGGGGCACATCATTTCTTAAACAGGAGTTCTTTGCAGATGATGGACAAGCTGAAGCTGCCCAGTGCACAGTAACGTTACAGACGCAAGAACTTAGAGCAGATGATGGGCAAGGTGATGCTGCCCAGTGCACAGCAATGTTACAGATGCAAGAACATGCAGAAGATGATGGACAAGGTGATGCTTCCCAGAGCATAGCCACATTAAAGATGCAAGAACTTAGAGCAGATCATGAACAAGGTGATGCTGTCCAGTACACAGCAACATTACAGATGCAAAGACTTAGAACAGATGATGTACGAGGTGATGCTGCCCATTGCGCAACAACATTACAGAGGCAAGAACTTACTGCAGAAGTTGGACATGGTGATGCTGCCCAGTGCATAGCAACATTACAGATGCAAGAACAACTTATAGCTGATGATGTACAAGGTGATGCTTCCCAGTGTGCAACAACATTACAGATGCAAGAACTTACTGCGGATGTTGGACAAAGTGATGCTGCCCAATGCACAGCAACAGTACTGATGCAAGAACTTGGAGCAGATGATGGACATGGTGATGCTGCCCAGCGCACTACAATATTACAGAGGCAACAACTTACTGCAGATGATGGGCAGGGTGATACTGCTCATTTCACACCAACATTACAGAGGCAAGAACTTATTGCAGATGATGAACAAGGTGATGCTGTCCCGTGCACATCAACACTACAAAGGCAACAACTTAATGCAGATGATGGACAGGATGATGTTGCTGTTTGTACAACATTACCACGGCAAAAATCTATTTCAGATGGCACACAAGATGATGTGGATTGCTGCACAACAGCATTACCGAGGCAGAAATCTACTTCAGATGGCGCACAATGTGATGTGGCTCGCTGCGCAACAGCATTACAGAGGCAGGAATCTGATACAGCTCATGGAAAAGGCACTGCAGCCCAGCCCACAACATTAGATAGGCGGAGTTTCTAGTAGTGGGTGACAGCATGCAAGAGATTTTGCAGTTCAGAAATTCAGAAGACGCGACCACATCCTTGTCGAGAGCACAAGAAGGGAGTCATGGGGTAACTCAAGCACTGACTGCAGAACCATTTCCCCGGCAATTTTGGAAAGCTGGAGAGTACAGATTAGCTACTCAAGCTGCTATCAACAGTATGTTATTAACTTTCCTTTTCAAGCGCATCAGTCCATAACCAATAAAAATCAAGCAAACATATATGTCCTATTTAGAGTCCACATTGTGCCAGGAGCCAGGTAAAGGTGAATTATCCTTCCACACTTGTGTGAGAACCTCTTACACGAACCCATTATTCCATGGTGTCCCACCCCAAAACATGAATTCCATAAAAGCAAAATAGAATATACATCGGGAGTGTATAAATGATAGAGCTGCAGCCATCCTGCAGTGCAAATATAAGGAAAGGAAAACCCCAACTGGTTATGTCAGATGATAGTTTTCCCAGCAGCTGGGCATGCTTTTGACTTTTGACAACCCTATTACCATTTGCACCCTCCCTTATTTCTTTCACTTACTTTTTCTGATGCATGAGTTTCACATTTTGTAGATGGCCAAAATCGCTTACGGATTCATCCCAAGTTTCTTCATTCTAATGCTACTTCGCATAAGTGGGCATTTGGTGGTAAGTCATACTAACACTGAAAGATGGCACTTTATGCTTTCGCATGAGTGCATCTGTGCTCTTAATTGTGGAAATCTAGACAAGCTAGTGATGGTACTGATTAACTTCTGTTATACAGCTATTGCAGAGCTGCTCGACAATGCTATTGATGAGGTATTGATCCGAATTATCAGCATTAAAATAGTACTCCCTCCGTTTGAAATTACAAGGCGTATTTTGTTTCATTAGGACAAGGTTTTGACTGATGATTTTGTGACACAAACTTGATGTTACTGATGACTATGATTTTGCATCACATGGAGTAATCGTTGGTCAAAACCTTATCCTAATGAAATGAAATACGCCTTGTAATTTCAAACTACGGGAGTATCAGAGTACGGTTTTAACTAACTTCATTCTTATTTTTCCTGATTTTGTATATTATCTTCTATTTTACATGGACAAATGGAGTAGGTGAACAATGGGGCAACCTTTGTCAAAATAGATAAGATGAAGCATTCTCCTGATGGGGATTATTCATTGGTGATAGAAGGTGATACTCCCTTAGTCTCTTTGTCCCTATGTGCTTGGCACTTCAGTTTCTAAATACTTGACACTTCCACAATGCTAATCAGTGTTTTCTAACTTACCCTATTAAACTTGTTCATTCCTCTTTTGTCACCTCATTTTGCATGCATGAAAGCATGATATATTATTGGATTTGCCAATTGGAACTTCTACTTAAAAAGGACTTGCCTAGTTACTTGTGCATTTTTTTTACTGAGATACTAGTTAATTGTGCATTGGCCTGTGGCGATTATGTACCATCTACCCTGTTTTTACTGTTGATATTCTTATTATTCTCTATTCAAGACAATGGAGGCGGCATGAGTCCAGCATCTCTTCGACATTGTATGAGCTTTGGATTCTCTCAGAAATGCACTACTTCATCCATTGGGCGATGTAATGATTCTTAAAAATATTTTGCGTTGCTTGTTCCATTGCTATATATGAAATTCACTGACTTGCATAGTCACATGTACAGATGGAAATGGCTTCAAAACTAGCACGATGAGGCTTGGGGCAGATGCTATTGTATTCACATGTACAAAAGATAATAGGTATTTCCTCATTTGTATATTCAATTCGTGGCATCAGCAAACACATTTAACTTGATAAGAACAGGATTAGGGTACATCACAGTAGCCCACCTTTAAATAACCCGGTTTTGGCTAAACTATGTAAAATGGACTACTTCTTTATTGTTGAATTTGTTGCAGAGTGTATAATTTCATATGGAAGCCAAAAAGTCTGATTTTGTGATACTTTATTAATTTCTTCTTGTTTAGTTGTTTATGCCTCCACCCTTCTAGGGCTGCTATAGGTCCTCTAAGAAAATACCCAACTGGTTACTTGTGTGATTAGGGTCATTGAAGTTGTTGATTAACGTGTCCAAAGTAAGGAAATTAATATATCATACCAAAAGATACCGCGATAGAGAAATCAGCCTAATAGAAACGTTTCTACTATCAAGCATTCACATTCGAATAGATAACATAAGCTGTCCTCTTCTGTTCAGTATATCCCAACCAATCTTCAGTATATTGTTCAGTTATTTTTTATTCCATGACGCAACAATTTGTAATGTTTTTACTTGATAGGAGATTGACACGAAGCGTCGGATTGCTGTCTTACACATTCCTCATGAGCACTAGGTGCAATGACATATTTGTACCAGCGGTTAGTTTGTTAAACTTTTTGACTTGTATGTTATATCATTACTCTTGAGGGATGGCATATATGTTATTATTAATTTTAGCTATAACTGAAACTTGTCTATGTATATAATTGGCAATAAGTTAATTCTAATTTCTCCATGTGGAAGCTTCCTCAAAAGAAAAAAAAAGCTTGGCTGTTAATTAGTTTTGCTTCATCTCGCTCCAACGTAATAGCTTTTCCCCATTAGGAACAGTCTTCATTCTTCAGCAATGCAATTAATGTTTTATGTTTTAACTGTGCCAACCCCATATGGTACCTCACTATTTCCTATCTCAACAAGTGCCATTTATTGTCCCTCTCCCCTCTCCCCCTTCTAGGTTGACTATGAATTTGATGCCTCATCTTCAACTTTCAAGAGGATAATGAACCACGATGAAAAACATTTTTCATCTAATCTTTCCACTCTTTTGAGGTGGTCTCCATTTTCTACAGAAGGTGAATTATTGAATCAAGTAAGTTGCATATCCTCTATTTATCAGCATAACCATTTTATTCTCTCTCTTCCATGATTTGCACTTTTTAAATATCTGTTGAAAGTTTAAAATAAATCAACTGCTAAGCAGTATATTTACAACCAATTATATGGATATATTAGTTGCTTCTCATTCTCAAATGCAATGTTATTCTTTTCTTATTGATATATTGTTGTCACCAAGGAGGTATTACAATATTAGGATTTAGGGACAAGGACTGGTGCTCATTTCCTAGTATATCCAATATTAACTGTTGGTCGGCGAAGTAGTTCCAGGAGCCAGGTGTTGTACAATTGAAGCATGTAAGGTGCAGTTCTTGTATAGGTTGTGGTTTACAAAGTGTATTACTCCCTTTATCCAAAACTGCTAGAAAAGATAATTAGATATATTCCTAATTTTTGCACACTTGGTAATTGCCTTAGCAGTTGTATTAAATGAGAGGATTCAGATACCAGTAAAATTAAGGTGAGAATTGATGTTTTGAATATCCAACATTTGTCTCTGCTACTAATTTTGCATAACTTAAAGTTCATGATAAATTCCTAGCCAATTGAGAAATATCCTTAAAAATTTTATGCTGCTTAGCTACCACTAAAGGATGCTATGTTGTTTAAATTGGCTTACTACTTCAATGCTTGTCCTGACAGTTCAGCGATATGGAGTGCCATGGCACAAAAATCATTGTATTCAACTTGTGGTTGAACGATGCATTGGAAATTGAGCTTGACTTTATGACTGATGAACAGGTCCAGATTTGATTATCTCTTTTAAATAGCTCTCAGTTCCATGCTTGTGTTTAGCTTGTACTATGTAAATTCGCTATGAAGTATGTTTTCTTTATTCTGTTTTGTTCTTACCCACTTAGTTGTCAAGGTTTGTGAAGTTAATTAGTTCATTTTACAGTGTTATACATGTTTGTGACTTCTACAACTGTCGGGTCGTAAATCATGTTCTCATACATGATGAGGGTGGGCCATAGTTTTAATGCATTTTCATTGCTCAGCTTTGCCTTTTTCATGTTATATGCAGCTATGCACAGAATTTTGCTCAAATAAAACTGTCACGTGGTGTTGTAGGATATTATAATCTCAGGAGCACCTGAGCTACGAGTAGGACGTAATATAGTAGAGCAGATGCATGTTGCAAACCGACTTCGATATTCGCTCCGGGTAAGTTTCATGTAGTAAGTAGGGTTTTGCAACTTTTATTTTGAATGTCTTACAAACTATTACATTGGCAGGTTTATGCATCTATACTGTACCTACATGTACCTGAAAGCTTTCAAATCATCCTGTGTGGACGAGCTGTTGAACCACATTATGCAGTCAATGATCTCATGTACCCTGAATGTATCAAATATCGACCACAAGTTGAAGTAACCACGGAGGTTTGTTCTAGCTGACTAAATTTGATGCTACTTACATGTGGACCTATACACAATTTCCAACATGAAACGATTGTACGCTGGAGGACTCATAGTAGTTTGCAGCAGTACCCCTTTTGTGTCAAAGAACATTCTGTCTAATTATGAAGATACTTTAGATCACTGGAAAGTGTGCAAGTGCACTAACAGCTACATATTTGCTTATCATAGCCAGATTGATGTCATTACTACAATTGGCTACTTAAAAGGCGCTCCACGACTTGATATCTATGGATTTAATGTCTACCATAAGAACCGTCTGATACTGGTAAATTTTTAATTTACTACATGGCTTACTGCTTTTGAATTTGTCATGTCGGTCTTTCTGAATTTTGTCCATGCACTTTTATTAGTTATTTACGAAGCAAAATTTAACAAGATAATGTGGGGATTTATCTGAGATTTGGCCAATGTATAGTTTAAAATCAATGAGTGTATGACTCTTATTACGAATGGGAAAATTTGCATATAAGACAGGAATTCGGACGAATGGGAAAATTTGCATATAAGACAGGAATTCGGACTCTTGAAATGCCACACCAATGGTTCCTCAGAGTAAGCCACTACAAAGGTGGGCTTGAGTCTTGAAATGTCATTTTGGGGGGTTGATCCTGTTTTAATGTAAATCATATTTGTAGGAGGATTTGACTGTATTATAAATATATAGCCAGTTGCTGTATACAAGGTAATACATGTACACAAGGAAGGAAACAATCACATACAGGCTATACATTTCCTAATACTATTACCTTTTCCAGGGGAAATGACCCCCTATCCCTGACCAAACTAGGATCAGGTCTGGCTCCATGCATGGTATTTCAGGACTCAACTCATATGGAGTGGCG
Organism: Panicum miliaceum; assembly: GCA_032594955.1. Taxonomy (NCBI): domain Eukaryota; kingdom Viridiplantae; phylum Streptophyta; class Magnoliopsida; order Poales; family Poaceae; genus Panicum; species Panicum miliaceum. The sequence goes on along the minus strand of CM064071.1, from coordinate 18,173,622 downwards.
TATTGTGAATATCATTTTCCAATAGTCTGATTCTTTGGAGTGGCATTGTATAAATTTTCCCCTTGCCAATTTATAGAGAACTGTTGGAATGTCAGGATAAAACTAAGAGCCACTGCTATAAACTTCTCCTTCCAAGGTGGCACTGTGCATATTTGGTAGAATATATTTGGGTTTTAAGTTTTCCCTCTTTTTTAAATTCAGTTTTTATGTATTTTTTATGTTATAATTCACCTTATTCCAAGCCATGTCATGTGCAGCATTGGTTACTGTTCATTCCAGTATGGCACTATATCATGACATTGACAAGTACCTGCCAAAACTAGGAATTAAAGTCATTAACTCTCTTAGTTATTTTGAGTTCTATAATCTTCTGGGTTTCACTTCATATAGTTTATATTTTTTAGTTAGTATGTAAGGATAGGATTCTTATCATTATGAACAAAACAATGAATATGAAGAAGTTCCTCAGCCTATCTCGTGCCCCACCCACGCGGTGCGGTTGCTGTTATCAGAATGGTCATAATGCTTGGGTCAGGGCCATCTTGTTCATTACAAGTCACCGCTCCTATTCACTTAACTCTATACCTCATATTTAATGCTGGTGGGTCATGTACTCATGTTTCATTCATTCCTCGATCCACATTTTTGTTCTTCAGCCCTATTGGCATGCAGGCTCATGTAATAAACAGAGAAGAGGCATTGCTGGTAAGAATTCCCACTATAATTTTGACTTTGTTGCCTTGCTCCATTTTTTATGTGTTCCTGGCAGTTTTTAGTATTAAAGATTATTGACTAGAATGATTCTATGCTTTTCGAAATTGAGATTACAGTAATTTTTCCATTTGCTAGGGGTTTTGGAGGCAAACTTCATAAGACCTACACATGATAAGCAAGATTTTGAGACGACAGGACTTTTCCAGAGACTTGAGACACGATTAAAAGACATGGCAACGGAGTATTGGTCAGTTCACTTTTAGTTTTCCTCATAAAAAAGGTTCACTTTTTGTTTGGGTCTGTTTACTGCTTTACATAGTGGATATGCACTTTCTTTTATGAGGGTCAGATAAGGAGTTGACAAATTGCACCATCCATGTATGACAGGACTTACCATTGCCACCGGGTTGGTTACACTCAGATTGCAAAAAAGCCTCCTCCAGCACATTATATATCAACTACTGCCGACAACGATGTTCATAACTTAGTAACTCAAGCTGCCACAAATACTTGCGAATACGATTCAAGAGCCAGGGCATCTGTAGCATTGCACCCTTGTTCCAGTGGATATAGCATGCAATATCCTTTGCGTGTTGATCTTGATGCCTTGACGGATCAAATGGACTATGCATGCCCTTCTACGAGCATAAATGTGGGGACTACATCATATATATCACAAAATGCACCTCAACAATCTCAAACTGGTTAGGTTCACTTATATTTCATCTCCTTTGATTACCCTTGATGTTTTTCTGATTGGTGTTCTGAAAGCAGAATTACGCAAACGAAGAAAGTATTGCTCCGAGATTTTCTGGAGAGCTCAAAAAAGGCGGAACACGAATGGTTATTCTGATGAACCTGGAAGTGACAATGGCACTGAGGTTGGAAATGTGTTCATTACTTAATTGAGCTGTTTTGACAGTAACCAATTTCCTTTATCTAACCATCGTTCCCATATTTCTAGGAGGCAGAGGAAGGGTTCAGAGTTGTACTTGATCAGAACACCATGCTAAAGGCTCAGTGAGTAAAGCAAACTTTTTTTCTTTACTTGACAGCCATTTTAATTACTTATTGGATTCTGCACGTCCATTGTGTAAAAAAGCTGTCTTAAGAATCTGGATCAGCAAAGTATTAAGAAAACGGCTTAGGACCATAGGAGGGGGCTTTTGTATTGACCATTTAGATCATCACTGATTAAACACCACGAGGAGGATGTACGGGTAGTCAGCTGCTTGGGATGAGAGAAGTGACTACAGATGAGCCAGATGAATCGAGATTATGGCATTTCTATTGCAAAACTGAATAAAATTCTAGCAGTTTTTCTTGTTATCATTAAGCAATAAAATTAGGAATCACATGAATAAGCACAATGAATTCAAGATTACAAATCTGTATGGGAAGCCATACAAAATTACAGATTGACTTCTATCGTCAGACAGTGTTCTATAATGCATCTGGTCAGTAACTGAGTTAATGCCCAAACTTGTCTGGCAGTCACCTATGAGCTTGTACCATAATTACTTGACAAGCTTGTTTACAGCCTATGATTTCTGCTATGTAGCTTGACTTGATGCAGAGTGTCTAATCTAGCAGGGTCAGGATCCACTGGCTTCGGTAATTTGTTATGTTTCATTTCAGCAATGATCTTACTGGGCTCAAACCAAGCAACATAGCAAACAAGAATTTCAGGGGCCCTATGGTTGGTTCGTTTTGTTGGTAGATGCACTCCTTTGTAGAGTTGTAAAATTACTAAAAGTTAATATCTTGCAACCCCTGCATTTGTTATTCAGAAAATAGAATAATTTGTTCTAGGATTCTTTCTCAAAAGAAACTTGGTTAGTCATGCTACCAAAATAACCACTCTGCTTACTCGTGAAGGTGCTCTGAACTCGAGGCAGTAGGAAAGCAGCTGACATCTAAGGTAATGTGTTCATTAACTAACAGTAAATAGCTTCACGCACAAGTTCAGGTCTTGTGAACGCAAAATAATTGTTCCCCACCAAGGGAAAACGAAATGTAACATGTGGTTTATCAACACAAATGACACACGTGGTTTAAAGAAAGAAACTTATGCTGCGATTCTCTGGTAAAATGCCTTTTGTTCCTCCGGTAACTGTTAAAACTCACAAGGACCTGTTTATCAACACAAACCTTTCATCTTGTTTCCTGACAGCTGTTGTGCTCGCTTGTCACTTTAACAGGCAGAGGAATTGAGAAAGGAACTTGTCGTGTGGCGACGGGTGTACAAGAACCTAACCGATCAATTGCAATTCTACAATGGCCTTCAAGGATTCCGTCATGGTGGGCACGACAGCAACCCCGGCATTGGATTCATATAAGTGAAGGGGGGAAAAGCGGCAGAAGGCCATCAAGTGTTTTGGTAGTTGTATTAGATCTGAGAGATATGATCTGAAATATGCAGTGCAGGCGTAGCGGAATAGCTCTAAGAGCTCCTTAGTCCTTAGACAATTCACTTGTCAGACCACACATTGGACTGAAGATATTTACGGCCCGGAGGGATGCGGCGGATGTTTTCATGCCAAGATATTAGCAGATTCCGTGCATGGCTGTGGAGCGAAAGGCTGGTGGTTGTTGCATTCTACGGCCTCGCAAATCTAGCTTCGGCATGATTGGCCACGATGGGTGTACCTATGAGATATCATTCTGGCATCGCTGTCGCCTTGTGCAGGAAAAGGGCCCCACGCGGCTTGTGTAGCCCTGTTCATTGTCCCATAATCCGTGTCTTCTTTTTCAGCTTTGGCCGTTCCTTCTCGTAAGAAAAAAACCTCAGCCGTCCATGAATATAATCGAATCCCAAAAGAAACGGACGATCAGGCAAGCAAAGAAATGTCGCTGACACCGAAAGCAAGCAGGTCTCACGAAGCTATGGGTTGGGTTGGGTTGGGTTTATCTCATTTTGTATTTGGTTACGAGGGATGGGTTGCCTCGGTTGATTGCCGAAAAAACCCAACCCATCTCCAGATCGTTAACACCAGATCTGGAGATGGGTTGGGTTTATCCATATTTTTTCGATTGGGTCTAACTCATTTTGTATTTGGTTACGAGGGATGGGTTCGATCTAATTTTTTTTGGTTGTAGGGATCGAGTGAGGTGGAATGGATGAGAATTTAACACCGTTAGTAACAGTTATTGGTGGAGCCCACATATCATCCTTGGGTCCCACGTGTTAGCCTCATTGAATTTTCCTCTTTTTTCCTCCTTACATCATCTTCTTCCTCTACTTCCTCCTTGAGCCTCCTCCCGCCTACCAACCCCTTCCCGCCGCCCCTTCCTGACCGCCGCAGGCCGCCCTTGCCTTGCCCGCCTCCGCTCTCCCCTGCGCTGTTCGCTGCTTGCCGCCGCTCCCTGCGCTGCTCGGCATCGCTCGCCGCCCGCCCTTGTGCTGCTTGCTGCGCGGCACCGTTCGCTACCCGCCCCTGTGCTGCTCGCCGCGCAGCCCACATCCGCCGCCGCCCCTGCGTAGCCGCTCGCGCGACCCCGCGCGCTCCTCCGCCGAGCCATGGGCTGTGCTCGCACTGCTCATGCCCTACGCCGCCGGCCCCCGCGTGCCGCTCGCCCTTGTGCGCCGGAATTGCGCCGTCCGCCCCACGCGCCGGAGCTCAGCTCCGCCTGCCTCGCGCCGCCCACCCCTGCGCGCTGGAGCTGCGCCGCTGGCCTCCGCGCCGGTGCAGCGCCGCCGCCCCGGCCGCTCTCACTCCCGCTGACCCCGAGCAGAGACAGAGCCACGACGACGTCGAAGTGGGTTGGGGTGGTCCGCATCTGAGGGGAATTTACCCCTTTGGGGTTGAACCTCAAACCAAACGCTGGTCTAACTGGGTCGAACCTATCCCAACTCAATTGGACGCTTCAATCAAACACAAACACATGATAAGGCAACACGGGGAAAGAACCCAAGCAGAGCGATGCTGATCCAGATGTGCACTTCCACGCCAGCTCCACGTCAAAATCAAACCATCTTTGCCATGATGGCTACTGCAGACTTATTTCAACGCTGCCCGTGTCATGCACGGTTTCTATGTGCGTTGCTCTTACCTTTTTAGTATTTGTTGCTTTTCTTCATTTCGTAGGAGTACAAACGGAAGGGAAGGAATAGGCACAGGTCCGTGCCCGTGCTAACCTTCGGAGCCCTCAATCGGTTTGACATAAAAGGCTGCTCATCTTGTTTAGCCGGTCGTGTCTACTCTTTTCCTCTGGTTTGGCATACTCCCTCCATCTTAAAAAAGAGTGCAACTCTCGCTCTTTCAAATTTGATCAAATTTATATAAAATAGTATTAATATTTATATTATAAAATAAGTATCATTAGATTCATGTCATATTTTTCATACAAAATCTATTTGGAGACATAAATATTAGTAGTATTTATATAAATTTGATTAAATTTAAAATTGTTTGACTCATCGGAAACGGAAACGAGAGTTGTATTTTTTTTGAGGGAGGGGTTAAGTGCATCTGCAAAAAGTACTGTATGCCGCTTGCTTGCTGACAAAAAATCCGAGAGTATTCAAGCGCTGGAGATATGTTGCAGCGTTAGGAATGTAACACGTACGGGGAGGGATCGTCAAGGTCATCATTCCACGGTATCGTGATCGTCAAAATTATGCAAAAGCTGATCCGTCCAAGAGTAAGGAACCAACGACGGTCGGTGGCAGCAATTGGATGGATCCATGATATAATTGGACCACTCACAAGGCTCGTGGAGTATCTTGAGCTATGGCCATACACGATATTATCTTTCAGTTGGGCATTGAAAATGTTGTATCAGCATCTACACCGCGCATCCTGCATACCTGATGCACGCTTCGGCGAGGCGCGGCTAATATGGAAAGCTTGGGCACCGAGGAAGGTGAAGTTTTGATGTGGCTCGCGGTACGGCAGCGACTCTTCTTAATATAAATGCGCAATTCTCCTATATAATCTCGAATCATTCTACGAATATTTTGCATTCGTAGCGATCATCCGTGTTATACTTATATAAGTCGCTCCGAAGTTTTGAACAGTTGAAGTGCATCGCTAGCCTTTTGAGAGTCTACGACTACAAAGAAATAAAATCACGAGAGCAACTCTAGCAGACCCTCTAAATAAGCCCTCATCTTAAATTTGGAGGGTGGGATAAAAATAACCACACTCCAGCAGACCCTCTATGACGGGGTCACGGGTAACAAATACCCCAAAGAGCGGCCCTTAGGGGCCTAAGTGGGGATTAGAAAGGCGCCGTCAGGCGGCCCGACCCGGTGAAGTGCTGAATGCAACCGGTACAGGCCCAGCGGCGGAAAGAAGCCCCCGACCTAGAAGTAGCCGGGCGAAGGCCACGTGGCGCCTTCCCAACCCCTCGCCCCGCGGCGGGGCCGGGAGGGACGAACATGCGGGAGCCCCGGGCGTAGGGACACCTGGGGAAGGCGGTGGGGCGTTAACTCCCCAAGGTACGATGGGACATGCGCGTATCCCTCCCCCGACAGCCGGGACAGGAGCGACGCCCACGAACCGGAAGACCGAGGGGCGCCCCCGGTCAGCCGGGCCATCATGACGCCGTGACCGGCGCTCAAGCTGGCCACACACCCTCCACAAGGCGATGGGACAGCTCATATCGGATCACCCTCCGCCGTCAAGTGTAGGGTAAAGGGGGTGCGCCGCGCTAGCGGACCCCACCTTGGACCGCGCAGCAGGAAGAGGAGCAAGGCGCCCGAGCTCCCGAGCTTGCCGAAGGAGGCCTAGCTCACTGACCAAGCAGGAGGCCCGCCCCCGGCGCGTCTGGGCGAGGGCGTGCCGCAAGTACGACGGCGCCATCCCCTGCCACAGGGAAGGGCGCGCGGATCTAGGGACGTGTCATGCGGCATTGCGATCCGGGTGGACAGGTCACGATACGGGAAGCAGCGGAGCACGTTCAACCAAAGGGTCCCCAGATGGACATGTGTAGGCTAGCCTACCTCACTCCGGGGGTGCCTACCTCAGGGGTCGGGGCACCCCCTCTCTCACGCAATGTAGCCCAGCCCAGCGTGATATATAAGGCGGAGCTGGGCCTTCTCACAAACAGAGTAACACAGCTTGCACACACACAGACACACCGCTTGCAAGCGCCCCGTTGTAAGCAACCAGCATTCGAACGTGAGGGACACGAAGTGAGCCACCCCATACTAGACGTAGGGCATTTGTCCGAACCAGTCTAAATCCTTGCCTTCAATTGTTAGCCATCGAGCCACTGAGAAGCGTGGTGCAAATTACTAGCTGGTGATCAAAACACCGACAGTTGGCGCGCCAGGTAGGGGAAGTCGCGCACTCTCACCGCCATGTGATCGCTCGTGGCGGCCCTCGACGTCAACGCCACGGCTGGAGCCTGCAGGCTCCATCCACTTTGGGAGCCTGGAGTTCGCCGCCGGCAGCGTCGGCGGGCTCAGGTACGTCCCCACCTTCTGTCCTGACCAGGCTATCCTCTTTGGGAGCCTGAAGTTCGTGGCTGACCAGCTCGGTCATCTTCACCTCCACAGCGCGAGGGACGAGGCACAGGAGGTGCCTATCCCGCCCGCGGAGGAGCACGCCATTGTCGAGGGGAGTACCCTCGCGGTGGACCTCGACGCCCTCTCGCGGAACGCCAATGCACACCTCGGGCCCAAACCCGAGCCCGAGGAGTGTCGCCACACTTTCTACATGCTGGCAAATGTTCTCTCCCAGATGATGGGAGACGAGCCCATGCCCCCGGAAAACGACTTCTAGGACCCTAGTGTGACTCTCCCGTTCGGGCTGAGGAACGCTGCAACGCTCTTCGAGCTGGAGATCGCGGAGCACACGCGGAGGGCGCGCCTTCCGAGCGCGCAGTTCGTCGTGGCCGCGGACTACGCCCCCACGTCAGTCCATGACCTCCTCAAAGGAGAATCATGCGATTCGAGCTCCGAGTCCTCGCCGGGCGAGGACAGCCATCCCTCGCGATAGTGCAATATGGTGCACGCCGCAGGGGTGGATCCAATGGTCGCCCGCTCCCCCTCAGGTGCTGCGCACGCTGTCAACCCGGGGCTACGGGACTGCGCATATGGCATAGATATTCTAGGATAAGGGATGGGACATGGCCCACACCTTACACCAATTGCAACTACTCGTACCGACTAGTTGAACAAAAGGAAACTACCCGAGTAGTAGTAAGGTAGGACTCTTAAGCTAGTATCGGGCTAGGACTTCCATGTAACCCTATCCACCCATACTATATAAGGATGGGCAGGGACCCCCTCCAAACCAAGACACAACAAACATCATCTAAGACAATACAAACCACCACACAGGACGTAGGGTATTACGCTCTCGGCGGTCCAAACATATTTGAAGTTTCGTGTCCATTGCACCTTCGAGTTCCTGATCTCGGTGAAACCCCACCTACAATATACCATCTCGTAGGTATCGCTCGGTGGGCTTGGAGGTTAAACACCAACACACGCCTGAGGAGCAGGCTGCCTATGAGTAGGAGAAGGTTGAGCGTGCCCGGGCCCATGCGGTATACGAGGAGCGCGAGCGCCGAGTAGGCGCATGCGGCGAACGCGCACCCGATGTTCAAGCCGTGCATCAGCGGGGCACGTGGCCGGGCCAGGGCGGTCAATAACAAGATCCTGCATGACGAGCACGATACGCTCTACTTCCCGCGGGTGAGCCTAAATGTCGCCGCCACGGCGGCGATGATGAGGATGATGCCACCGCACACAAGCCCCGAGGGACTGCGTGTCATGAACGAGATCCGCGTGCTGCTAGAGGCGACGGCGTGCCAGCACGCTGACAGCTTTGAAGACCGGAGCCTTCCGGAGGCCACCAGCTATTGGAGCCCCAATGGGCGAGCTGAGACCAGCGTGTCGCGCTGCGACCCTCCGCCGGTCGCAGGGGCCCGGGGGTGGGTGCCAACCATCTCACCAGCCCACCACAACAGCCGACAAGCGAGGATCTGGTGCGTCCCAGAGCCTCGCGGTGCCCCCGGTGCGGAGCTGTCTGGGGGCAATGTCGACGCCCGCAACATCATCAACGCCTAGAGCCGCGAGCGCGAGGAGGCGACGCTTGCCAACCCTCGCGCCAGGGAGGATCGTGGGTGGGGGCGCGGCGGCGACAACAATGACTGGAGCCCGACCTCGAGCGACGTGGGCCTTGGGCATTCAGGAGAACCATCTGCCAGGCCCCGTTCCTGGCGCTGTTCTGACCTGTCGAACCTCACCAAGTATGCGGGGGACACCGACCCCAGCATCTGGTTGGAGGACTACCGCATGGCGTGCCTGACAGGGTGTGGCAAAACCACCTGAATTAATCCGGCTCAAGCGCGTTAACCATCACCACGAGGGAAATCAGGGCTAACTCGCACTTCAAACGGAGTAATCCATTGGTCTATCGGGTAACCTTCCGATACAACCACGGGTTTGCCGATCGAAACAACACATACAAAGTACTCACATGAAGGTGAGCCCAGAGAATACAACATTCCACAAATTTTACATCACAAAGTTCATCATAAATTATTATTACAACTGAGTTCCAATTCGTAAAACAAGGTACTTCAGAGTTCAAAGTAAACGAGTTCTTCAGAGTTCAATGCAGCGGAAAATCAACGATAAACTACTCGATGAAGCCCGTACGAGATATCACTCGGCATTATCATCATTGGCCGGGGACACATCCCATTCCACTAACCAACCAGGAGGAAGAGTACACGGCCAAGTCAAACTAGCGATCATGTCCTCAAAAGTATCATCTGAAAATAAGCCACAAGCAAGGCTGAGTATACTAATACTCAGCAAGGCTTACCCGACTAGTGGAATATACTTAGCCGACTCCTAGACATGCAAGGCTTTTGGCTTGAGGGGTTTGTTTTGCCGAAAAACATATACAAGTAGGTCCTTACTTTCATATTTTAGCTCCAAGTTCTAGATTTCTTTATCCATTCTAAGTAAGCAACTATCCAATATCATACATGGTGAAAGAATTAATTTGCATCCAACAAGATTAATCATCATCATTGTCCCATTTCTTACTCTATGTGGTAAAAGGGTCAAGCAGTCTCAATAACCGCGAGAAACGGACGATTCGAATCAAATTTCTTAACCTTGCAAGGGAAACCTAAACACACGTCACGTGATTACTCCCAGAGTCACACGTGCAACCTTTCCCCTTTCTTCCCGGTTGTGGATTAAGGCCACCATCCGAAACTATAGAGCCCGGCTCTGTACCCACCATGTGCGCGCATGGAACCGAAGTTGAGAGGGTGGGATGTTGTCCACTTTCCGGTCCGATTAGGTACTTAAGCTTACCGATTACCATATTCTCGGCATGTGGTTAGTACGTTCAAAGACTTAACCACCACTAACACACACTGCGGCCTTAGAATTTTTCACTAAACAGACGGGACATCAATCATCAACTTGAACATCGCACCATAGCCCCGTCCGTCGACCTTATGATTGCAGCATGTAGTAAATATTCAACTCCTATATTCTCGCGAGTGACAGGAAATCACTCGACTTTTACCAAGTCCTATTAGCATAGCATTCTATCGAACCTTATATCTAGTGTTCAGAGCATGGGTACCTAGGATAATGCAACTAAGTTTTCATCCAACTCCTATAAACTTAATGCACAAGTAGAATAGAGTATTAAGTTGCATAATTTAGAAAAATAGGGTTCATGCTCCGGGGCTTGCCTTCTTGGGTAAAGTTAGCTTGGGGCTGGTCCGAACTTTGGTTCGGGTCTTTGAAAACCTCAGTTAGATTCACTTGAGCTTCACGCTGCTCACTCTCGAACGCGGTCACCAGCTTGTACGTTTCGTCGGCGAGGGTAGTCGATTCTATATGAATGCACAAGTGTAAGTTGTAGTGATGATACATGATATTTATTTTCTTCACGATAAAGTTGCAGTCCACAAAATATAGATTTTGTTGTAAAGTTACTTAGCTACGATTTCTTGGGCAATCGTTAACAAAAGGGGTTGTGTTGTATTGGAAATTTAATTTTCGAAGTGCAAGCATGGATTAAACACAACACTGATCTAGATATCTTCTGGTGATGAAATTTTTATTTAGAGTACATTATGCAGAGATAAAACCACTATAAAAATTTCAGACATTTGTGTGTAGTAGATTAAATGTGAAAATTATAATACACAGCTAATGCTAGAACCTAATTATTTTTATACAGAACAAACCATGCAAGTATTGATGCCAAACATTTTACAGGGGGTTAACCTATCCACATATATGTTGCTGTAAATTGTTCAGATTTTATTGTGCGCGATACAGAGCATAATAAATAGGACAAGCTACACTTATGTTAATAAAGATTAATTTCTACAGGATGTTCTATAGGGTTTCTGTGTATGAAACTTTTTATTCAGCATAAACTAATCCAAAGTATACCCTAGTAAAAAGGTGAACATTTTCCAAGTATAGAAACTAATTATTTTTATTTAGTGCATTTTTCCCACCATAAAATTATATAATTAGGTTACAGATAGGTAAAAAGTCCCTAAATTTTGTTGTGGCATCTAGGTATCAATATAACAGCAGAGAAAATGTCTCATAACATGAATTGGCATATAACAGCAGGAAAAATTTATTTTTATCTCTTTATGGCATAAAACAAGGTCTAACAAAAAGTTTAACTACAAATGGGTTCTGGTCTTGATCTTTTTACACTGGCCTACAAATCAAGAAACTAGTCTACTGTCCAAAATTCAGGTTCAGCCTTTGTCTACAACAGTGGGTACATTTAAAAGCGATTAAACCCTCCATTTAATCTAGAGAAAAAAATATTGAGAAACAGGGCAAGTGTTTGTAACAAACATTGTGGATCTCCTTCTAAGGACTACAGAGCAGTTAAGTTTGTATTTTTCCGATTTTTCAATGATTTTATATGAATTTTACAAGTTCACTGATTTTGAATCTAGGGTTAAAACTTTCTTTTACAGAGGGGTCCCTGGAATCTTGCGTGTAGGCCCCTGGGAAGATTGCAATCAAAGCAATGTGGTCCCTGGCGGCCGGCCAGCAAGCTTGAGCTCTATTCCGGCGAGGGGAGGGGCCGGTGGTGAGGGGAACGAGGGGGAGGAGCAAGTGGAAGGCATGGGCTACCTTGGGGAGGCCTCGGTTGGGGCGGAGATGGCCTGAGCTGGGCCGCCCGCGGCGAGCGGCGGCCGACGGCGGCGGTGTGCCGCGGCGGTGGCGCTCCGGCGAGGGAGGAGGGGCACGGCCGGGCCAGTGAGCTACGGTGGGGAGGGAGGAACTCGTTTTGGGGCTGGGGCTCGGGCGGATGAGGACCGGGGGTGGGGGCACGGCTTGGAGGTTCTGGCGGCGGCAATGGAGGTGCGGCGTGGTCTGGGCGCGCGGGGGGCAGGGGCTCAGCTTGGCTTTTAAAGGGGCACAGCGAGGGAGAGGAGGGAGTGGGGTGCCGGCAGGGCTGGGGCGCGCCATTGGGCGCGGCCGGTGGTGGCCAGAGTCGTGCACGGCTGGGGCACACCATTGGGCGGCGGGGCGGCGACCAGAGCCGCACGTGGCGCCATGCGCGTGGCGTGCGTGCGCTGGGCGAGCAGGGCGGTGCACCGGGGCGTGACGTAGCGTGCGAACGACGAGGGCGGGTGATTGGGCGAGCTGGGGCGGCTTGGGCTGCAGGAATCGCCGGCCAGGTGGCCGGTGGCCTCTGCTGGGCGGCGAGTGAAACAGGGGAGGGTGAGGCTAGGGGCTGATGTGCAAGAATACTGGAAAAGTGAGGTGCTGGAAAGAAAAACTATATTTTTCTCGCATTATTGTGTTGAAGCTCAAATTTCTCTGAACATGAAAGTTGTTCAAAATGAAAAGTTCTACAAGTTTTGTTTCAGGCCAAAGTTCATTTGAGTTCTAGTTCAAAACTTATTTTGAAAACTCAAAAACCTCAATTCGGATGGCACGTTATTTTATGGGCAAAACTTCGTATTCTCCCCTAGGCCTGAACTAGACTTTGGTTCATTATGTCCTTAATGATGTGCCTATTCAATTTTGTAGTCATATTTGCATCTATGTGAAAGTTATTTAATTTGTTCGATTAAAGTACATGTACTTAAGCACATATACACATACATTCAAAATAAATGCAAAATCAAAATATAATACATTTCTTTTAAACTTTCTTAGTTATTTAGGCATATTGTTATGCTAATGAGATTTGTTTAGCAATTTAAACACCTGAGGTGTTACACAGGGGGAACCGATGACGAGCGGTTCATCATCCAGTACCTCCCCCTCTACATCACTGACAGTGTGTGCGCACAGATCGAGCACCCGTCAACAGGCTGCATCGACTCCTGCAGCGACCTCCACTGCGTGTTCATCGGCAACTTTTAGGGCACGTACGTGTGCCAAGGTAACTCCTGGGACCTCTGCAACTGCAGGCAGAAAAGCGAGTGAAACTCTCCGCGAGTACATTCGTCGTTTCTCCAAGCAGTGCAACGACCTTCCCAACGTGGAGGACACCGATGTAATCGGCGCCTTCATAGTAGGAACGACCAACGAGTCGCTTGTACACGAGCTCAGGCGCAACCGGCCGCGCTCGACACGGATGCTGTTCGACATCGCGACCAACCACGCCTCGGGCGAGAAGGTCGTCCGAGCCAAATTCAACAAGGACGATGGCAGGGCCGACCCCCGGGAGGAGGACGAGGCCAGCAAGGCGTGGCACGGGCGGAACAAGAAGAACTGCAAGCGCCGCGACGTTGAGTTCGTCGCTACTGCCGACCGCGGAGGCAAGCAGAAGATGGGCCGGGCCAACACTGGCAAGAACTCCGGGAATTTTGAGAAGAAGATGGAGGGACCGTGTCCGAACCACGACATCCCGTCAAACACCTCTTCAAGGATTGCGATGTCCTGAAGCATTACCTCAAGGGCGAGCTCGCCACGACCTCCAAGGGCAAGCGGAGTGAGCCCAGCGAGGGGAACAAGGAGGAGGACGCATTCCTGAGGTCTGAGGGCTACCTGATGATCTTCGGCGGCCCGTGGCCTATGAGTCGAGGCGTCGGCACAAGCTGACATCTCGGGAGGTAAAAGCCATGATTTCCGTGCATGAGGCTGTCCCGACCTACCTCAAGTGGTCGGAGTCGGCGATCATTTTCGACCGGGCCGACCACCCGGACAACATCCCACAGCCGGGTCGATTCCCGCTCATCGTGAACCCCATAGTCAGCAAGACGCGCCTCACCAAGGTCTTGATGGATGGCAGGAGTGGCCTGAGCATCCTCTACGCTGAGACCTACGATGCCATGGGGCTGGCGCGATCCCGCATCCGAGCCACGGGAGCGCCGTTCCACGGAGTGGTGCCCGGAGTGTAGGCGATACCTCTCGGGCAGGTCGACCTGCCCGTCACCTTCGGGAGCAGTACAAACTTTCACACCAAGACACTCACCTTCGAGGTGGCCAACTTCCCAGGGTCGTACCATGCGATCTTGGGCTGACCGTGCTACGCGAAGTTCATGGACATCCTGAACTACACGTACCTGAATTTCAAGATCCGCGGGCCAAAGGGGGTCATGATCGTAGGAGGGAGCCTCCATCAGGCCCATCTCTGCGAGCTGGAGTGTTGCGATCTGGCCACGGTGGCGGTCTGGTCGCTCGAGTTCCAAAGCATCCAGCTCGCCACTGCGGAGGTGGCACCCGACTCGGCAAAGGGGAAATCCTTCACGGCACCTTCAAGCCCACCGAGGACACCAAGCCGGTCCAGGTTGATCCCGAGGACGCCGACAAGATGGTCCAGATTGGGGCCGGCCTGACCGACAAACAGGAAAGCGCACTCGCACAACAGCCGGGGCATCTTCGTGTGGAAGGCCTCGGACATGCCGGGGATCCCTAGGGAGGTTGTTGAGCACTCGCTGGACATCCTGCCGAACGCTCGACCTGTCAAGCAGTGCCTATGGCATTTCGATGATGAGAAGCGGAAGGCGATCGGCGAGGAGATCGCCCAGCTCATGGCTGCCGGGTTCATCAAGGAGGTGTTCCACCTTGAGTGGATAGCAAACCCTGTTCTTGTGCGGAATAAGAACGGGACATGCCGCATGTGTTTCGATTACACGAGCATGAACAAGGCTTTTCCCAAGGTGCCCAACCCGTTGCCACGCATCGATCAGGTGGTCGACTCGACCACGGGGTGCAAAAACCCTGTGCTTCCTGGATGCGTATTCTGGGTACCACCAGATCGGGATGAAGGAGTCTGACCAGCTCGCGACTTCGTTCATCACTCCGTTCGACATGTATTGCTACATGACGATGCCGTTCAGCCTAATGAATGTTGGGTCGACCTACCAGCGCTGCATGCAGCGCTGTCTCGATGACCTCATCGGAGAGGTCATCGAGGTCTATATCGACCACATCGTGGTCAATTCTAGGAAGGCCGATCACCTGGTCGAGAATTTGGAGCAAACCTTCGCACGGCTCCGGTCCTACAGGGTCAAGCTCAACCCCGAGAAGTGCGTTTTTGGTGTCCCGAAGGGAAAGCTGTTCGGCATCATCGTCTCAGAGCGAGGCATCGAGGTCAACCCGGAGAAGATCGCGGCCATCCGGAACCTAGGCCTGATAAGCAACCTCAAGGGTGCCCAGAAGCTAATGGGCTGCCTGGCCTCCCTGTACAAGCTGCTGAAGAAGTCCGACCGCTTCCAGTGGACGGACGAAGCGCATGTGGCCTTCGACCGGCTAAAGACCTTCCTCGCCGAGCCGCCAACCCTGGTCTCCCCTGAGCTGGACGAGCCGCTGATGCTTTACATTGCCGCCACCGCGTAGGTGGTTAGCACGACGCTCGTTGTGGAGCGGGACAATCCCAGGCACACCCTCAAGATTCAGTGGCCCGTATACTTCATGAGCGCGGTCCTCTCCGACACCAAGGTATGCTACCCGTAGGTTCAGAAATTGATCTACGCAGTGCTGATCGCCAAGCGGAAGCTGCTGCATTACTTCGAAAGCCACCATGTCATGGTGGTGACATCGGCGACGCTTGGCGACATCATTCAGAACTGGGACGTCGGGTCGGGTGGCTAAATGGGCGACCGAGCTCATGGGCCATCACATCACCTATGTCCCGAGGAAGGTGATCAAGTCGCAGATCCTGGCTGACTTCATCGTGGAGTGGACGGAGACCTAGACCCCGCCGCCGCTGACCCGCCATGAGTAGTGGACCATGTACTTTGATGGCTCCCTCACGGCCACGAGTGCGGGGGCTGGCATCATCCTCGTCTCTCCCGTGGGAGACCGGCTAAGGTACGCCATCCTCTTGCATTTCACCACTTCCAACAACGTGGTAGAATACGAGGCCCTCATCCATGGGCTACGGATCGCCTTCGACCTAGGGGCGCGGCGCATCTACGTGCGAGGTGACTCTAAGTTGGTCGTGGATCAAGTCATGAAGGACGCATCATGCCGAGACGACAAGATGATCGTGTATTGTGACAAGGTCCGCAAGCTGGAGGAGAGGTTCGACGGCATCGAGCTCCACCACATCCTCTAGCATGACAATGAGGCAGCCGAGTTCCTAGCAAAGCTAGCCTCCAGCCGAGAGCCAACCCCACTAGGAGTCTTCGTCAACGACGCCCACGAGGCGTCGGCGAGGCACGAGCAACCCCCCGACCCGGCTGCGAGCTCGGGGGCTAAAGGCAACAAGCAAACAACAACGCTCGACTCGGACTCGGGGGCTACCGCGGGGTCAGTCCCGAGCCCGGAGGATAGACTGGGACCGTTCCCGACTTGCGGGGGCCGGGAGGTCACAATGGCCAAATGAAACTGGATCGCGCCCATCCTGGGCTTGTCAGCGTTTTACCGCCACGCCCACCTAGGGATATGTCGGTGTTTTACCTCCACGCCCACTGAGGGATACCCCCGAGGTGGTGAGTTTGTAGGTAGGGTGTCGCCGAGATCAGGAACTCGAAGGTGCAAAGGAACACAAGGTTTAGACAAGTTCGGGCCACCGAGGGCGTAATACCCTACGTCTTGTGTGGTTTGTATTGCCTTTGATGATTGTTGTCCCCGAGGGGGTGCCTATCCGACCTTATATAGTCTGGGGGGACAGGTTTGCATGGAAGTCCTAGTTGGGTACAAGCCCAGAAGTCCTACCCGAGTACTTTCGGGTAGTTCCCTACTATGTCCGACTAGTCTAACTACTCTACGAGTAATCCTACTGCATTACGAGTAGTTACAAAAGATGTAGGGCGTGGGCCATGTCCCATCCCGTATCCTAGGAAATGTGTGCCACGTGTACAGTCCCGTGTACCCAGGTCTAACAAGGCCCCGAGCTCTTCGTAGCCGAGTACTGCAGGCGTCCGAGTACTTCTGAAGGCATCTTCGAGTTCTTTGTGAACTTTGTCTTGAAGGTGTCCTCCGAGTACTTTCTTGGCTGCATCGAGGCTGTGAGGTGCTCATGCCCCGAGTAGTTGTCCAGTCTTCTTTATATGGGGTGCGATTAAACTAGCACTCCATATGGAGTAGCCCTTGAGCCTTAGGTTGACTCGTAGAATTAGGCTGAGGGTCAATTTAAACTTGAGTCCCGCAGCCCACGAGCCTTGTATCCAAATCCCCAAGGTTTGGAATAAAGGATCCAAAGAGTCGTGGCATGCAATATGTAACAGTAAAGATTTGATTGTAAACATGGGCAAATTGGTGTAGTAAATTTGAAAACCTCTTTTTTCGGGATGAGTTCCCTGAAAAAATGGTTAAACAAATAACATCCTCAACAAACACCCAAAATTACCTCTCAAACCAATCTTTTGTGCCCTGAGCCAATGACTAAATAAGTCCTCTGAGTAATAAATTGAAAAAAACCCCTTATTTCGGGATAAAATCCCTGAAATAATGGTTAACAATCATATACCCAAAGAAAATGTTAAAAAGCCTCTTGGGTCGGGCATTGTTGAGTAATTGCACAGCGTCGAGTATGTAAGCATGAGAGGTGTCCCTTGAGGCACGTTGAGTGCCTTATCGCATCAAGCCCCCGAGCCACAGGCCAGATGATAGTCATAAAGTAGTCGTATCCGACCCTTGGTGCAAGCCCCCGAGTCCAGGCATGGAGCAAGCAGCCGTCGGTGCCTGAGCAGTCGATGAAGGCATCTTGTCGGAGTCATTCTGGACTAGGATTGTAGTCAAGACAAGTAGTCGAAGTAGTCAAATTTGAACAGAACTAGTCGTAGACTGATAAACTTCTTATCATGGGAACGAAGCCCCTTCAATAACATAGTGTACAAGTCGAAAGTAAGTAATATGTTATTGGAAATAAGGGAGCGAGGCCCCTTCAGCAAAACTTGCACGTGATACCAGTCGTAAACCAGTAAAACAGAGTTATACTGGATGGATGAGCACAAAGGCCCTGTAGGAACCCAAGAGACTAGTCGGAGACTAGTAATTAGGTACTGGAAATATGAGAGTGAGGCCCCTTCAGTAAACTTGTGCGAAGTACTAGTGGAAAACTGGTAAGATGGAGTTGTACTGGTAGTATAAGTCTCCAGGTGCCAAATAGAAGATATTCCTAGTCGATCAAGGATGAAACCGACATAGATGTTCAATATTCCATGAATTGGGTACCTCCTGGCCATCCGGGTGTTGTAAGCGATAAGTTCCAGGTCCTGTAACCTTGTGCACAATGAAAGGTCCCTCCCATCGTGAGTTAAGCTTGTGTAGACCAATGTCATCCTGGTCTCCAACCATATCTCCAACGTTGAAAGAGCGTCATTGAACGTTCCTGTCGTGGTAACGATGAACTCCTTGTAAGTAGCGGGCCGACTGCAGCAATGCATTGCATCGGGCTTCCTTGGTGGAATCAAGTTCAAGATGTCGTGCAGCGTCGGCCTCGCCTTCTTCAAACATCTCCAATCGTGGAGACTTCCACATCACGTCAGCTGGTAATATGGCTTCAGACCCATATACGAGAAAGAAAGGTGACTGGCCTGTGGCTTTGCTTGGTTGTGTGCGAAGCCCCCAGACTACAGATAAAATCTCATTGATCCACTTGACGCCCTTTTTGCTATTCTCGTCATAAAGTCTTTTCTTCAGCCCATCAAGAATCAAGCCATTGGCGCGCTCAACCTGGCCATTGGCCCGCGGGTGAGCCACTGAAACATATTTGACTTCAATGGAACTGCGCTCACAAAAATCCCAGAACTGATGTGAGTGGAAATTGGATCCCAAATCTTTGATAATGGTGTTGGGGAAGCCGAAGCGGTGTAAGATGTTGCAGATGAAAGTAACCACTCGATCTGCAGTGAGCGTTGCAATTAGTTTGTACTCGATCCACTTTGGAAACTTGTCGATGGCTATCAACATGTGTGTGAAACCTCCTGGCGCATTCGTGAAACGCCCTATCATGTCCAGGCCCCAGCATGCAAACAGCCATGAGGGTGGTATGGTGATGAGGTTATGAGCCGGGACATGAGGTTTCTTGCCAAAGAATTGGCAGTTGGTACACCGGCGAATGAGTGCTTCGGCATCTGCCAAAGCAGTCGGCAGTAGAAACCAGATCGAAACACCTTGCCAACTAGTGTGCAAGAAGCCGCATGGTTCCCGCACACGCCTTCGTGAATCTCTTGGAGTATCTTCTTACCCTCCTCCGTGCTGACACACTTCATGAGTATGCCTGACGCTGATCCATGCTTGTACAGCTTGCCCCCGACTAGATGTAGTCGATGAAGCTTCAGCGCTTTTAGGGTCGACGCCAGCGGGCAGTTTGTGCTCCTGGATATAGTCAATGAAGGCCACCCTCCAGTCGACCTCGATCATTAAGACCTCTCGATCGGGTTCCTGTCAGACCCGGGCACACGGGACTGTCCACGTGGCACACTTCTCCAAGGATACGAGATAGTACATGGCCCACGCCCCACGTCCATTGTAACTACTCGTACTGCAGTATGATTACTCGTACAATAGTTAGACTAGTCGGACATGGTAGGGGACTACCAGGAAGTACTCGGTAGGACTCCTGGGCTTGTATCCGACTAGGACTTCCATGTAAACCTGTCCTCCCGGACTATATAAGGGCGGACAGGCACCCCCTCAGGACAATCATCATCAAAGGCAATACAAACCACACAGGACGTAGGGTATTACGCACTCGCGGTCCGAACCTATCTAAACCCTTGCGTTCCTTTGCACCTTCGAGTTCCAGATCTCGGCGACACCCTACCTACAAACTCACCACCTCGGGGGGTATCCCTCGGTGGGCGTGGCGGTAAAACACTGACAGCTGGCGCGCTAGGTAGGGGTGTTCATTGAAGATCCACCGGAGAACTCGATGGCATCGTTCAACTTCACCAGCGCCATGCTCGACGAGGGCACGACTTTCATCTTCGGCTCCTGGATCTGCGTTGCCAATGGTTTGGGTGTTTTCAACAGCCACCTAGCCAACTCCAAGGAGCAGGAGGCTTCTTCACCAGCTTCAAGCAGCAATCTAGACGACTTCATCGACAACCTCGATGACATGCTGCTTCCCGATGTGGCCCAGCACATCGAAAAGATGTTCGTTTTCAACGCGACTTCCACTTGTGACATACCAGATCAAGTCGGGTCGAATTCTAACCGATCTGAAAAAAACCCCACGATCTAAATCCCTCTCCAACATTGAGAAGGATTTGGATCTACTGCTCAAGACCAAAGACGCAGGCGCCACCGTTTGTCGGGGGCCCGCCATTTTTGACTCCTACGAGGACTCCATCGATACTCGGACTTCAAGCCGGCTCCGAAAAGGACTCAGAGACGCGGGAGCCACCGCTTGTCGGGCGGCCCCCGCCCTTAAAAAGCAGTCGCAACCCGATAGCCACACCGAATTCTTGTCGAGCAGCCATCTGGGTTTAACCATAATATCAACGCCGCAAGGACGTTTCGTGTACTGGAAGGGCTTTGAGCCCTCCGAACTACTCGATTACGAGTCGCGCCTTATGGCCTTCACGTAGGAGCTACCCTTCCAGGAGGGTAGACCTCTTTCTCCTATCGTGGAAGAAGGAGGGAGTAGCACAGAGCTACTTGAATGCAGCCTCGGGGCAAACCACTCGCCGGATCAACAAGTCTGCATGGCTTCCCTTCACAGCGCGGAAGAAGACGGGCTGGGCACTCAGTACGACAACGAACAACTCGCAGACGTCTCAGCCGACGAGCCCACAACAGACGCTCCTCAAGATGAAGATGAGGAGCACCGGAGGATCCAGCAGGTAAAGAACGCCAAGCGCGCTCATCGCAGGTGCAACACACAGAATCGCGCTTGCGAACCAAGGGACCTCAACAACGCCTTTGCAGCAGTCGCGGATCGCGAGTACTGTATGCCAATTGGCACCATCGCAGAAGCAGCACTCTTGGCCCAACAACTCCCATCTAATCCTTAGATTCAAAGGTTGCAGTACTTGACCCAGCGTGCGCTCGTACAACTCGATGGGCAACATCGAGTGTTTTCCACTCGGATTCAGCTGTGGCAGAACCACCTGACTTAATCCGGCTCAAGTGCGTTAACCATCACCACGAGGGCAATCAGGGCTAACTCGCACTTCAAACCGAGAAATCCATTTGTCTGTCGGGTAACCTCCCGATACAACCACGGGTTTGCCGATCGAAACAACACATACAAAGTACTCACACGAAGGTGAGCCCAGAGAATACAACATTCACAAATTTTACATTACAGAGTTCCACATAAACTTAGTATTATAGACCAAGTTCGAATTCGTAAAACAAGTACTTCAGAGTTTAAAAGTAAACGAGTTCTTCAGAGTTCATTGCAGCGAAAAAACAACGATAAACTACTCGACGGTACATGATGTCTCGATGAAGCCCGTACGAGACATCACTCGGCATTATCATCATTGGCCGGGGACGCATCCCATTCCACCGATCAACCAGGAGGAAGAGTACACGGCCAAGTCAAACTAGCAACCATATCCTCAAAAGTATCACATGAAAATAAGCCACAAGCAAGCCTGAGTATACTAATACTCAGCAAGGCTTAACCGACTAATGGAATATACTTAGCCAACTCCTAGACATGCAAAGCTTTTGGCTTGAGGGGTTTGTTTTGCCGAAAAGCATATACAAGTAGGTCCTTACTTTCAAATTTTAGCTCCAGGTTCTAGTTTACTTAACCATTCTAGGTAAGCAACTATCCAATATCATGCATGGTGAAAGAATTAATTTGTATCCAACAAGATTAATCATCATCATTGTTCCATTCTTACTCTATGTGGTAAAAGGGTCAAGCAGTCTTAATACCGCGAGAAACGGACGATTCGAATCGAATTTCTTAACCTTGTAAGGCAGACCTAAACACACGTCACGTGGTTACTCCCAGTCACACGTGCAACCTTTTCCCTTTCTTCCCGAGTTGTGGATCAGGGCCACCATCCGAGGCTACAAAGCCCGGCTCTGCACCCACCATGTGCGCGCATGGAACCGAAGTTGGGAGGTTGAGGTGCTATCCACTTGCCGGTCCGATTAGGTACTTAAGCTTACCGATTACCATATTCTCGGCATGTGGTTAGTACGTTCAAACGCTTAACCACCACTACCACACGCTGCGGCCTTAGAATTTTTCACCTAACAGACAGGGCCTCAATCACCAACATGAACATCGCACCATAGCCCCATCCGTCGACCTTATGATTGCAGCATGTAGTAAACATTCAACTCCTATATTCTCGTGAGTGACAGGAAATCACTCGACTTTTACCGGGTCCTATTAGCATAGCACTCTATCGAAACTTACATCTAGTGTTCAGAGCATGGGTAACTTGGATCATGCAACTAAGTTTTCATTCAACTCCTATAAAATTAATGCACAAGTAAAATAGAGTACTAAGTTGCATAATTTAGAAAAATAGGGTTCATGCTCCAGGGCTTGCCTTCTTGAGCAAGGCTAGCCTTGGGCTCTTCTGAACTCGGGTTCAGGTCTTCGAAAACTTCAGTTAGATTCACTTGAGCTTCACGCTTCTCACTCTTGGACTCGGGCACCAGCTCATACGTTCCGTCAGCGAGAGTAGTCGATTCTATATGAATGCACAAGTGTAAGTTGTAGTGATGGTATATGGCGATTATTTTCCTTCACGATAAAGTTGCAGTCCACAAAACATAGATATGGTTGTGAAGTTACTTACTTATGATTTTCTTGGGCAATCGTTAATAGAGTACAACTTAATTTACTTAACTTCATTAAACAAGAAGGGGGTTGTGGTTATTTGGAAACTTAATTTTCAAAGTAAAAGCATGGATTAAGCATAAACACTAGTCTGGGTAACTTCTGGTGATGATATTTTTATTTAGAGCACATTATGCAGAGACAAACGCAATGTAAAAATTTTAGACATTTTTATGCAGGAGAATAATCATGAAAAATGTAATACACAGCCACTGCTAGATCCTAGTTATTTTTATACAGAACAAACCATGCAAGTATTGATGCTAAAACATTTACAGGGTGTTAATCTCTCCGTATATGTGTCACTGTAAATTGTTCAGATTTTATTGTGCATGATACAGAGCATAATAAATAGGACAAGATACGCCTATTTTAATAAAGATTAATTTCTACAGGATGTTTTACAGGGTTTCTGAGTATGAAACATTTTATGAAGCATGTTCTAACACAAAGTATCCTATAGTAAAAAGATGAATATTTTCTCAGCACAGAAACTAGTTACTTTGATTTAATGTATTTCTCCACTACAAAAATTATATAAGTGGTTACAGAAAGGTAAAAAATCCTAAACTTTTTCTGTGCCATCAAGGTCTTAATATAACAGCACAGAAAAACTTTTATAACATGAATCACCATAGAAAAGTAGGGAAAATTAGTTCTATCCCTTTATGGCATAAAACAATGTCTAACAAAAAGCTTAGCTAGAGATGGGTTTTGGTCCTATGATTTTTACATTGGCCTACACATCAAGAAACTAAACCACTGTACAAAGATCAGATTCATCACTGGTCTACAGCAGTGGGTACAAATAAATTCTATTAAACATTCCATTTAATGTAGAACAAAATATAGCAAAGATCTGAAGAAATGCATGTAACAAAAGTTGTAGATTTTCTTCTAAAGATTTCAGAACAATTGAGTTTGTATTTTTCCGATTATTCTATGATTTTATATAAATTTTACAATTTCGCTATTTTTGAAACTAAAGTTAAAACACTGGTTTGCAGATATGCCCCTGGAAACTTGCGTTCAGACCCTTTTTTTAAAGATTTCAGTCGTTGAAATGTGGTCCCTGGTCGGCGCTGGCATGGCGGCCGGCCAAATTCCGGCGAGGGGGCTCGTCGGCGGCGAGGGAAAAAGGGTCGGGGAGAATCAGGGAGGCAAGAGCTACCTTGTGGGGGCCTTGGTCGGGGTTGGGGATGGCCGGAGGTGGCTCATCGACGCGGAGCAGGGGGCGGCGGCGGTGCGGCGTGTCGGCGACGATGCTCCGGCGAGCTAGAGTCTGCGGGGGCGGGTCGGTGAGCTTCGCGGTGTTGAGGGGAACCCATTCCGAGGCTTGGCTAGGGCGGAGGAGGGTTGGAGCTGGGCTGTCCACGGCGAGGTGGGGTGCGGCGGCGGTGGAGGCAGCACCGGCGGCGCTCTGGCTGAGGTGGGTGGCGATGGGCGGGGCAGTGAGCTCCGGTGGGGTGGGGTGGTGGTGTTTGGATGCTCAGCTCTAGCAATGGGTGGCCGGAGAGGCGAGCCCACGGTGAGCTCCTTACGGCGGCGGCAATGGAAGGGGGCGGCGGCGTTCTGGTGTCTGGGCGCGCGAGGAGGCTCAGTGCGGCCTTTTGTTGGCAGCAGAGAGGTGGGAGGAGGGGCGGGGCTGGACTGCGAGGCTCGAGCGCGGGCGGCACGACGGGGGCGTGCCATTGGGTCGTCGGGGCGGTGGCAGTGCCGGCGCGGCGTGCGGCGGGCGCGGCCAGGGGGGTGGACGCCGGGGATTTGGCGTGGGGGAGGGGAAGATCACGCAAGCGCAGGTTGGGCAAGCAGCTGCAGCAGCTGGCTTGCCGGACGGTGAGCGTGGGGACTGGCGGGGCGCGGCGCGCGGTACTGGCTGCCCTGGGCGGCCAGCAGGGGCGCCTTGCCGGCGTGGGCGTGGCAACAGCGGGCTGGGCAGGCTTCGCGGCGTAGGGGAGGGGCGCGTGCGGCAGGGGTGCGGCTAGCCATTGGCTTGGCACGACGCGGGCTGCAGGCATCACCGGCGACGTGGCGGCCGGCTCTGCTGGCTGTCGGGGCAGAGCAGGGGAAGGGAGGGACTGAAAGGGAAAATAGAAGAAAACCGAGGGGCTGAACTGAAAAACCATGTTTTTCTCCTATTTTTGTTTTGCAACTCGAAAATCTCTGAACATGAAATTTGTTCAAAATGAAAAGTTGCACAAGTTTGGTTTCAGACAAAAGTTCATTTGAGTTCTAATTTGAAAGTTAATTTTAAACTCAAAATGCATGATTCGGAGGGCACGTCATTTCCTGGGCAAAAATTTGTATTCTCTCCTAGGCTTCAACTAGACTTTTGTTTATCATGTCACTGATGGTGTGCCTATTCAATTTCGTAGCCATATTTGCTTTGATGTGAAAGTTATTTAATTTGTTTGATTAAAGTACATGTACTTATACACATATACACATACTTTCAAATCCAAGCAAAAACCAACTCATAATTTATTTCCTTTAAATTTTTCTTAGTTCGTTAAGCATATTTTTATGCTAATGAGACTTGTTTAGTAATTTAAACACATGAGGTGTCACATCAGCTCTTGAGGTCTGCGCAACACGGTGATACCACGCTAGTCAATCGCACCCGTGGAGGAGACCACGGGAGTCGGAGAAACGACAATCGCCAGCGCAATGAGGGCCACCCGTCCGCTCGTGGCAACAACGAACAAGAAGTACAACAACCCCCTCGAAACCAGCGTGGGGCAAGACCCCACGGCCAAAAACTGGTCGAGGCCAACCTCCATGATGCTCCCACGGTCGATCTCAAGCAGAAAATCAGTAAGGGCCGCGACGCGCGGCTTGTCATTGATGCGAGGAGGAAGGACCGTACCGGCAGGCACTACAACGATGACCATGACCGCTTTCCCGCCTTCACCACCAGCATCACCGACAAGTCCTATCCAATGGACTTCAAATCAGCCGGAATCCCCAAGTATGACAGTAAGCAGGATCCACGCCAGTGGATTCGTTGCTACTCCGTCTCCATTGAAGTTTCAGGGGGCTCCAACTCTACGAAAGCTCTTTACTTCCCGGTGGCCCTGCAGTCCGCGCCCCTCACATGGCTTGAAAGCCTAAAGCCAAACTCCATTGACTCGTGGGAGGACCTCAAGCGGGCCTTCATCGACAACTTCCAGGGATCCATGATCAAGGCGGGCACTCGCCACGACTTGTCACAGGTGAAGTAGGAGATGAACGAGACCCTGAGGTCCTAAACACGGCGTTTCTTCGAGATGCGCGCCACCATCGCCAACATCACAAATGAGGACGACATCCGTTGCTTTCAAAACGGCCTCTTCTCGAAGAGCACATACCACGACTTCGGGCGCAACCGCCCGACTACTGCCGTGGAGCTGCAGGACATGATGGCACGATGGGCCAACCAGGAGGACGAGGAGAACGACTGTTTCCCCAGACGCAATCATGACAAGCAAGGTGCTGGCAATGGCCACTTCGACAAAAGCCAGTAGAACCACTCGGGGAATACCCAAAAGCGCAAGCCAGACAATGAAGTCGCGGCTGTCGAGTGCAACATGCGCGGCAAGAAGTCGGGGAATAACGACTCGGACTACGAGAAGATCAAGCACAAACAATGCCCGATACACCCAAAATCGTGGCACACGCTTTTCGAGTGCATCACCATCTGCAAATCACTCAATGCACCACCCCTCCCTCAAGCTGGAAAGCGAAAGGACAAGGAGGATGATGAAGGAGGTGACAAGCCGAGAGCTCAAGACTTCCAGGATCCAAAGAACGTCGTCAACGTTATCTTCGGTGGGGACGGCGGCTTCCCCACCAAGCGCACGCAGAAGCTAACCCTACGCGAAATACTCTTTGTGGAGCCGACCGCGACAAGGCCTCTAAGGTATAGCGAGGTCCCGATCTCCTTCTCCAGGGATGATC
The DNA here is from genome assembly GCA_032594955.1 of Panicum miliaceum. Classification (NCBI taxonomy): domain Eukaryota; kingdom Viridiplantae; phylum Streptophyta; class Magnoliopsida; order Poales; family Poaceae; genus Panicum; species Panicum miliaceum. The sequence goes on along the minus strand of CM064071.1, from coordinate 18,146,836 downwards.
AGTGGACCAGCTACTCCGAGCCGAGAAAATTCCCGCTCGTCCTAGACCCAGTCGTGGTGGGCTCACAGCTCACCCGAGTACTCATTGACGGCGGGAGCGGCCTACACCTGCTTTTCGCGAGTACCCTCATGAACATGGGACTGGACATCACAAAGATACTCACTCCCAGCAAAGCTCCTTTCTACGGCATCATCCCAGGTAACGCGGCTACACCACTCGGGTCAGTGGTCCTACCAGTCACCTTTGGGACAAAAGACAACTACCGCACTGAGTACATCAAGTTCGAGGTGGTGGACTTCGACTCGTCGTACCATGCCATCCTTGGCAGACCGGCACTAGCCAAATTCATGGCCGTGCCCCACTACGTCTACCTGCTACTCAAGATGCCAGGCAAGATAGGCGTGCTCACACTCCGTGGCGACTTGAAGTAGTCGCACGACTGTGACCAGGAAGCGGTCGAGTGCACCACAACTTCACGCGTGCCAGAGCCGTCTGCAGAAGTACTCACAGCCGCGATGAAGCTGACAAATACAGAGATGGAGATCTCCAAACAGCGCCCAAGCTAGTTGAGGGTTAAGCTTAACCCCAGCGACGTCGGCATCAAGACCATCCAGCTACAAGAAGGCGACTCGTCCAAGACCGCTCTGATCGGGGGCAGCTTAGGCAACAAATAGGAAAGCGCGCTCATCAACTTCCTTAGGGCTAAGTGCAACATATTCGCGTGGAAACCAGCGGATATGCCAGGGGTGCCCAAGAAGTTGATTGAGCATTGCCTAAAAGTTGACCCTAAAGTCACTCCGAAGAAGCAACGACTACGACGATTCGCCCCCGACAAGACAGAGGCCATCAAGAAGGAGTTAGCAAAACTACTCACGGCTGGTTTCATTAAAGAAGTATACCACCTTGAGTGGTTAGCTAACCCTATACTTGTACTGAAAAAGAATAATAATGAATGGAGGATGTGTGTGGATTATACTGATCTCAACAAACACTGCCCAGAGGACCCCTTCGCGCTCCCATGCATCGACCAAGTAATTGACTCCACGGCTGGCTGCGTCTTACTCTCCTTCCTCGACTGCTACTCGGGCTATCATCAGGTAGCTCTCAAGGAGGAAGAGTAGATCAAAACAGCGTTCATCACCCCCTTTGGAGCATATGCTTAGACTACAATGTCTTTCGGGTTGAAGAACGCAGGAGCCACATATCAACGGGCCATCCAGCTGTGCCTTGCAGACCAACTACACCGCAATGTTGAAGCTTACGTGGATGATGTGGTCATCAAGACCAGATCCCATGGCGAGTTCATCTCCGATCTCGAGGAGACCATCAACAGCTTGCGACAGTTTCAATGGAAGCTCGACCCGACAAAGTGGGTCTTTGCCATGCCTCAAGGCAAACTACTCGGGTTCATTGTCAGTCACCACGGGATCGAAGCAAATCTAGAGAAGATCAATGCCATCACAGCCATGGATGCCCCAAAGATGATCAAGGACGTCCAAAAGCTCACCGGCTGCATGGCAGCTTTGAACCGATTCATCTCCCGACTTGGAGAAAGGGGACTACCCTTCTTCAAGTTGCTGAAGCACCATGACAAGTTCAAGTGGACTCCGGAGGCAAACCAGGCACTTCAAGACCTCAAGCACCATTTGCAGTCACCACCCATCCTGACGGCTCCTTAACCAGGCGAGAACTTGCTACTCTACATAGCTACGACTACTCACGTCATCAGTACGGCAATCATGGTGGAACAATAGGAAGAAGGCCATGCTTTCGGGGTGCAGAGACCAGTTTACTTCATCAACGATGTCCTCTCTGAATCTAAGGTTCGTTACCCTACGATTCAGAAAATACTTTACCGTATACTCATTACTTCCAGGAAGCTTCACCACTACTTCGATGCATACAATATCCTGGTGGTCTCCGACTTCCCATTGGTGGATATCCTCCACAATAGGGACGCTTCCGGACATATCTCCAAGTGGGTGGTGGAGCTGGGAGCCCTTACACTCGACTTCAAGCCCCGGACTACCATCAAGTCACAAGCACTAGTCAATTTCATGGCGGAGTGGCGAGAAAACCAAGTGGAAGCCCCAACTAACCAGCCGGAGCATTGGGTCATGTACTTTGATGGCTCACTCTAGCTCGGTGGCGATGGTACGCGAGTACTTTTCATCAGCCCGAGAGGAGAACAACTCAAGTATGTGTTTCAAACACTATTCGAGGTTTCCAACAATGGGGCCAAGTACAAAACATTGTTGCACGGCCTACGCTTGGCAATCTCCTGAGGCATCAAGCGACTGCTACTCTATGGCGACTCCTTACTACTGGTTCAACAAGTCAATAAGGAGTGGGACATCAACAAGGACACCATGGACGCCTATGTCATGGAAATATGCAAGCTCAAGAAAAAGTTCTCGGGGCTGGAAATTCACCATGTGGTCCGTGACAACAATGTGGGCGCGGACGTGCTCTCTAAACTGGGTTCTGATCGGGCTAACATCCCAGCGGGAGTTTTTGTTCACGAGTTGCATCACCCTTTCATCAGAGCACCAGACTCAAGTTCCATCGGTCAGGGTCTCAAGGAACCCGACTGAGAGGTCTTGATGATCAAGGTCGACTGGAGGGTGGCCTTCATCGCAACATCTAGGAGCACAAACTACTCCCCGACGTTGACCCAAAAAGTGCTGAAGCCACTCGCATCCTGTGGCGCAGCAAAGGCTATGTTCTAGTCAGGGGCAATCTGTACAAGCGTGGATCGGCATCAGGCATACTCATGAAGTGTGTCAGCACGGAGGAAGGCAAAGAAATACTCCAAGAGATTCACGAAGGCATGTGTGGGAACCACGCTGCTTCTCGCACACTAGTTGGCAAGGCATTTTGTTCTGGTTTCTACTGGCCGACTGCTTTTGCAGATGCCGAAGCACTCGTTCGCCGGTGTACCAACTGCCAATTCTTTGGCAAACAGCCTCATGTGCCGGCTCATAACCTCATCACCAAACCACCCTCATGGCCGTTTACATGCTGGGGCCTGGACATAATAGGGCCTTTCACAACTGCGCAAGGAGGTTTCACACACGTGTTGGTGGCCATCGACAAGTTTACAAAGTGGATAGAGTACAAACCAATCGCAACGCTCACGACAGATTGAGTGGTTACTTTCATCTGTGACATCTTACACCGCTTTGGCTTTCCCAACACCATCATCACAGATTTGGGATCAAATTTCCACTCGCATCAGTTCTGGGATTTTTGTGAACGCAGTTCTATTGAAGTCAAAAATGTTTCGGTGGCTCATCCGTGGGCCAATGGCCAGGTTGAGCGCGCCAACAACTTGATTCTTGATGGATTGAAGAAAAAACTCTATGACGAGAACAACAAAAAGGGCGGCAAGTGGATCAATGAGATTTCATCAGTAGTCTGGGGGCTTTGCACACAACCAAGCAAAGCCACAGGCCAGTCACCTTTCTTTCTCGTATACAGGTCCGAGGCCATATTGCCAGCTGACGTGATGTGGAAGTCTCCACGGCTGGAGATGTTTGAAGAAGGCGAGGCTAACACAGCAAGACAGCTTGAACTTGACTCAACTGAGGAAGTCTGATGCAATGCACTATTGCAGTCGGCTCGTTACCTGCAAGGAGTTTGTCGTTACCACGACAGGAACACTCAACAGTGCTCTTTCAATGTTGGAGATATGGTTCTTCGACGAATCCAGGATGACACCAGGCTACACATGCTTAATTCACGTTGGGAAGGACCTTTCATTGTGCACAAGGTTACACGCCCTGGATCTTATCTCTTGCAGCTGGATGGCCAGGAGGTACCCAATTCATGGAATATTGAACATCTACGTCGGTTTCATCCTTGATCGACTGGGGATATCTTCTATTTGGTGCCTGGCGACTTATACTACCAGTACAACTCCGTTTTACCGGTTTCCTACTGGTACTACGCAACGTTTACTGAAGGGGCCTCACTCCCATGCTCCCAGTACTTAATTACTAGTCTCCGACTAGTCTTTTGGGTTCCTGGAGGGCATTTTGTGCTTATACTTCCAATATAACTCCGTCTTACTGCCTTACGACTGGTATCATGTGAAAGTTTTACTGAAGGGGCCTTGCTCCCTTATTTCCAGTAACATATTACTTGTTTTCGACTTGTACACTATGTTATTGAAGGGGCCTCGCTCCCATGACAAGAAATTTATCAGTTTACGACTAGTTCTGCACATGTTCGACTACTTGTCTGGACTACAATACTAGTCCAGCATGATTCCGACAAGATGCTTCTATTGACTGTTCAAGCACCAGCGGCTACTTGCTTTATGCTTGGGCGCGGGGGCTAGCGCCACCGATCGGAGACGACTGCTTTATGACTATCATCTGGCCCCTGGCTCGAGGGCTTGCTGCGACAAGGCTTACATGATGGACGCTGCACAGTTACTCAACAATGCCCGACCCAAGAGGCTTTGCAAGATTTCTCTTGGGTATATGATTGTTAACCATTATTTCAGGGATTTTATCCCGAAATAAGGGGTTTGTTCAAAATACCCAGAGGACTTGTTTAGTCATTGGCTCAGGGCACAAAAGATTGGTTTGAGCGGTAATTTTGGGAGTTTGTTGGGGATGTTATTTGTTTCACCATTTTTTCAGGGAACTCATCCCGAAAAAAGAGGTTTTCAAATTCACTACACCAATTTGCCCATATTTACCATCAAATCTTTACTGTTCCACATTGCATGCCACGACTCTTTGGATCCTTTATTCCAAACCTTGGGGATTTGGATTCAAGGCTTGGGGCTGCGGAACACGTGTCATCAGCGACTTATTTTTAAATCTGCTGGAAGATAAGGATAGAAGATTCAAATTCAAATTGACGCTCAGCCTGATTCTACGAGTCAACCTAAGGCTCGGGGGCTACTTCATATGAAGTGCTAGTTTAATCGCACCTCATATAAAGAAGACTGGACAACTACTCGGGGCATGAGCACCTCATAGCCTCGATGCAACCAGGAAAGTACTCGGAGGACACCTTCAAGATGAAGTTTGCGAAGAACTCGAAGACGCCTTCAGAAGTACTCGGATGCCTGCAAGTACTCAGCTACGAAGAGCTCGGGGGCTTGTCAAACCCGGGCACACGAGACTGTCCACATGGCACACTTCTCCTAGGATACAGGATAGGACATGGCCCACGCCCCACGTCCATTGTAACTACTCGTACTGCAGTAGGATTACTCGTACAATAGTTAGACTAGTCGGACACGGTAGAGTACTACCCGGAAGTACTCGGGTAGGACTCCTAGGCTTGTATCCGACTAGGACTTCCATGTCAACCTGTCCCCCTGGACTATATAAGGGCGGACAGGCACCCCCTCGGGAAAATCATCATCAAAGGCAATACAAACCACACAAGATGTAGGGTATTACGCACTCGCGGCCCTATCCTATCTAAACCCTTGCGTTTCTTTGCACCTTCGAGTTCCAGATCTCAGCGACACCCTACCTACAAACTCACCACCTCAGGGGTATCCCTCGGTGGGCGTGGCGGTAAAACACCAATAATTCCTTGGGACCCTGAGCGATGGAACTTGAGTCTGGTGCCCTGATGGAATGGTGATGCAACTCGTGAACGAAAACTCCCGGTGGAACGCTGGCTCGATCAGAACACAGTTTGGAGAGCACGTCCGCGCCCACATTGTTGTCGCGAACCACATGGTGAATTTCCAGCCCCGAGAATTTTTTCTCGAGCTTTTGTATTTCCATGATGTAGGCGTCCATGGTATCCTTGTTGATGTCCCACTACTTGTTGACTTGTTGAACCACCAGTAAGGAGTCGCCATAGTCGTGTAGTCGCTTGATGCCCAAGGAGATTGCCAGGTGTAGTCCGTGCAACAATGCTTCGTACTCGGCCTCGTTGTTGGAGACCTCGAACAGTATTTGAAACACGTACTTGAGCTGTTCTCCCCTGGGGCTGATGAAAAGTACTCCCGCACCACTGCCACGGAGCTTGAGTGAGCCGTCAAAGTACATGATCTAATACTCCGGCTGGTTGGTTGGGGCTTCCACCTTGTTTTCTCGCCACTCCGCAATGAATCAACTAGTGCCTGCGACTTGATGGTTGTCCGGGGCTTGAAGTCGAGTGTAAGGGTTCCCAGCTCCACCGCCCACATGGAGATGCGCCCAGTAGCGTCCCTATTCTGGAGGATATCCGCCAATGGGAAGTCAGAGACCACCAGGATATTGTATGCATCGAATAGTGGTGAAGCTTCCTGGAAGTGATGAGTATACTGTAAAGTATTTTCTGGATCTTTGGATAACGAACCTTGGATTCAGAGAGGACTTTGCTGATGAAGTAGACTGCGCAGCTGCGAGTACTTCTGCAGACGGCTCTGGCACACGTGAAGTCGTGGCGTACTCGATCGCCTCCTGATCACAGTCGTACGACTTCTTCAAGTCTCTACGAAGTGTGAGCACGCCTGTCTTGCCTGGCATCTTGAGTAGCAAGTAGACGTAGTGGGGTACGGCCATGAATTTGGCTAGTGTCGGTCTACCAAGGTTGGCATGGTACGACGAGTCGAAATCCGCCACCTCAAACTTCATGTACTCGGTGCGTGTCACACCCGATTCTAGAAAGAACCAGATGCATCTCATGTGTGCGCCAGGATCATGTTCACACACACATAATAGACGGAAAGTGTAATATATCAAAGACAATGCTCAATAAGTAACTAAATAAAGAATTTAACAATATTACACTCCGAATAAAAGAGACACAAAGGTCTTTAAACGATACACCGATATACCCTATACGAAGTCTGCAACAACTCCGTCTTCCACAGGCGATGACTGGTGAACGCAAAGCCTAGAACTCCTCAAAGTCGTCAAAGATCTCCTCTTCAAAGTTCTCATCTGAACAACAGTGGGCAAGGGTGAGTACTCTTATGGTTGGTACTCAGCTAGTGGGGTGAATATGCAAGGCCATCAAGGATAGGCTAAGGTTTGCAGCAGCGAGCACTTTTAGTTGGTCAAGTATTTATTAGCAAGCACCTATTAACTAGGTTTAAGTTTATACCATCCCACTTTAGCAAAAACATAAAGGTACCATCAACATATACATAAACCACGAACCATAATTTAATTAATCTTCAAGTTTCATTATCATGTGAGGGTCCAAGCCACTCTTAATCGTGAGTACGGCTGTTATAACAGTTTTACACTCTGCAGAGGTTGTACACTTTACAAAGAAATCATGTTTCCCTGAGTCGCTCGGGTTTGCAAGGCCCTTAAAGACATGTACACTTCCGAGGTGAGTGGCGAGGGTACACTACGAAGCCTTTACAAAGACATGTCGAGAGCTAGGCAGCCCGCTAGAGTTTCAGTAGCAGTGTGGTCCATAAACCTCCCTAATGGTCAGCTCCTTAGCAAAGGCAGCTACCCCAAGAGGACCGGGCTATGACCCCTATCACCGATCCCCACCTTGCCCTTTCGGTAAGGCCACCAGCAAACTACACATCTAATTAATTGGCTAAGGTCAGAGCCATATGACTTTGTGGTTGCACTGTTTTCTTGGGTGGTTCTCCATGTTTCCATTAAACAAAGTTGATCTTGAATTAACGCGGTATAACAACAATATGAAACGTGATCAACATTGCCATAAAAGTAAACCAACACCAATCCCAAAGTTTGCAACTAAGCGTATCTACCCAACATGAATAGTAAACCCAGGTATTTTAAGGTTTGGGGTAAAAGACTAGGTATGTCCTTAGTATAGGTAACCCATCAAGTTTATGCAAAGCAACATTAAGCTAAAGTGAATTATCATGCTATTGTTGGGATAAGATAGAATATACAGGGGAGGGAAATCCACTTGCCTTCCTCCAACAACTGTTGATTCTCTTCCTCGTAAGCTTGCTCTTGATTTTGCTCGAACGTCACGTTGTCTACGCGATCACACAAACAAGCATATACAAACAAATAAGAAACAATACAACAAGCAGTACAAACAAAGAGTAAAAAGATGCTAAAGTTGTAGTTCATGATGCAAGGATCGCGTGAGCGCAAGAATCGCCGAAATCGGAGTTGAAACAATGAAGTTATGGCTAAAACAGTGATCTAGGGACCTAACTGCGAGAGTTTTGAACTTCCAGGGGCTAAATCTGAAGAAATCAGGGGCTAAAACATAATTAAACCTTATACAGAGGGTTGGGGTGCAAAACTAGAGGTTCTGGACGGCGGGTATTAATTCTAGAAAAGTCAGGGTTCGGGACAGAAAAAGAAAGGGCTCAACTCTAATTATTTTTCTACTGATCTGGACTGTGGGTTGATTTCTGGAAAACCTAGGGGCTTTTCTGCAAAAGTTTTGGGGACGGCTAGGGTCGGGTGAATCTGGTCCGTTGGATCAGAATCATGTGCCAGGGTAAGGGTCGGGCGAATCGGCGGAGTAAGGGTCGATTCTGGCCGTGAGATTCAGATCGGGCAGCGAGACGAGGGTCGGCTCGACGGGGTGAAAAGGGTCGGGCGAATCGGAGCTGCGCTGGGCGCCGGCGGCGAGCGAGAGCGGCGGCGGACGGCCGGAGCTTCACCAAATCCGGTGTTCCGGGGCTTAGTTCAAGCTTGGTTTATGCCGGGGAAAGAGTGGGCGGCACGGCGAAGGTGAGGGTGGTCACGGGACAGCCGTGCGGCGACCATAGACCGGCGGCCACGGCGGCGGGCGGAAACAGAGTTCCGGCGAGCAATCGCGGCTGCGATAGAGCGAGAGAGAGAGAGGGGAAATGGGGACGGCTTGATGCTCACCACCATGCGGAACTCCGGCGAGAGTTGAAGGCGGCGGAGAAGCAGCGGGACGGCGAATCGATGGAGAGACGGCGACACGAGGCGGCGGCGTTCCTCCGGTGTGCGAACTCCAGCGGCGTGCGATGGTGTGGAGTAGAGGAAAGGGTTGAAGATGGCTCTGGGTGCAAGAGGGGCTCCGGTGTGGGTTTTATAGGGGCGGAGTGGCCGGGGAAAAGGGAAGGCGACGGGCGGCGAAGGAAAGAGGAGACGCGTACCGCGGCCAGTAAGGCATCCTGCATCGCGGGGAAGGAAAGAGGAGACGCGGGCGACAGTGCGGAGTCGATCCGGACTCGGGGTGAGGAAGGAAAAAGGAAGGCGAGGGAGCGCGGCGGCGCGTCTGGCGTCGCGGCGGAGAAAAGGAAAGAAGGGAGGAGCAGAGGAAGAAGAAAGGAAGGAAAAGAGAAGGCGCCGACAGGTGGGAGAGGGGTAAGGGAGAGTGGGCGATTTTGGGCTGGCTGGTTTGGGCCGCTGAGTTGGGCCGCAGGATGAAAAGAAAAGAAGAAGAGAACGAAAAGAAAAGAAGAGGAGGAGAAGAAAAAAGCAAAGGAGAGAAAGATGCATGCACAATTTTTATTTTGTGGCTTTTATAAAAATGTTTTTAAAATTTTATTTCCTATATTTTTGGGTGTTACAAACCTACCCCCCTTAAAGAGAATCTCGTCCTCGAGATTTGGAAGGATTAGGGAACAGCTGAGGGAATTCCGCAATCAGTTCATCTTCTCTTTCCCAAGTAGCCTCATCCTCTGAGTGGTGACTCCACTGTACTTTGCACATTTTGATTACCTTGTTCCGAGTAACCCTCTGAGATATTTTCAAGATTCTAACCGGATGCTCTGCATAAGTCAAATCTTCTTGTACATTGAGTTCCTCCAGCGGTAACTGCTCTTCAGACACGCTCAAACATTTCTTTAGCTGTGATACGTGAAACACATCATGGACATCTGACAATCGTGCCGGTAACTCCAATCGATATGCCACTTCACCTTTCCTTTCCAGGATCTGAAAAGGACCAATATAACGCGGTGACAACTTTTCTTTCACTTTGAATCTACGTAAACCCCTGATGGGTGATACCTTCAAATACACAAAATCTCCAACTTCAAATGTCAATTCCCTTCTTCGTGTATCAGCATAACTTTTTTGTCGTGACTGAGCAGTCTTGAGATTATCCCAGATTATCTGGACTTGTCTATCCGCTTCTTGAAGATTCTCTGGCCCAAAAACCTGACTTTCTCCTATCTGATTCTAATACAATGGTGTCATGAATTTTCTCCCATATAATGCTTCAAATGGGGCCATCTTGAGACTTGCCTGATAACTGTTATTGTAGGAGAACTCTGCATATGGCAAACTTTTATCCCAACTTCCTCCATGTTTGAGGGCACATGCTCTCAACATGTCTTCTAATACTTGATTCGTTCGCTCAGTCTGACCGTCTGTTTCTGGATGATATGCGGAACTGAAATTGAGCTTTGTATCCATGGACTCATGTAATTTCTGCCAAAAGCGCGACGTGAACTGAGTACCTCGATCAGACACTATCTTCTTTGGAACACCATGCAGACACACAATCCGTGACATGTACAGTTCTGCTAACTTGGCTCCAGTGTATGTTGTTTTGACCGGGATGAAATGTGCGACTTTTGTCAATCTGTCCACAATAACCCATATCGAGTTGTAACCATCACAAGTACGAGGTAACCCTACAATGAAATCCATACCAATCTCTTCCCATTTCCATTCAGGTACTTTCAATGGCTGAAGTAAACCTGCTGGTCTCTGGTGTTTTGCTTTCACCCTCTGGCACACATCACACAAAGCCACGTGAGTTGCTACGTCTCTTCACGTGAGTTGCTACGTCTCTTTTCAAACCATACCACTAGGACCTTTCTTTCAAGTCTTGATACATCTTGGTACTTCTAGGATGAATGGAATAAGCGGAATCATGTGCCTCCTTCAAAATGAGTTCACGAAGGTGATCAATTTCAGGTACACATATCCTCTTTCTGAACCAAACAGTTCCTTGTTCATCTTCGGTGAAATTTGTAGTCTTGCCTAAACCAATTTGAATCTTGATCTCTTTGATCTTAGCATCTGTCAACTGTCCTTTTCTGATCTCTTGTTCTAATGTAGGTTCCATCTCCATAGTCATGGCTTCCACTTGTGTGACAATTCCCAAGTTCAAACGTGCCATCTCCCAACATAATTTCTGAGGCATCAATCGAGCAATCATCATATTAGCTTGTCCTTTCCAGCTTAGGGCGTCTGCCACAACATTAGCCTTGCCAGGATGATACTGAATATTCAAATCATAGTCCTTGATTAATTCTAGCCATCTGCGTTGTCTTAGGTTAAGATCCTGTTGCGTGAAGATGTACTTCAGACTCCTATGGTCAGTGAAGATCTGACACTTGTTTCCGATCATGTAGTGCCTCTAAATCTTCAATGCGTGCACGACGGCAGCCAATTCCAAGTCATGGGTAGGATAGTTCTGCTCATGCTTTCTCAACTGTCTTGAAGCATAGGCCACAACTTTGCCTTCTTGCATTAACACACATCCAAGACCCATCCGTGAAGCATCGCAATACACATCAAACCCTTTGTGGATATCCAGCATTATCAACATAGGAGCAGTGGTCAATCTTGTTTTCAGCTCTGCAAAACACTTCTGGCATGCAGCATCCCACTTAAAGTCGTGGTATGTGCTCTTTGAGAAGAGGCTATTTTGGAAGCAACGGATGACGTCCTCATCTGTGATGTTGGCGATGGTGGCACCCATCTCGAAGAAACACCATGTGTAGGACCTCAGGGTCTCGTTCATCTCCTGCTTCACCTGGCACAAGTCATGGCGAGTGCCCGCCTTGATCATGGATCCCTGGAAGTTGTCGATGAAGGCCCGCTTAAGGTCCTTCTACCAGTCGATGGAGTTTGGCTTGAGGCTTTCAAGCCACGTGAGGGGCGCGGTTTCCAGGGCCACCGGGAAGTAAAGAGCTTTCGTAGACTTGGAACCCCCTGAAACTTCAATGGCGACGGAGTAGCAACGAATCCACTGGCGTGGGTCCTGCTTACCGTCATACTTGGGGATTCCGACTGGTTGGAAGTCCTTTGGATAAGACTTGTCGGTGATGCTAGTGGTGAAGGCGGGGAAGTGGTCGCTGTCGTCATCGTCGAATTGCCTGCCAGTATGGTCCTTCCTCCTCGCGTCAATGACAAGCCGCGCATCGCGGACTTCATTGATCTTCCGCCTAAGGTCGATCATGGGAGCGTCATGGAGGTTGACCGCGACTGGATCTTGACCTTGATGCCTTGCACCATGCTGGTTGTGAGTGGGTTGTTGTACTTCTTGTTCATTGTTGCCACGCGCGGATGGGTGGCCCTCGTTGCGCTGGTGGACGTCGTTCCTCCGGCTCTCGGGCCTTCCTCCAGGGGTGCGACTGACCAGTGCGGTATCACCGTGTTGCTCGGACCTCGAGGGCTGATTCCGAGTGGAAAGCGTTGGATGTTGCCCATCGAGTTGCACAAGCGCGCGCTGTGTAAGGTACTGCAACCTTTGTATCTGGGGGTTAGACGGGAGTTGTTGAGCTAGGACTCCTACCTCTGCGATGGCGCCAATCGGCATGCGGTACTCGCGGTCCGCGACTGCTGCAAAAGCGTTGTTGAGGTCCCTTGGTTCGCGAGCGTGATTCTGTGCGTTGCGCTTGCGTTGAGCGCCCTTGGCATTCTTTACCCGCCGGATCCTCCGGTGTTCCTCGTCTTCATCTTGGGGGGCATCAGCTGTGGGCTCATCGGCTGAGATGTCTGCGAGTTGTTCATTTTCATACTGGGTGCTCAGCTCGTCTTCCTCCGTGTTGCGAAGGGAAGCCATGCAGACTTGATGATCCAGCGACTGATTAGCCCTAAGACTGTGCTCGAGTAGCTCTATGGTACTTTTTCCTTCTTCCACAATGGGGGAAAGGGGTCTACCCTCCTGGAAGGGTAGCTCCTGCGTGAAAGCCACCAGGCGGGACTCGTAATTGAGTAGTTCGGAGGGCTCAAAGCCCTTCCAGTACACGAAACGTCCTTGCGGTGTTGATGTTATGGTTAAACCTAGATGGCTGCCCGACAAGAATCGGTGTGGCCATCGGGTTGCGACTGGTTTTTAAGGGCGGGGGCCGCCCGACAAGCAATGGCTCCCGCGTCTCCGAGTCCATTTTGGAGCCGGCTTGAAGACCGAGTAGCGGTAGAGTCCGAGTAGGAGTCGAAAATGGGGGCCCCCCGACAAGCGGTGGCGCCCACATCTTTGGTCTTGAGCAGCAGATCCAAATCCTCCTCCAAGTCGGAGAGGGATTTAGGTCGTGTGGTCTTTACAGATTGGTTTGAATCCTACCTGGATAGATCTGATGCATCACGAGTAGAAATCGCGTTGAAAATGGACATCTTCTCGATCTGCTGGATCAGATCGGGAAGCGGCGTGTCATTGAGGTTGTCGATGAAGTCGTCTACATCGCTGCTTCGAGTTGATGAAGAGGTCTCTGGGTCCTTGGAGTTGGCTTGGTGGCTGTTGAAGCCACCCAGGCCGTTGGCGACGCAGATCCAGGAGCCGAAGATGAAAGTTGCGCCCTCGTCGAGCACAACACTGGTGAAGTTGAAGGATGCCATCGAATTCTCCAGTGGATGCTCGATGAACACCCCTACCTGGCGCACTAGCTGTTGGTGTTTTACCTCCACGCCCACCGAGGGATACCCCGAGGTGGTGAGTTTGCAGGTAGGGTGTCGTCGAGATCAGGAACTCGAAGATGCAAAGGAACACAAGGTTTAGACAGGTTCGGGCCACCGAGGCCGTAATACCCTACGTCCTGTGTGGTTTGTATTGCCTTTGATGGTGATCGGGTGATCTCTTTTGTTTGGAGAGGGTCCCTGTCCGCCCTTATATAGTCTTGGGGAACAGGTTTACATGGAAGTCCTAGTCGGCTACAAGCCTAAGAGTCCTACCCGAGTACTTCTCGGGTAGTTTCCTACCATGTCCTACTAGTTTCACTACTGTATGAGTAGTCCTACTAGGCTACGAGTAGTTACAGCAGATGTAGGGTGTGGGCCTTGTCCCATCACTTATCCTAGGAAAAGTACGCCACGTGCACAGTCCCGTGTGCCCAGGTCCGACAAGCCCCCGAGCTCTTCGTAGTTGAGTACTGCAGGCATCCGAGTACTTCTGAAGGTGTCTTCGAGTTCTCTCGAACTTCATCTTGAAGGTGTCCTCCGAATACTTCCTTGGCTGCGTCGAGGCTGTGAGGTGCTCATGCCCCAAGTAGTTGTCAAGTCTTCTTTTATATGGGGTGCGATTAAACTCGCACTCCATATGGAGTAGCCCCGGAGCCTTAGGTTGACTCGTAGTATCAGGCTGAGGGTCAATTTAATCTTGATTCTTCTATACTTATCTTCAAATAGATTTGAAAAAATAAATCACTGATGACACGTGTCCCGCAGCCCCCAAGCCTTGAATCAAAATCCCCAAGGTTTGGAATAAAGGATCCAAAGAATCGTGGCATGCAATATATGACGGTAAAGATTTGATGGTGAATATGGGCAAATCGGTTCAGTAAATTTAAAACCTCTTTTTTTGGGATGAATTCCCCAAAAAATGGTTAAACAAATAATTTCTCCAACAAACGCCCGAAATTACCTCTCAAATCAAACTTTGTTCCCTAAGTCAATGACTAAATAAGACCTCTGGGTAATAATTTGAACAAACCCCTTATTTCGGAATAAAATCCCTGAAATAATGGTTAACAATCATCTACCCAAGATAAATCTTAAAAAGCCTGTTGAATCGGGTATCTTCGAGTAGTTTTACAGCATCCAGCGTTAGAGCATGAGAGCTGTCCCTGGAAGCACGCTGAGTGCCTTGTTGTATCGAGCCCCCGAGCCAAGGAGCTAGATGAGTAGCATAGAATATACCTAGCAGTCGGTGGCGCCAGCCCCCGAGCCCAGGCATCGGCCAAGTAGTCGAAGTAGTCGAACAGGTGTAGAACTAGTCGTAAACTAATAAGCCCCTTACCATGGGAATGAGGCCCCTTCAGTAACATAGTGTACAAGTCAAAAACTAGTAATATGTTACTGGAAATAAGGGAGCGAGGCCCCTTCAACAAACTTGCGCGTAATACTACTCGTAAACCAGTAAAACGGAGTTGTACTGGAAGTATGAGTGCGAGGCCCCTTCAGTAGCACAAGATACTAGTCGGAAACTAGTAATTAGTTATTGGAAGTATGGGAGCGAGGCCCCTTCAATAACCCAAGATACTAGTCGGAAACTAGTAATTAGTTACTGGAAGTAAGGGAGCGAGGCCCCTTCAGCAAACTTGCGCGTAGTACCAGTCCTAAACCAGTAAAATGGAATAGTACTGGAAGTATTTATCTCCAGGCACCATCAGAAGATGTCTTGGTTGATTAAGGATGAATACGACGTAGATGCTCAATATTCCAGGAATTAGAAACCTCCTGGCCATCAGGGTGTTGTAGGCGATACGACTCAGGGCCTGTAACCTTGTGCACAATGAAAGGCCCTTCCCATCGCGAGTTAAGCTTGTGTAGCCTGGTATCATCCTGGATTCGTCGAAGAACCATATCTCCAACATTGAAAGAGCGTCGTTGAACGTTCCGGTCGTGGTAACAACAGACTCCTTGTAAGAAGCGGGCCGACTGGAACAAGATGTTGCATCTGATTTTCACAGCTGAGTCGAGCTCGAGATGTCTTGCAGTGTCAGCCTCGCCTTCTTCAAACATCTCTAGTCGAGGAGACTTCCACATCACGTCAGTTGGTAATATAGCTTCAGACCCGTATACGAGAAAGAAAGGTGACTGTCCTGTGGCTTTGCTTGGTTGTGTGCGAAGCCCTTAGACTACTGATGAGATCTCGTCGATCCACTTGCCGCCCTTTTTGTTGTTCTCGTCATACAGTCTTTTCTTCAATCCAACAAGAATCAAGCCTAGCCGTTGGCCTGCAGGTGAGCAACTCAAACATATTTGACTTTAATGGAACTGCGTTCACAGAAATCCCAGAACTGATGCGAGTGGAAATTGGATCCCAGATTTGTAATGATAGTGTTGGGGAAACCAAAATGGTGTAAGATGTCGCAGATGAAAGTAACCACTCGATCCGCAGAGAGCGTTGCGATTGGCTTGTACTCGATCCACTTGGTAAACTTGTCAATGGCCACCAACACGTATGTGAAACCTCCTGGCATAGTTGTTAAGGGCCCTATCATGTCCACGCCCCAACATGCAAACGGCCATGAAGGTGGTATGGTAATGAGGTTATGAGCCGGGACATGGGGTTGTTTGCAAAAGAATTGCAGTTGGTACACCGGCGAACGAGTGCTTCAGCATCTACCAAAGCAGTCGGCCAGTAGAAACCAGATCGAAAAGCCTTGCCGACTAGTGTGCGAGAAGTCGCGTGGTTCCCACACACGCCTTCGTGAATCTCTTGGAGTATCCCTTTGCCCTCTCCGTGCTAACACACTTCATGAGTATGCCTGATGCTGATCCATGCTTGTACAGGTTACCCGCGACTAGAACGTACCCTTTACTGCGCCTTAGGATGCGAGTAGCTTCAGCGCTTTTTGGGTCGACGCCGGGAGGTAGTTTGTGCTCCTGGATGTACTCGATGAAGGCCACCCTCCAGTCGACCTCGATCATCAAGACCTCTCGGTCGGGTTCCTTTGGACCCTGAACGATGGAACTTGAGTCTGGTGCCTTGATGGAAGGGTGATGCAACTCATGAACGAAAACTCCCAGTTTGGAGAGCACATCTGTGCCCACATTGTTGTCGCCAACCACATGGTGGATTTCCAACCTCGAGAACTTGTTCTCGAGCTTGCGTATTTCCGTAATGTACGCGTCCATAGTGTCCTTGTTGACGTCCCACTCCTTGTTGACTTGTTGAACCACCAGTAAAGAATCACCGTAGACGAGTAGTCTCTTGATGCCTAGAGAGACTGCCAGGCGTGGCCCGTGCAATAATGCCTCGTACTCGGCTTCGTTGTTAGAGACCTCGAATAGTATTTGGAACATGTACCTGAGTTGTTCTTCTCTCGAACTGATGAAAAGTACTCCCGCGCCACCGCCACCGAGGTTGAGTGAGCCATCAAAGTACATGACCCAATGCTCTGGCTGGTTGGCTGGGGCTTCCACTTGGTTTTCTCGCCACTCTGCCATGAAATCGACTAGTGCGTGTGACTTGGCTTGAAGTTGAGTGTGAGGGCTCCTAGCTCCACGGCCCACTTGGAGATGCGCCCGGTAGCGTCCTGATTGTGGAGGATATCCGCCAATGGGAAGTCGGAGACCAGTAACATATTGTATGCGTCGAAATAATGGTGAAACTTCCTAGAGGTGATGAGTATACCGTAAAGTAATTTCTGAATTGTCGGGTAACAAACCTTGGATTCAAAGAGGACTTCGCTGATGAAGTAGACTGGCACTGCACCCCGAAGGCGTGGCCTTCCTCCTGGCATTCCACCAAGATTGCCGCACTGACGACGTGAGTAGTCGCGGCAATGTAGAGTAGCAGATTTTCGCCTGGTTGGGGAGCTGTCAGGATGGGGGGCAACTACAAATGGTGCTTGAGGTCTTGCAGCGCCTGGTTTGCCTCCTCGGTCCACTAGAACTTGTCATGACGCTTGAGCAATTTGAAGAAGGGTAGTCCCCGTTCTCCAAGTCGGAAGATGAATCGATTCAAAGCTGCCATGCAGCCTGTGAGCTTCTGGACGTCCTTGATCGTCCTTTGAGCATCCATGGCTGTGATGGCGTTGATCTTCTCCAGGTTTGCTTCAATTCCTCGGTGACTAACAATGAACCCGAGTAGTTCTCCTTGTGGCACGCCAAAGACGCACTTCGTCGGGTTAAGCTTCCATCGAAACTTTCGCAAGCTGTTGAATGTTTCCTTGAAATCAGAGATGAACTCGTCGTGGGATCTGGTCTTGATGACCATGTCATCCACGTAAGCTTCAACGTTGTGGTGTAGCTGGTCCGCGAGGCACAGTTGGATGGCCTGTTGATAGGTGCTCCTGCGTTCTTGAACCCGAATGACATTGTAGTGCATGTGTATGCTCCAAAGAGGGTGATGAACGCCATTTTGATCTGATCTTGTTTCTTGAGAGCTATTTGATGGTAGCCCGAGTAGCAGTCAAAGAAGGAGAGCAAGACGCGTCCAGCCGTAGAGTCGATGACTTGGTCGATGCGTGGGAGCGTGAAGGGGTCCTTCGGGCAGTGTTTATTGAGATCAGTATAATCCACAGACATCCTCCATTCATTATTATTCTTTTTCAAGACTAGTACAGGGTTAGCTAACAACTCGGGGTGGTACACTTCTTTAATAAAGCCAGCCGCGAGTAGTTTTGCTAGCTCTTTCTTGATACCCTCCCTCTTGTCGGGGGTGAAGCATCATAGTCGTTGCTTCTTCGGAGTGGCTTTAGGGTAGACTTTTAGGCAATGCTCAATCAACTCCTTGGGCACCCCTGGCATATCCGCTAGTTTCCACGTGAATATGTCTCGGTTAGCCCTAAGGAAACTAACGGGCGCGCTTTCCTATTTGTCACCTAAGCCGCCCCCGATCAAAGCAGTCTTGAACGGGTCGCCTTGTTGTAGCTGGATGGCCTTGATGCCGACGTCGCTAGGGTTGGGTTAGCCCTCGACTGGCTAGGCTGCTGGGTGGAGATCTCCATCTCTGAGTTGGTCAGCTTCTGCGCAGTCGCGATTTCTTCTACAGACGGCTTTGGCACGCATAATGTCATGGCGTACTCGATCGCTTCCTGGTCGCAGTCGTACGACTTCTTCAGGTTGCCACGGAGTGTGAGTACGCCTGTCTTGCCTGGCATTTTAAGTAGCAGGTAGACGTAGTGGGGCATGGCCAAAAATTTGTCTAGTGCCGATCTGCCAAGGATGGCATGATATGACGAGTCGAAGTTCGCCACCTCGAACTTGATGTACTCGGTGCGGTAGTTATCTTTCGTCCCAAAAGGTGACTTGCAGGACCACTGACCCGAGTGGTGTAGCCGCGTTACCCGGGACGATGCCGTAGAAAGGAGCTCTGTAGAGGGTGAGCATCTTGGATATGTCCAGGCCCATCTTTTTTCAGAGTACTTGCGAAAAGCAGGTTGAGGCCGCTCCCACCGTCGATGAGTACTCAGGTTAGCTGTGAGCCCGCCACGACAGGATCTAGAACGAGCGGGAATTTTTCCGGATCGGAAAAGCTAGTCCATCGATCGTCCTTGGAGAAGGAGATTGGGACCTCGTTGTATCTCAGAGGCCGTGACATGGCCGGCTCCACAGAGAGTATTTCGCGCAAGGCCAACTTCTGCGCGCGCTTGGAGGGGAATCCGCTGTCTCCGCCGAAGATGACGTTGATGACTCTTTGGATCCTGGAAGTCTTGAGCCCCCGACTTGTCACCCTCCTCGTTGTCCTCCTGGTCCTTTCGCTTTCCTGCTTGAGGAAGCGGTGGGGCATTGAGTGACTTGCAGATGGTGACGCACTCGAAGAGCGTGTGTATCGGGCATTGTTTGTGCATAACTTTCTCGAATTGTGTGTTTTTGTTCCCCGACTTCTTGCCACGTGGATGGCGCTCAACAGCCGCGACTTCTTGATCTGGCTTGCGCTTTCGGGTGTTCCCTGAGTGCTTCCGCTGGCAATTGTCAAAGTGGTCGTTGCTATTGCCTTGCCTGTCGTGGTTGCGCTTGGGGAAGCGGTCATTCTCCTCGTCCTCCTGGTTAGCCCACCATGCCATCATGTCATGCAGATCCACGATAGTAGTTGGGCGATTGCGTCTGAAGTCATGGTTCGTGTGCTTCGAGAAGAGCCCGTTCTGGAAGCAGCGGATGACGTCTTCGTCGGTGATGTTAGCGATACTTGCGCGCGTCTCGAAGAAACACCGGGTGTAAGACCTTAGGGTCTCGTTCATCTCTTGCTTCACCTGGGATAGGTCGTGGTGAGTGCCCGCTCTGATCATGGATCCTAGGAAGTTGTCGATGAAAGGCCCGCTTGAGGTCCTCCCACGAGTCAATGGAGTTTGGCTTGAGGCTTTCAAGCCAAGTGAATGGTGCGGACTCTAGAGCTACCGGGAAGTAGAGAGCTTTGGTGGAGTTGGATCCCCCTGAAACTTCAATAGCAACGGAGTAGCATCGAATCCACTAACGCAGGTCCTGCTTACCGTGGTACTTGGGGATTTTGACTAGTTTGAACTCCTTTGGATAGGACTTGTCGCTGATGTTGGAGGTGAAGGCGGGGAAGCGGTCGCTGTCGTCGTCGTCGTGACACCTGCCGGTACGGTCCCTTCTCCTTGCTTCGATAACACGCTGCGCGTCGCGGCCTTCATTGATCTTCTGCTTGAGGTCGATCGTGGGAGCGTCGTGAAGGCTGGCCTCGAGTGGAGCTTGGCCCTGATGCCTTCCACCATACTGGTTGCGACTAGATTGTTGTACTTCTTGTCCATTGTTGCCGCGCGCAGACGGGTGACCCTTGTTGCGCTGGCGGTTCTCGTTCCTCCGACTCCCGGGGCCTCCTCCAGGGGTGCGGCTGATCAATGTGGTTTCGCCATGGCACTCAGACCTCGAGGGCGGATTCCGAGTGGAAGACACTGGATGTTACCCATCGAGTTGCACGATCGCGCGCTGGGTCAGATACTGCAGCCTTTGTATCTCAGGGTTGGGTGGGAGTTGTTGGGCTAATAGGGCTGCTTCTCTGATGGTGCCAATCGGTGTACGGTACTCCCGAATCGCGAGTGCTGCAAAAGCGTTGTTTAGATCCCTTTAGTACATTGGGTCGTGGGCGCGATTCTCTGCATTATGCCTGCGCTGGGCGCGCTTGGCGTTCTTCACCCACCGGATCCTTCGGTGCTCCTCGTCTTCATCCTGGGGGGGCATCAGCTATGGGCTCGTCGGCTGAGACGTCCGCGAGTTGCTCGTTGTCGTACTCGAGGTCCAGCTCGTCGTCCTCCGCGTTGCCAAGGGAGGCCATGCAGACTTGACGATCCGACGAGTTGTTAGCCGTAAGGTTGTACTCGAGTAGCTTTGTGCTAATTTCTCCCTTCTCCGCAATGGGAGAGAGAGGTTTGCCCTCCTGGAAGGGCAGTTCCTGCGTGAAGGCCACAAGGCGGGACTAGTAACAGAGTAGTTCGGAGGGCTCAAAGCCCTTCCAGTACACGAAACGGCCTTGCAGCGTTGATGTTATGGTTAAACCCAGATGGCTGCCCAAAAAAGATTCGGTGTGGCCATCAGGTTGCGAGTGGTTTTCAAGAGCAGGGGCCGCCCGACGGGCGGTGGCTCCTTCGTCTCCGAGTCCTCCTTGGGTCTGGCTTGAAGGTGTAGTACTAAATGATGAGTACTCTTCGTTGGAGTCCGAGTACTTATCGAAAACGGGGGCCCCACGGCAAGCGGTGGCTCCCACGTCCTTGAGCTTGAGCAGCAAATCTAAGTCCTCCTCCAAGTCGGAGAGCGACTTAGATCGAGTGGTCCCCTCAGATCGGTTTGAGTCCAATCCGACTAGTTCTGGTGCATCACGAGTGGAAGTCGCGTTGAAAACGGACATCTTTTCGATCTGCAGGGCCAGATCGGGGAGCAGCAACTCATCAAGGTTGTCGACGAACTCGTCGTGGTCGCTGCTTCGAATTGATGTAGAGGCCTCCGGCTCCCTGGAGTCAACTAGGTAGCTGTTGAAGCCGCCCAAGCCATTGGCGACGCAGATCCAGGAGCCGAAGATGAAAGTTGTGCCCTCGTCGAGCACGGCGCTGGTGAAGTTGAACAATGCCATCGAATTCTTCGGTAGATGCTCGATGAACACCCCTACCTTGCGCGCCAGCTGTCGGTGTTTTACCGCCACACCTACCGAGGGATACCCCCGAGGTGGTTAGTTTATAGGTACGGTGTCACCGAGATCAGGAACTCGAAGGTGCAAGGAGCACAAGGTTTAGACAGGTTCGGGCCGCCGAGAGCGAAATACCCTACATCTTATGTGGTTTGTATTGCCTTTCATGGTGATCGGGTGATCTCCTCTATTTGGAGGGGGTCCCTGTCCGTCCTTATATAGTCTGGGGGGACAGGTTACATGGAAGTCCTAGTCGGGTACAAGCCTAGGAGTCCTACCCGAGTACTTCTAGGGTAGTTTCCTACCGTGTCCAACTAGTTTCACTACTGTATGAGTAGTCCTACTAGGCTATGAGTAGTTACAACAGATGTAGGACATGGGCCATGTCCCATCACTTATCCTAGAAAAAGTACGCCACGTGCACAGTCCTGTGTGCCCGCGTCTGACAGGGCTACCTCACACAAGGAACCCTTCCCGCTGATGCGACGGAGGTGCGGCGCCTCGCTCGCCGTGCGAAGGCGTACGCCATGGTTGGGGACCACCTCTAAGAGAGAAGTACGTCGGGGATTTTGCAAAAATACATTCCCTGCGAGCAAGGGCAACAGATGCTCCGCAAGATCCATGGAGGCATATGTGGCCACCACGCGGCGCTGAGATCGCTGGACATGGTCGGCCCTTTCCGGAAAGTACCCGGGGGCTATGAACATCTCCTCGTGGCGGTGGACAAGTTCTCCAAGTGGATCGAGGCAAAGCCGGTCTCCTAGATCCACTCCTACGATGCGGTGGAGTTCTTCCTTGACATCATCTCCCGCTTCGGGGTCCCGAACTACATCATCACCGACAACGGGACCCAGTTCGCGGGAAAGAAGTTTCTACGCTTCTGCAACGACTACCACATCCGGGTTGACTGGGCTTCGGTCGCCCCCCGGACCAACGGACAGGTCGAGAGGGCCAACGGCATGGTCCTGCAGGGCCTAAAGCCCCGCATCTTTAGCCGCCTCAACAAGTTCGCCTAAAGCCGGCAGTGCTGTGGAGCCTGTGCATGAGCTCCAAACGGTCCACGGGTTTCACCCATTTCTTCATGGTGTACGGAGCCGAGGCCGTGCTACCGACCGACCTTGACTATGGTGCGTCGAGGGTCCAGGCGTATGTCAAGGGGAGGTCGGAGGAGTCGCTACAGGATGCGCTCGACGAGCTCGATGAGGCGCGCGACATGGCACTCCTACGGTTGGCCAAGTACCAAGACACCCTCTGCCGCTACCATAGCAGAAACGTTCGAGGGCATTTCAAGTAGGTGACCTGGTGCTCCGACGCGAGCAGTTGACGAAGGACAAGCACAAGCTGAGCCCACCCTTGGAAGGCCCCTTCAAAATCGCGCAGGTCCTACGCCCGGGGGCCTACAAGCTGAGGAACGAGAAGGGAGAGGTCTACACCAATGCCTGGAACATCGAAAAGCTACGTCGTTTCTATCCCTAGCGTTTTTTCTTTTCTTTCATTTTCTTAGTTCAGTCTTAGGTTGGGACTCGCCTGGCGCGGTGCTCGAACGCTGCTAAAATTGTTACGAACCTCTATTCTGCGTGTATTTCCCGGCATGGTTGTGCCGACCCGCGCGCGGAGTCCGCACAAGCCACCCGCGGGGGATACATACATGCCCATGTACATACATTTCCCGTACTTTCTCGGGTCGGGCAGCACCACCGCAATATCTCATAAGGCAGCGCACTCCATTTCTGAATAACCCATTAGCTACCCGAGCTGTGGAATGCTACCTTCCTGTTCCATCGCTGACCCGCGCTGGCACCACATGAAAGCGAGTCCAGCGGGCCAGCCCCCAAAACTCCAGCGTGAGCACAAGGAGAGCGAGCAGCAAGACAGCAGATCCCGATCGTTAACCAAACGGGAAAAAACGAAAGGCTTAAAACAAAAATAGTACGGCCATCACGACCCACTCTTGTTCATTACAAACCAACAGAATCTTAAAACAAAGTGTTTTATGATAGGTCAGCGCGAAAGATCATTCGGTACAAGCACGACGTGCGGCTAAGATATTGGAAGGGCTGAGCTGGCAGGTCAGCTGCTGCACGAGGGGACCCATTCCCGTGGTCAGGCAGTCGACCCCTCGCATAGCCGCTGGCTACGACCGCGAAATCCACACCCTCATAGTGAGAAGTCGTCGCCGCAAACGCCGCATGAACGCCGATGTAGACGCTGTCGGCAATCAGCTCCTCGATGCGTCACTTGACTGCCTCGAGCCGAGCCGCGAGGGCACCGCATCCGGTTTTCCACTGAGAAAATGGCCGCAAAGCGCGCCTGCCGCATCCCAAATCGAAGACAGATCCTGCTCCAACTCTGCAATCTTCTCGGTTAGCACCGCCTTATCACGACGCACCGCATCCACCTCCAAGCGAAGATCTACCAAGTGGATGCGGGTTAAGGATGAAGGAGGGTAGACGCAGCTATCCCGCCACGTGGTCGAAACAAAAAGCTGAAAAGCCTACCTTCGGATTCGGTCCTTAGCGCCCGGAGCTAGGACGTCAGCGTCTCCGACACCCGCTCCGACTCCTCCAGGTGCTTCGCCCTGGCCTCGGTGAGTGCCCTCTCCCGAGCCTCGGCCTCAGCCGCCTCCCTCCTCATGGTGTCAACGTCAGCGCGAGCAGCCTCTGCCTCGGCGCGGGCGGCCACGAAAGCCTTGCCCAGCGATCGCGCCTCTAGCCACACGCGTTCCAGCTCCACACGCGCCTCCTTCTTCGCGACATCAGCCTCCGCACGGGCAAAGTCCACCTCGAAACGAGTGGAGGCCCGAGCGTCCGCCAGCTCCTACCCCACTGGGGACTCTTGACCTTCGCGAAGATGCAGGAACCGGGACCGCGCCAACGCCTCCTGCAGCTCTTGAAAGCATAGAGCCAAACCCGCACATCAGGGGAATTTCACCGGAGGACTCAGCCACATGCCTCAGCAATGGAAGGAAGCGAGCGAGTCACATGCACCGCGGGAAGACCTTCCTAACAGAGTGTCTGAAATGCCGTGGCGACCACCGATGACGCTGTCGTGATCAAGGTCTGTGCCTCCTCCAGCCGAGCTTGGGTGAGCCCGGCGTGGCCTGTGAGCCGCTCCCACTAGGCGCCCTCGGACTCCTCACTGAGCTGGAAGAAGGTCTTGGATGGGTCACCAGGACACACCGGGGATGGAGGAAGCAACCCGATGGATTGCACTGTCGGTGCGATGAGCACCAACTCAATGCTAGTGAGCGTAGAGGGGGAAACATCCTCCGACGAGGAGGTCGACCCCTGCTCAAGAAATCCTCCGGCACCAGGCGAGAGCCCTGGCAATGGGGGAGAAGATGCACCCTCAGCAACTGCAACTGCGACTGTCTCGGTCGGGGTGGCGCCGTAGTAGCCTCTTCTGCCGTCATGATGGTTGCCTCCGAGGCCGCGCTCGAGGCAGGAACGGTGGCCTTGGGGCGATCAGGTAGCAACCCACCTCCGGTAGCGTCGCGAGGCAACTCGGGTAGAAGGACGATCGGCGGCCGCGTGAAGCCAGCGACAGGACGCGCCATGCTCAGCCCGGTGCGGAAGACCCTGGTAACAGCAGCCGTTCGGTCACCCCAAAACCGCAACAACAACACAAACAGGAAGGGATGCCACTCACCGTTTTGATTGATGAAGCGACCGACGGATAAGTTTGGACGGGAGCGGCACCACCTGGAGAAGTTGGGATGGGGGAGTCGTGGACGGCTGTCGAGCAGACTCCTCCCACAAGGGACTTTGAGTGGTTCGACCCCACGGGCTGTGACCTCGAGCCCGGGGCCAGATCGCCACCCAAGGCGCAGATCGTACCGCTCGCAGCCGCTGCAGAAGATCCGGAAACGGACGCTGGAGCCGGCGCTGAGGTGACAATGAGGCGCAGGATCTCGGCACGACCAGCCGCACCAACAGAGTCCCCCGCGTCTGAGGTGGAGGGCCTCGAGTGGGCCGAGCTCTCAGCCTCTGTCGGACGCAGACGGAGGGGAAGGACGTTCACCCTCAGGGCACCCCCCGGAGGCGGGCCGGTAGGGGGAGGCGGCGGAACACTCTCGGCCCCGCCGGTCGTGCCGCCTGCCGGTCGTGAGCCGTCTGAACGCGGCCTCGCCGCGCACCCTAGAGTCTTCAATGGCGAGGCTGCAGGGTCGCGATCACCGATGCAAGGGAAGAGCCGAATGCCCGCCCCCTTCCGACGTTCGGGGACGTTTCGCGCTCGCCCCCATGCTTGGGGTGGACGGGCCGCGCTTCTGAGCCTCCAAGGTCACCCCGGTACCACGACCGCCCCTGGCAGAGCTGGCGGCCCCAGCACTGCCCGCTTCTTCCACATCGTTCTTGGGGATTTCCCCGACCTCCTGGTCAACACAACAGAAGAAATCGTCAAAAAGGATGTCGAGAGCAGGGGTGCCAACATCATCGTCAACGTCGTTGGTTGTGTCGTCCTCTTTGTCCGACGGCTCACCACGCAAGTGACACTTCGCACGCCGAGTGTGGCGTTCCGCCCAATGAGCTCTCCTCTTCCGTCGCTCCTCTGCTTCCGCCCGCTGCTGAGTCACGCGAGCGGCGCCATCCGGATTGCCCTCAAGAAGACAGAAGGGGCGATCCTTCACTCGAACCACGCTAGCAAGGGAATGAAAATGAGGGCCGGCGGCGGGGCGGGACGAACTTACCAGGCTCGGAGGGTCCAACGCGTTGAACGCCTCCGGGCATCCGATGGCGGAAACGGAAACCTCTCCCGCGAAAGCCTCGGTCATCCACCGATTCACCTCGACGGAACGTAGATCCTCAGGCCCCTCGCGGGAAGGGTCATCATTTCCCCGGCTGAGATAAAGCTGGTGGTCGCGCTTCTTCATCGGCTGCACCCGACGCTCCAGGAACGTGCAGACGAGCCTAGCACTGGTGAGGCCAGCGCCCACCCAGTCACTAATAACCTTGACCACCTCGTCGATCACGGCCTGGTAACTCGGAGAGCACCCCCACCTCTAGGCATCAGTCTTCCGGGGGGCAGCGCCGGTAAAGCGCGGAAGCCCCCCCCCCCCCCCCCCCCCCACGGATTGCGGATGTAGAACCACTTCTCGTGCCATCCCTTGAGGGAAGCTAGAGCCTGGACCCGCGGGTAGGCCGCCGGCAACTTTGCACGAAGTTGAATGGTAGCCCTGCCCACCAGCGCGAGGTTGGGTCTCGACTGGGAAGGCTGCCCCTGGACCTCGAACAACCGCAAGAACAAAGCGGTGTGTAGCTCGATGTCGAGGAAAGCCTCGCAGAGAGTCACGAACACGGCCAGCTGTAGCACCGAGTTGGGTGTCAGATGCTGGAGCTCGAGCGAGAAGGTGTCAAGGAAGCCGCGGAAGAATCTGTGCGCCGGGAGCCCCAGACCCCTCATGTGGAAGTCAATGAAGGAGACGACTTCGTCCCCGCGGGGGAGGGGGAACGCCTCTCCGGTGGCAGGGTGCCACCCTGCAACCGCCTTGGGGGGGAGAGCCCCTCTAAGGACCTAGCCCTCTAGCATCTCCTCAGTCACCATCGACTCCCTCCATCCCTTCATGGCTGGGGGTGAGGACGACGAGCGCGAGAAGCCTCATGGCGGCGCGGGCTCTCAAGGAATAGACGGCCGGCGGCGGCGACACGCAATGGAACAAGAGGAGGAGGAAGCGAGGAAAGGGGGCGAGAAAGGCGCCCGAGCCCGAACTTATACCCCTCGAAGCCGAATCATCGCCCCAGAGACCCTGCCAGTGCGTGGCAGGCCCCACCGGGCGACGCCCCTGGATGGGAGCCGGGGCACTCAACGCTTGGCCCCCGCAATCAATGCCGACGCGACAGGGCAGGTGACGGGATGGAGTGCCTAGACGCACGGTCAGGCGAGCCAACGGGTTTTCATTGAGACGCTGGATGGATCGCGCAAGGCGAGCGCGGACGGGAACCCAGCGGCAGAACGTTCAATGGCGTGGGGGAGCGCGAAAAGATGGCGTAAACCAGGCGCACAGAATAGCCAAGGCACGACAAAAGATATGGTATGAACTCAAAAGGTGGAACTTTTCATTCCTTTTGTGAATAAGGGGTTCAGGCCCCTACGCGGTACATGATGGTCAGCCAAAGGCCGTGTACAAGAACAAAAAATGCTAGGATGTCGAGAACGGCAATCAGCCGGCTCAAGCCACGCTCATCGTCCGGAAGAATTCCCGGAGACGGGACAGGAGGAGGCGGACCCTCCCGGACCGACCTTGAGGAGCACCGACCCCTCTGGAGCCGCAAAGACGAAAGACACAGGCCGGCCATGAGCGTAGCGAACGCGTTCGGCGATGCCCGCCTTCCAGCCGCGCTAGTGCCACGATAGGAAGCGCAGGGAACGCGGGGAAGGAGCGACGGAGTTGCCACGCCTCGGGATCCCCATGACAGGCCGCAACCCAAGCAAACGGAGACCGGTGCCGCAGCGTCACCCCCGGAAGCGCTCGGGAGACCTGGACGGGCCCCGAGGCCCAGACCCCCCTCGAGCTAATCGAGGAGAGGCCTAGGGAGCTCGCCACCAGCCGCGCTGGGACCGAGCACGCTCGGGGCTACATCACCATCTACGTCCCGTAAGCGCAGCCGACATGATGCTCGCGCACGGGCTCGACAGGTTGGTGGACAAGATGAATCATCCCCGAGACGCTCCACTGCTAAGAGCCAATCCCCTAACAGCAACCATTGAAGGACCCGGGCTCAGCTCGGGCAAGCCGAACCCGAGCTCTGGGAGGCCTAGATCTACCACTCATTATCAGGAGGTAAGGCTAGCGAAGATGAATGAGCTAGCAGGAAGCAAGCAAGCTATTTATAGCCGCAGCAGAGCCGAGCGCCCATCAGGGCAAGAAGGAGGCAGGACAGGTGATCCGGCATTAAGACGCTCACCTGCCCCATCACCTCCACCCACAGACTGCTCGACGAGACCGCGCTGATAAGCCAAGGCGAGCGGGCGACCGCCGAGGGAAGGCCACGTGTCGAGTAGCACTGTCCGAGGGGGACGGCGAGGACGGGCGCAGGTAGCTGAATCCCCGAAAGAATCTCGACGTTAGCGCGACCGCCCTTGACCAGCGGCAAAAAGACCCGACGAGGGGCGCTCCGGCCAAGGCGCCGAGCGCAGGTTGCCGATTGAGGCACGCCAACTAACCCTCTGCGCGAATCTCTGATTCTCCCAGAGGCTTAGGGGCTACACCCTGTGGGTGCACTCGCGCACACCCACATGAGTCTTACCAATGGAGATCCTCTCCCGTCACGTCGCGTTGGATATGGAGCAGGGCGTTAGCTATTAACCCCCTACGCGAGTCCACATGACCCCCGTAGGGGCTCGGGGGCTACACCCACTGGGTCTGCTCACGCGGACCCAACAAAAAGGGATGCTCGCGACGCGGCACATGACGAGCTCGGGGGGACCATCCCCGAGCTAGGAGAAGGAGCCCCTGCATGGCTCTCCGAGCCACGAATGGGCTTGAGGGCTATTGACGGGGTCACGGGTAATAGGTACCACAAAGAGCGGCCCTCAGGGGCCGAAGCAGGGATTAGCAAGGCGCCGTCGGGCGGTCCGACCCGGTGGAGTGCTGAATGCAACTGGTACAGGCCCAGTGGAGGAAAGAAGCCCCCCGGCCCAGAAGTTGCTGGGGGAAGGCCACGTCCCTTCCTGACCCCTCACCCCGCGGCGGGGCCGGGAGAGACGAACCGGCCTCGACAGGGAGCCCCGGGCGCAGGGACACCTGGGCAAGGCGCGGCGGGGCCTTAACTCCCCAAGATACGATGGGACATGTGTGTATCCCTCCCCCGACAGCCGGGCATGGGCGCCGCCCATGAACCGGAATACCGAGGGGCGCCCCTGGTCAGCTAGACCATCATGACACCGTGACCGGCGCTCACGCTGGCCACGCACCCTCCACAGGGCGATGGGACAGCCTGTACCGGGTCACGCTCCGCCGTCAGGTGTAGGGTAAGGGGGGTGCGTCGCGCTAGCGACCCCCACCTTGGACCCCGCAGCCGGAAGAGGAGCAAGGCGCCTGACCTCCTGAGCCCGCCAAGGAGGCCTGGCGTGCCGACCAAGCAGGAGGCCCGCCCCCGGCGCGTCAGGGCGGGGGCGTGCCAAAAGTACGATGGCGCCATCCCCTGCCACAGGGAAGGGCACGCGGATCCGGGGATGTGTCAGGCGGCGCCGCGATCCGATGGACAGGTCACGATACGGGAAGCGGCGGAGTACGTTCAACCGAAGGGCCCCTAGATGGACATGTGTAGGCTAGCAGACCTCACTCCGGGGGCGCCTACCCCAGGGGTCGGGGCACCCCCTCTCTCAGGCAATGTATCCTAGCCCACCGTTATATATAAGGCAGAGCTGGGCCTTCTCACAATAAGAGTAACGCAGCTCGCACACACACAGACACACCACTTGCAAGCACCCTGTTATAAGCAACCACATTCGAACGTGAGGAATACGAAGTGAGCCACCCCATACTGGACGTAGAGCATTTACCCGACCTAGTCTAAATTCTTGCCTTCGATTGTTAGCCATCGAGCCACTAAGAAGCGCTGCGCAAATTACTAGCCGGTGATCGAAATACCGACACTCTACTAAAGCTCCTATTTTGGCGAGGCCTTTAGATCTCTTCCTCCACCTTCTATTTCTGGGAGCCCCTATCCACTGACAAATGGATCCCACCCTTTAGATTAAGAGTAGAGGGTGAAATTTAGAGTCCACTACTCGAGTTGAGGTAAAATACTAGCTAAAATGGTAGAGAAAATCTTTACTTAAGAAGTAGAGCATCCGAAGAGTAAACAAGAGCTATTGCTGGAGATGATTGGAGATGATTTGAGCTAACAAGAGCAAACGCCTAGTTGCAGTTTCTTGCTCCTAGCCCGTGCCGATTTGGCGAGCAGCTGCGCCGTCCACCGCACACGTCCACGCCACCAGGTACCCGCCCCGCCCCCTTCGCGGCACGTGTGCTTCCATGCGCGCCACGCGAGCGAGCCATCGCAGGCTCGATGCCTGGCCCAGATGTCAGGCACGTGGGGGTGGCGGCACACGTGGACGCCTCGCGTTCGTCCGCGGGATCCCAGCCGGGCCCGGCGCTGCCTGCGGTTGGATCTCGTGACGATTTTGCTTTCCCCTAGAGAGCGCAGCTCGTTAGCGTATACTACTAGCCATTAGATTTTTTTCTTTTCCGCCTTCTTGGGCCTGTCGCGACGCTGATCGGGGCAGGGCGCGGCAGATCCGTTGATTTTCGACAGGCACCGCCGCACCACGCTAACTCCACCCATCACCCTCACACAAACGTAAGCGTTTCTGGTTACACAAAGCTAGAGTTAACAAGAGGCATGGTATGAGTGCTTCTTCTTCTTTTCTCACAGTCACAGGACGCGCAGGCTGTATTCACATAAAGCTCGTGTTAAAACACCAGGTTTCGTCTTTAAAACCTTCCTCAATTCACATTTTTTTTAAAAAGGATAACCGGCCTGAGCTGCACAAGGTGCTAGCTTACAACCAAAGTTTACAAAAGAATAGTTCTGAGACTGCAGCACGCCACAGACGTTACATGTTTTGAGAAGAAAAAAGAGAAACAAGAAGCTTGACTAGCACTCAATTTTGTTTCTAAATTTCAACCCAAAGTTGTTGAAGATCTCCAAAGCTGCAACCTCTATGTTCACATATATGTTCGCTTCTTTCTTACTAAAGGCAAATAGGGACGTTTTATTATTTGTTAGATAGCGGTGTAAGTGTGCAACCTTGGAGGATTCCCTTCCGACCGATAAGAATATTTAATTGGTCCGTATCAATATCTAAATTGTTTTTTCATTTTTCTCGCAAAGCGCTTTGTCCGAAGCTCGGTTATCAGTCTAAGTAACACCTATATTCTTATGCCAATTCAAAATAAGTCAATGACAGGTGGGTCTCTAAGCGACATCGTCGTGAAATTGAGTGGAAAGCCCCACATTAACGCAAAAGGACCGTGCAATATTTTCTGTTGTACCCCTTTAAAGGTCACTTGTGATGTTTTCAGTTTTTCCGATTGATATTCGGACCTTTTCCGATTGATATTTGGCCTGCACTACCTTGGAAAATGGTGGAAACAGGAAGGGAGTGGGACGCAAAATCGGTATTTGGTTCTCTCTCTCGCTGCCTCCTCTCCGCTAGAACATAATTGCGTCGCGTCCACCCACGCCAGTCCGTGAGATTCACACACACCCGCCAGCCAAGCACACTCCTCGGGAACGGGACAGAGGAGAGAGAGAAGCAAGCAGCGCAACGAGACGCGGCGCTGCTGACACCCGCGCCCATTTCCCACTCCCCCTCCTCCGCAGCCCCCGCTTCGCCTCCCACCACCACCTCCCACCATCACCATTCACCAGCAGCAGGCTCGCTTGCTCTCTCTTCGTCTCTCTCGGAGCCTCGACCCTGCTAGCATCCGTGAGTGTGCGATGGATAAATGCTTTTTTTTATTTGATCGGGATCCCGGTTCTTGTTCGAGGCTCCGTGCACTGCATTCCGTGATATAATATCTGCCTGATCTTTTTCTTCTCTTTTGTTTCTTTCTAGTTCCTGCAGGAAGCGAGTGAGGAAGCGGAGCGGCAGCGGTTGAGATTCGTCTGGGGGCGTGAGGGAACGAAGCGAGGGAGCCGTTGAGATTCGTGCCATGAGCGGATTCTCTGCCGCGGCCTCCGCTGCTGCGGCTGAGCGGTGCGCGCTCGCGATCCGCGCGCGGCCCGCGGCCTCCTCGCCGGCGACGAGGCAGCAGGCGTCCCTCCGCCGCAGCGCGGGCCCGCGCCGCTCCTCCACGCTCGCCGCATCCCGCCGCGGCCCCGTTGCGCCCCGCGCCGTCGCCACGCCCGCCGACCGCGCATCCCCTGACGTAAGGGCCCCTCTGTCTTTCGCTAATGCGCTCCTCCTGTTTGACGATTCGCGTGCCTCACTCTCCGTCGCTCTTATTGCAGCTTGTCGGAAAGTTCACGCTGGATTCCAACTCCCAGCTCCAGGTGCGGCCGCAGGATTCAAGTTCATTCACCATTTGCTAGGACAACGAGTTTGTGCTTTGTATAACACCATTGGTGCATTATGTGGGAACAGGTTGCAGTCAACCCTGCATCACAGGGATCAGTGACGGAGATCGACCTGGTGGTGACAAACACCACTGGCTCCCTGATTCTGCATTGGGGTGCCCTTTGCAGAGACAGGAGGTGAGATTGGCCCTTCTCTTGCCACTTTTGATGAGACGATACTATCCCTTATGCTCTCATGTCACTTACCATGCATGTTTTTAGATTGAGGTTGCTATAATTGACTTATATGGTTGCAGAGATTGGCTCCTCCCATCCAGGCGACCTGATGGAACGGCAGTGTACAAGAACAGGGCGCTTCGGACGCCTTTTCTAAAGGTCAGTCTTGTTACATTAAGGATCTCGTTGTTACCACAGAACAGTATGGTTAGCAGTAATGTCCATAACTGTGCAGTCAGGAGATAACTCTACTCTGAGAATTGAGATAGATGATCCTGCGGTGCAAGCTATTGAGTTCCTCATCTTTGATGAGACACAGAACAAATGGTAACCCTGCTGTTTTCATTACCATGTAGCACTGTTTGTTTGTTTGAATGCAAAAGGTATCAACTATGCAAAACTCTACATTGCACAGGTTTAAAAATAATGGCCAGAATTTTCAAATTCAGCTCCAGTCGAGCCGCCATCATGGTAGTGGCGCGTCTGGTGCCTCGTCTTCTGCTACTTCTGTCTTGGTGCCAGAGGATCTTGTGCAGATCCAAGCTTACCTACGGTGGGAAAGAAAGGGAAAGCAGTCATACACACCAGAGCAAGAAAAGGTGAGCTTTTAGTACTATTTTTTCCATCTTCAGTCTGGAAGGAACTCAATGTACTAAGTTGATTAAAAATAAGAGGTGGTGCATTTTTTCTCCAGGAGGAGTATGAAGCTGCACGAGCTGAGTTAATAGAAGAATTAAATAGAGGTGTTTCTTTGGAGAAGCTTCGAGCTAAATTGACAAAAGCACCTGAAGCGCCCGAGTCAGTTGAAAGTGATTCTCCTGCATCTCAAATTACCGTTGATAAAATTCCAGAGGACCTTGTACAAGTCCAGGCTTATATAAGGTGGGAGAAAGCAGGCAAGCCAAACTATCCTCCTGAGAAGCAACTGGTAATGCATTGATTCAACAGCGTAAAATAGCTTGTTGGCTTAACACTTTATGGAGGTTCTTATCTCACAATTTGCTAGGTCGAGTTTGAGGAAGCAAGGAAGGAACTGCAGGCTGAGGTGGACAAGGGCATGTCGATTGATCAGTTGAGGAAGAAGATTTTGAAAGGAAACATTGAGAGTAAAGTTTCCATGCAGCTGAAGAACAAGAAGTACTTCTCTGTAGAAAGGATTCAGCGCAAAAAGAGAGATATCATGCAGATTCTTAGTAAACATAAGCATACTGTCATAGAAGAGCAAGTAGAGGTTGCACCAAAACAACTAACTGTTCTTGATCTCTTCACCAAGACATTACAGAAGGATGAATGTGAAGTTCTAAGCAAAAAACTGTTCAAGTTCGGTGGTAAACAGATACTGGTTAGGATCCTTAAGATATTCTTTATATTCCCAGACCTTTCTTCCACCATGCTAATTAAGCTTCTCTCTTCTTAAGGCAATCTCCACCAAGGTTCTAAACAAATCAAAAGTTTACTTGGCAACAAATCATATGGAGCCACTTATCCTTCACTGGTCACTAGCGAAAAAGGCTGGAGAGTGGAAGGTAAAATTTCAAAATTGTTTCCAGTAGTTAAAGCCACAAACTCAGCAGCTTTTTTTAAACACTGCTATCAGTACTAATGCGGTGTTATTTAACTGTGCAGGCACCTCCTTCAAACATATTGCCATCTGGCTCAAAATTGCTAGACATAGCATGCGAAACTGAATTTACTAAGTCTGAATTGGATGGTTTGCATTATCAGGTGGAAACAACATCTTCAACCTGTTATTTTCTTCTTTTTTTTTTTGCATATATTAGCCTTCCTGCCATCTCAAGGCTCTTAATTTCCAGGTTGTTGAGATAGAGCTTGATGATGGAGGATACAAAGGGATGCCATTCGTTCTTCGGTCCGGTGAAACGTGGATAAAAAATAATGGTTCTGATTTTTACCTTGATTTCAGCACCCGTGATACCAGAAATATTAAGGCAATTGTTTCTGTCCATTTTACCTTTCAAACTTCAAACTATTTCCTTTGTTTTGACTGTGCAACAAGTCTCTTACTGTGAAGTCTCCGATCTGTTCTTAATTGAAGGACACTGGTGATGCTGGTAAAGGCACTGCTAAGGCATTGCTGGAAAGAATAGCAGATCTGGAGGAAGATGCCCAGCGATCTCTTATGCACAGGTCAGGCACTAAAATATCCATAATAATATGACTGAATTTTACATGGAAAATTCTCCTAAACTACTACTCGACAGATTCAACATTGCAGCAGATCTAGTTGACCAAGCCAGAGATGCTGGACTGTTGGGTATTGTTGGAATTTTTGTTTGGATTAGATTCATGGCTACAAGGCAGCTAACTTGGAATAAGAACTATAATGTGAAGCCACGGTATATACCTGTCTTTATTATTTACTAGTAATGTTTACTCTCTGCTTAAAAAGTTAAAGAATCAGAAGTTGTCCTTTTCTTTTGTGCGGGAACATAATTGAGAAATTGGTGTTCTTGCCACTACTTTGTGATGCAATTGTAATTTTTCCATCATTTTTTCAACGTTGTGAGTTTGCCCTTAGTATTCACAAGTCGACGCGATTTTGCCCCCATTTTTACCGTTGACTAGGGTAAAATCGTGTTGACTTGTGAATAGTAAGGGCAAAATCACAAGGTTGAAAAAAGCGAGGACAAAATCACAATTGCACTGGAAAGCAGGGTCAGAAGCACAAATGCCCCAAAATAATTTGGCTGTTTGTCTTGATAAAAAAATAATACAATTCAGAAGTCAGAGAATATGATACTTATATAAATGAAAAACATAACTCATGTTGCATTCTTTGGCATCTCATATTGATCAATAACTATGCAGTGAGATAAGCAAAGCACAAGACCGGTTTACAGATGATCTTGAGAATATGTACAAAGCTTATCCTCAGTACAGAGAGATATTAAGAATGATAATGGCTGCTGTTGGTCGTGGAGGTGAAGGTGATGTTGGCCAACGTATTCGTGATGAGATATTAGTAATACAGGTAACATTAATGGTCCTAGGTGAATATGCACTTACTTTTATTCATTGCTTCACTGAATTATACGGTTGGTAGTTCTCATCCAAAAGATAGACATTGTGAATAATAATAAAATGCTTGCTGCTTTTATAGAGAAATAATGACTGCAAAGGTGGAATGATGGAAGAATGGCACCAGAAATTGCACAACAATACAAGCCCAGATGATGTAGTGATATGCCAGGTAATGGATATTTTGAATTCTTAATACTGTAAGTATTTAAGCTTTGAGGTTTTCATGGTTATGTCTCTCCTTGGGCAGGCATTAATTGAGTATATCAAGAGTGATTTTGATATAAGTGTTTACTGGGACACCTTGAACAAAAGTGGCATAACCAAAGAGCGTCTCTTGAGCTATGATCGTGCGATTCATTCGGAACCAAATTTCAGAAGTGAACAGAAGGAGGGTTTACTCCATGACCTGGGAAATTACATGAGAAGTCTGAAGGTATGTAAAACACTTAATATGGATATAAAAAAAGTCAGGTAAAAAATCTGTGCATTATCTTTGAAATTGAATATGGTATTTTCTAAAGAAAGCATAGAAAAACACATATTGCGCTATCAGTTCCGGAAAAAAAAAGATCTGCCATAAAGAGCATAGTAAAATCATGTATTAGCGGTGGCCCTTTCTGCTAATGGTATGTCGTGTTCTATTCAATATATGCTTTCAGTAGTAATATTCTAGTGTTGACAACATCATTACTCACAATACGCAGAAACCCTAGTATGCCCGGTACAGTATGAACCTGTCCTTGAGTCTCCTCATTTTTTCCTTATTCATGTAACAGCTTTATATCCTTCCAATGAATAATGATCAACTGGGAAATCATTGGCATCTGCAGTGAACCGTCCATTGTATTTTGTTTTTGAACAACTTTTTTTCCCTCAGAACACACAGTAATAGCCAAGTATAACGACCCTACATGACCAAAACAACAACCTTACATGGCCAAAATAGCCAGGTAGGGGAGAGAAGAAGAGAGACAGGGTTACCCGGCAGCAGATGTGGACAATGACTGATGATGTGGCCGTCCCGGTTATCAAAACAGGCAAATCCACTGTTCATGTGGCCAAAGCCAGTAATGAGCTGGTTTTGGAAACTCTGGGGATTGAGTAAACGATTTTATAGTTTAGAGGGTTATGTGGATTCAGCCATAGTTGAGGGGTAGTAATTTGGAATTTTCCCTTTTGCTTGATAATTAAGTTAGTCAAGAGATTAGATAAATATTGTTAGGAGTTTGTTTCAGCTGGTTGAGATTGGATTTGGTTTGTTAGGTGATTGGTTAGTGCTACCGTTGCTCTATAATTGGGGATTTGTTCTTTAATAAATCAAGCAGAACTAAACCCAGGACCGGGAGTTCACTGTTAACTTGGAGGAGCTTGCCACGCCAAGGCTGAACTTGGAAGAGCTTGATGCGCCATTCACTGAAGAAGTGTGGAAAACAATCAATTCCATCCCTTCTGACAAAGCTCCCGGGCCCGACGGTTTTACAGGAAAATTCTACAAAGTGTGTTGGCAGATAATCAAGGTGGACATTATGGCTGCCATGTCAGCTGTGTGGAGCAGAAAATTTGGGAATTTTCATTTGTTAAATTCTGCATACATCACACTTCTGCCAAAAAAGGAAGATGCTACTTGTGTGAAAGATTTCAGATCAATCAGCCTAGTACACTCTTTTGCAAAGCAGGTTACTAAGTTAATGGCCAACAGATTGGCTGGTCGCCTGGATCAAATGGTCTCCCCAAATCAAAGTGCCTTTATAAAGGGCGTTTCATCTTGGATAATTTCATGTTGGTGCAGCATACCACAAAGTTCTTGCATCAACAGAAACAGCCACGAATTCTTCTGAAGCTAGACATCACTAAGGCCTTCAATTCAGTATCTTGGCCTTTTCTATTGGAGGTTTTGAAGAACCTGGGGTTTGGGCCTGTTTGGTGCGACATCATCAGCGGGCTGCTAGCCTCTTCCTCCACTCAAGTCTTGCTCAATGGCTCCCCAGGAAATAAAATTGCACACTGCAGAGGTCTGAGGCAAGGCGATCCCTTATCTCCGATGCTTTTTATTCTTGTAATCGATATTTTGTGTCTTATGGTGAAAAAAGCGTCGGAAGAGGAACTGTTGCAACCTTTGGCTACTCGTGCACTACAGCAGCGGATCTCCCTTTATGCTGATGATGTAGTCATCTTCCTCCATCTTGCAGCAGAAGACATTGGTGTTACTCTGGATATTTTGCAGCTCTTTGGGGAGGCCTCGGGCCTCCGAACTAATGTGCAGAAGAGTTCCGTCCTCCCTGTACAATGCCTAGAAGAGGATACAATAATCTTACCAGAAAACCTTCCTTGCCTGATCTCGGATTTTCCCTGTAAGTACCTTGGAGTAGTCCTCTCACCTCACAAGTTGACAAGAAATCAGATCCAGCCTTTGATTGATAAGATCGCTGATCGGCTTCCAAGTTGGAAAGCGGACTTACTCACCAAAGCTGGACGAAAAATCCTGGTTCAGTCGGTTCTCACCTCCATGACAATCTATCTGCTTATGGCATTGGATCTTCCTCCTTGGGCTTTGAAGGCAATAGATAAATGTTGACGCGCGTTTCTTATGGAAAGGTCGAAAGGAGGTTAGAGGTGGTCATTGCCTCATTGCCTGGCCCAAGGTTGCAAGACCAATTGAGCTCGGTGGTCTTGGCATCTCAAGTTTGCAGCATCTCAGTTGGGCTCTCAATTTACGGTGGCTATGGTTGCAAAAAACCGAGCCTGATAAGGTCTGGAATTTCTTCCCTGTTCATGCCCCGAAGCAGGTCAGAGCTTTCTTTTCAGTGGCTGTTATCTCTGAAGTTGGAAATGGAAAAATACTTGCTTCTGGTCGGATAGGTGGCTGCATGGGCAGAGGCTAGATCAGATGCTGCCACATCTGTTTGCTGCATTAGCTCCCAGAGCACGGAAACGATCTGTTTTTGATGCCATTACGGGTGCTAGATGGATTACAGACATAAAAGGGGTGCTTACTTTGGATGTCCTAGTGGAATACCTTGCATTATGGGATCTCCTATCGGAAGTTACTTTGCATTCAGAAGTAGAAGATACGCATGTGTGGCAATTCTCTACTACGGGGCAATACACCACCAAATCAGCTTATGAGGCATTTTTCGTTGGAGCCACTGGTTTTGGCCCTTGGGAGAGAATATGGAAGACTTGGGCACCTGGCAAGTGCAAGTTCTTTTTGTGGACTGCTGCACTAAATAGGTGCTGGACAGCTGATCGCCTGGCCAGAAAAAGTCTTCCCCACCCGGCGGCTTGCCCTCTTTGTGACCAGGTTGAAGAAACTGTTGATCATTTGCTGGTCGCCTGTGTTTTCTCCCGACAGGTCTGGTTCAGTGTTTTGCAGCAATTCAATCTTCAAATTTTAGCCCCATAGACCAATCCTTCTTTGATTGGTGGGAAGCTGCAAGTTCAAGAGCGGACAGCCAGGTCCAAAAAGGTTTAAATTCCATCATCATCCTGACAGCTTGGTCTATTTGGAAACACCGTAATAGATGCGTCTTCGACGGTGCTAGGCCTGATGTTTCTTGTGTGGTTTCAGTCTGTAAAGAGGATCTGCACCAGTGGTCCTTAGCCGGGGCTCAAGGAGTGTCATACCTCCTCGCCCAGGAACATCGGGTGGGTTAGATTGTCTCTTAGTTGGTCAGGTCTCACCCAGTATGTTCTATCTGTTAGTCTCTACAGGTGTCCTATGTAAGGGCATGATACAGGCCCCTAACTGTATCACCCGGGGCTTTTACCCCTCTCTCTTTCTTCTTAATATATTGATGCGCAGCTCTCCTGCGCGTTCGAGAAAAAGAACCAAACCCAATCCTTCTCCCTCTTCTGTTCCGACCTTCGCTGATGCAGCCACTGATGAGGTCCAGGTCCATGTCCTCCCGTCAACCACACCTACAACCTAGGATTTAATTCATCCCAGGACACCCAAGCTCGTGAAAATATATCATGTCATCCTACTAATCATGCAAATTTCCTAATATAAGAACAACATCATTTGCAGTCAGGTTGTACCTTTTCTTGGTGCCAAAAAGAAGACATCCATTTCGTCTCTTTTTAAGGGGCATTTTCTCACCGTTCCTGCGATTGAATATTCTTTCCCTGTGTAATCTTTGAATGAATGCTATTCTGATTTGCGCATTCTGTTAGGCTGTGCATTCTGGTGCTGATCTTGAGTCTGCTATAGCAACTTGTATGGGATACAAATCGGAGGTATCATTCTCATTCCTCTTCATTCCACTAGAATGCTTTAGATACCTGTGCTCATATCTAATGATCTAACTTTTGGGTACAGGGTGAAGGTTTCATGGTTGGTGTTCAGATCAATCCAGTGAAGGGTTTGCCATCTGGATTTCCTGTAAAAATCCCTCACCTTATTTTCTCAACACATGTACTTTCTAAGTTTCTAATATTTTTGACATTACCTGTATAGGAATTGCTTGAATTTGTGCTTGACCATGTTGAGGACAAGTCAACGGAACCACTTCTTGAGGTCAGTGATATTGAATCCAAGTTCCTGTTTGTAATAAAACAAAGAGCAGATGCTGGATTTGTTTTCACAACTCAAATAATCAGATCTCCAATAGCTGATTGAATTCTTTAATTTAATCCACCAATTTTTGCGGTTACTATGTGAATCACTTGTTGCTAACAAAATGCTACCTCGTAGGGGTTGTTGGAAGCTCGAGTTGAACTCCGCCCTTTACTTCTTGATTCGCCTGAACGCATGAAAGATC
This sequence comes from Panicum miliaceum, assembly GCA_032594955.1. Taxonomy (NCBI): domain Eukaryota; kingdom Viridiplantae; phylum Streptophyta; class Magnoliopsida; order Poales; family Poaceae; genus Panicum; species Panicum miliaceum. Next base: position 18,106,137 of record CM064071.1, on the reverse strand, counting down.
TTATATTTTTGGACATTGCTCTTGATTCTACTTTTAGGACAGCAATTGAAAGGTCATACGAGGAGCTTAACAATGCAGCCCCCGAGGTTGGTCACAGAAATATTGTCTCAATGATGCATTTTCCCCCCGTATTGCATGTTACTTTTTAGCTTATCCAAATTTGTAACCTCATGTTGCCCTTTTCTTAATCCAGAAAATCATGTACTTCATCAGTCTTGTCCTTGAAAATCTTGCCTTGTCAATTGACGACAATGAAGACATCCTGTATTGCTTAAAGGTACACTTTAATTTTTTGAATGTCATGGATACAGAAATGATACTTTCTATAGAATGGTATTTGTGCCATTGGAAACAATTCTTTATTTGAATTCTTTTTTTATTCTCTTTTATGACGCTTAACAATGGGGATGCTGTCTAAATGTTTTTTCCGGAAGGGATGGAACCAAGCCTTGGAAATGGCTAAGCAAAAAGACGACCAATGGGCTCTCTTTGCTAAAGCATTCCTTGACAGAATAAGACTTGCCCTTGCAAGCAAGGGAGAACAATACCATAATATGATGCAACCCTCAGCTGAATATCTTGGCTCATTACTCAGCGTAGACCAATGGGCAGTGAGTATTTTATAGAATTCAAAAATAATTTTATCAAAAAGTTATTATTAAATATTATTCTGGCAGGTCAATATCTTCACAGAAGAAATTATACGTGGTGGATCAGCTGCTACTCTGTCTGCTCTTCTGAACCGATTTGATCCTGTTCTAAGGAATGTTGCCCACCTTGGAAGGTAAAATGTAAAATCTATGACTTCTGTTGAATTTCGATTCCACTACACTCCCTGTTTCTAAAAGTGATATTAGTGATCCTCTCAATAATTTTATGTGAACTGCAGAAATTAAATCTGATAATATACCTATTACTCTGCACCTGACATCTGTCTGCTGCTAACAGTTGGCAGGTTATAAGTCCAGTTGAAGTATCAGGTTATGTAGTTGTGGTTGATGAGTTACTTGCTGTCCAGAACAAATCTTATGATAAACCAACCATCCTTGTGGCAAAGAGTGTCAAGGGAGAGGAAGAAATACCGGATGGAGTCATTGGTGTGATTACACCTGATATGCCAGATGTTCTGTCCCATGTGTCAGTCCGAGCAAGGAATAGCAAGGTTCTTTCTCCACAATTATATTGCATTATTTCTAGGATTGTTCCCCTTGTACTAATGTGACATACCATCCTGTTCCTATTGAAGGTACTGTTTGCGACCTGTTTTGACCATAGCACCCTGTCTGAACTTGAAGGATATCATCAGAAACTGCTTTCCTTCAAACCTACTTCTTCAGATATCACCTATAGGTACTTTAAGCTATTTTTTGAACTTCATGGCTGATGAAGCTAGGTTACAAAAGGCTGATAACTAATCCCCTTTAAATATTTTCTCCTATCAGACTAGTTCATTCATTTGGTAGCTTAGATCTGTTTTGATATTTTGTAAGACAATTTTGCGCCCCCCCCCCCCCCCCCCCCCCCCCCCAATATGCAGGAGAGCTGCTTATTGTTTGTATTAAGAAAGGAAGTCTAAAAAGTGCACAAACTCCCACAAAAACAACACTTAAACATCGTGTGCACGCACTGCAACACCCATGCTAGCCAGGTTTGGAGAAACAGTACCCAAACATGATTGCGCGCACACACTTGCAACACCTTTGCTAACCAAGTTCAGGGATTACAAACCGTGCGACTAAATAAAAGGAAAGATGACAACCAAGCACACTTTTGGTATTGTTAGCAACGGCAAACAAGACTTGGTTACAGAGTTAATGTAAACTTATGCTGTAAAGTGTCTAAATCCCTGCCTAACTATCACCATGTGGTCATACTTTATACTTTACACAACTTATCATTGAACTACACTTTTGGCACACCGTCAACTAGGCCATCATCTGGGTGGTCCCACATATCAACTCGCCAATATTTCACAGCCGACCTAGAATAACCTGTCAGATGCTCGCAACTCATATCTTCCATTCAATAGGGAGATCACGGAAAGTGAACTTCAGCAATCAAGTTCTCCAAATGCAGAAGCTGGCCATGCAGTACCATCTATTTCATTGGTCAATAAGAAGTTTCTTGGAAAATATGCAATATCAGCTGAAGAATTCTCCGAGGAAATGGTAAGTAATATAAAATTTTGCATTAGGAAATCTTCCATTCTTAAGGAAGACTTGATGAAACCAATTGTTATTATGCTGGTTTCCTTTTCTTTTGGCCTTGTGCTTCTAGTACTCACTTTTCTGTTTTCAGGTTGGGGCTAAGTCTCGGAATATAGCATACCTCAAAGGAAAAGTACCTTCATGGGTTGGTGTCCCAACATCAGTTGCGATACCATTTGGCACTTTTGAGAAGGTTTTGTCAGATGGGCTTAATAAGGTTGGTTGGTGGTTTATTTTGATGTATATACTTGAATAATAGAACTACATGGTTGTTGCCTTGTTGGAGAAGTCAGATTCTTTTACATGTTTAAAATACACTACTGGGAAGATAGCAACGTGCAATTTAATTTCCACCAATATCTAAAGGGCCATTTTTGGCATTCAAATCACTATATTTTTTTCACGAGCCTGCTCTGTAAGTAGCATCTTCAGTAGTTGTAGCTCATAGCTTCATAGTCTCATTCTACCATGAACTAATGTTGCTAAATTACATCTATTCTTGAAATAAGTAATGCGCTGTCTTAATATTATCTTTGATTGTAAAAGAACTTCCCTTGCTCGTTTGTGAAGGTGTCTTTTAGACAGGAGATGGAATTGACTGTTATCAAAGCAAATGATAACAAGAAGCCTCTTGTTGATTGGTTGAGCAGTTTCAACTAATCCTTTTTTTTTCTTTTTGGTCTGTGACCTTTGTACTGTTTCTTCTTTTTTCTCTTTGTACAGTTCCTGTACAGTTTCCTTACAATTGGAAAAAGATCAGTAGGGGACCCTCTACTCCTGTTTCATAAAAAAATGTTAAAATGGTCTGGCTAATATTTGATTGTTCTTTCTTTTATGGCAGGAAGTAGCGCAAAACATAGAGAAGCTTAAGAACAGACTTGCTCAAGAAGATTTTAGTGCTCTAGGTGAAATAAGAAAAGCTGTTCTCAACCTTGCTGCTCCTACACAATTGGTATAGTATCTCGATATGCTTATATTTGCCTTAGTTATGACATCGATCTTTTTGTATTTCATGAATGTCTTATTTCATTTGTGTCTCAGGTTAATGAGCTGAAGGAGAAGATGCTAGGTTCTGGAATGCCCTGGCCTGGCGATGAAGGCGATCAACGTTGGGAACAAGCATGGATGGCTATTAAAAAGGTATCCTGATCTACACTTACTACTAATAACTGATACATGCTTCATATCTTTCTTGGTCATTTGCTTTTAAGTTTTAGAAACACCCGGGGCATTAATTTTGAAGTTAGCATCTCTGCCTTTCTTTATTCGTGGGGTCATTTGATCCCTCAGATAATATATAGATCCGTTACATATATGTTCTAAACATGTATGGTAAAAAGTGAATGTTGGAAAATCCTTTTTCACTGATGGTCATTGGATATCTCAATTTCATTTTTAGGTCTGGGCTTCAAAATGGAACGAAAGAGCATATTTTAGCACACGCAAGGTGAAGCTCGATCATGACTACCTTTCGATGGCTGTTCTCGTGCAAGAAATTGTGAACGCAGATTATGCATTTGTCATTCATACTACGAACCCATCATCTGGGGATTCTTTTGAGATATACGCCGAAGTGGTTAAAGGGCTTGGAGAGACCCTTGTGGGTGCCTATCCTGGTCGTGCCATGAGCTTTATTTGCAAAAAAGATGACCTCGACTCTCCCAAGGTGATACCATCTCTATCTAGTTCTTAGTATATTGCCTTATGCTAGGTGAATATCATGCAATCTGGCTTCAGTTGGATTTGAATGAACATGAACGACTCTATAGAAGTTGATGAATGTAATATATTGGGTGCTGTATCACACTCTAAAATTTCAACTGAAACTCAAAGTGTGTTATAAGAAACATTTTTCTTTTGGTTAATAATAACATTATCGTCTTACCCCGTTTCCTTTTGTTTATCATTTATTAGATTTTCCTCATTCTTTAATCATAAAATAGACTGGATTTGAACATATTTTATACAGAGGTGGAGTAAATTAATAAATAGGTGGACTTTGTGTGGGGGGGGGGGGGGGGGGGGGGGGATTTTCGTGTTGATTAGGTACCCAACCAGGCCGGATTGCATAATTGCTACTAAGGGTGTAGTTACCTGGTTTGTTGCACAACTTGTAGTTACTTGGTTACCCAAGCAAGCCCATTGGTCTCTTCATAAGGCGATCAATCATCTTTCGTTCTGACTCCAACGGCGAGGATCTGGAAGGTTATGCTGGAGCAGGATTATATGATAGGTAGGGAATACTCCTTGAATATATGTTAAGGTGCTTAACGATTGGTTTGAAATTACAGATAAATTGTTTGTTTCTTCAGTGTACCGATGGATGAGGAGGATGAAGTTGTACTTGACTACACAACTGACCCTCTTATAGTAGACCATGGATTCCGAAATTCAATCCTCTCAAGTATTGCACGGGCTGGCCATGCCATTGAGGAGCTCTATGGGTCTCCTCAAGATGTCGAGGGAGTAGTGAAGGATGGAAAAATCTATGTAGTCCAGACACGATCACAGATGTAATATGTATGTATAGCCAGCTCAAATAGGCTCTGTTGTACCCTTGTATGGTGGGATAGATGGGTTCTATAGCATGTCTTGATGTACAACACATGTACACTCTCTTATATATTGTAACAATCCTGATAAATTACATTTCTAAAGCAATGTCATTAGTCCAACCCTATGCTTAACCAACTAATAAAAGGGTGAAAAGAATTAGAACAAGTTAAGTTGAAATTCAAATTTAAATTGGGCACATATGAATACCTTTGAATTTTTAAATTAACTTTCAAACCACAAGCCAAATGAGGTGTTGCCTGAAACCAAACTTGTAGAACTTTTTATTCTGAATAACTTTCATGTTCAAAAGTTTTTGAAATTCAAATTAGAAAGTGGAGAAAACACCCTGTTTGCAACCAGCCCCTTGGAACTTTTTAAATTCTCGCAAATAGGCCCCTCGTCCCTCCTCTCTCTCCCCTCCCCGCCCGACATCCCGGCCCGGTGGCCGGCGACGCCTGACCGGCGCAAGCCGCCAGGCCAGTGGCCGCCAGCCCTCGCCCCCAAGCGCGACCTTGTCCCCCCCACCGCCGCGCTGCCCAGTCCGCGCGCGCCGCGCTGCCCAGCCTCTGCTCGCCGCCCGCCGCGCCCAACGGCCGCGCCGCGCCGTGCCGCCCCGCCCGCCGCGACCCGCCCGTCGCTGAGCTCACCTTCCGCCCGAGCCGCTGCTACAACTGCTCTCCAATACCGTGCCGCGCTATCTCCTCGCTCCCCCACGCAAATCCCCGGCGCCCAGTCGCACGCCTCCGCCCTCCGCACGCTGCGCCGGTGTCCAGACGCCGCCCCACCGCGGCCAACCCCGCGCCATTGCCGTGCCATCACCCCCGCGCGTCGCCCGGCACCCTTCCCTCCCTCCTGCCCCTATAAAAGCCGCCCCAGGCCGCCCGCGCGAGCTACCAGCAAACAGAGAACGTCGCCGCCGCCATTGTCGCCGCCGAGCTCCACCCGCTCGTGGACAACCTTCCACAGCCGCCTCCTGCCCAAATTGAAGTTCTGGCCACCACCACATCATCCCACCGGAGCTCACCGACCCGCTCAACGCCGCCCAGGACCGCCGGAGCGCCGCCGCCCGTGCTGTCGCCGCCGCCGCCGCCCCTGGTCACCGCGGACAGCTCGACCCCGACCCCCTCCGCCCAAGCCAAGTACCGGAGCAGCTTCCCCACGTGCCACTGAAGCTCCCCGTCCAGACCAGACCGCCCCAAGCCCGCCGGAGCACCGCCGTCGACGCGTACCGCCGCCGCCGCCGCCCCTGCTCCAACGCCGGCGAGCTACTCCCGGCCGTCCCCCACCCGAACAAGACCCCCACGAGGTAGCCCTCGCACCCCTGGTCCTTCCCCAGCCCTCACCCCTCGCCGCCGGCGAACCCCTCGCCGGAATTTTGGCCGGCCACCGTACCCGAGCCGCCCAAGGACCGAATTGCAGTAATTGAAATCTTTAGAAGGGTCTGCACGTAAGATTCCAAGGACCCAGATGTAAGAGAAAGATTCAAACCTAGATTCAAAATCAGTGAAATTATAAAATTCGTATAAAATTGTAGAAAATTCAGAAAAATGCAAACTCAACTGTTCTGGAACCTTTAGGATGAACTCCACAACTTTTGTTACATGCATCTCCTCAGATTCTAGCTAATTTATGCTCTAAATTAAATAGGCTGTTTAATGACCTTTATTCACAACCATTGTTGTAGACAAGTGCTGGCCATGAAAATTTTACAGTGAGGAAATTACCTGATAAGTAGGCCACCCTAAAAAGATCAATCTCAGAATCTACTTCTAGATATACTTCTTGCTAAGTTTAGTTTCATGCCATGATTAGCTAAATATTTTTATCTCTGCAGTTAGGTTATGAATCACCTAATGAAACTTTTTCTATACTGGTGCGATGGTACCTAGATGCCATAGAAAAATTTAGAGACTTTTTATCTCGCAGGAACCTATTTATTTGATTTATGTGCTAATAACATACATTAAATCAAGAAAATAGTATCTTAGCTTGGAAAATTCTCATATTCTTACTAGAAGATACTCAGTGGTAGAGGATGCTGTGTAAAAAGTTTGATGGACAAAAACCCTGTGTAGGATCCTGTAAAAATAAATCCTTAAATAACCTAGGTGTGTAATGTCATATTTACTATGCTCTGAAAACTGCATAATAAATCCTATAAAAATTACAATAGCTCCTGCATGATTAAATAAAAGCCCTGTAAAAATCTTAGTCTCAGTTTTTGCACCATTTGTTCTGTACAAAAAGAACAAGAGTCTAGCAGCAACCATGTATTATATTTTTTCATAATTAATCTGCTGCATGAAAATATCTGAAAATTTTACAGTAAGCTTGTCTTTCCCTGATGTGCCTAGATCCAAGGTTTCATGACCAGAAACTATTCGCTGTAGTAGTTACACTTAAATCATGTTTCCATGAGGAATATAAGTTCCCATGAACACCCACCCCACCTTGCTTAACGAAGTTACTTATTGCACTTTTCTACTCTATTAACAATTGCCCACAGAAATCTCAACTAAGTAACATCACAACCCAATCGCTATTTTGTGAACTACAACTTTGACGTGAGTGAACATGATCATCATATACCCTCACTATAACTTATATTGGTGCATTCATATAGAATCGACGACTCTCGCCGACGGAACGTACGAGCTGGTACCCGAATCCGAGAGTGAGCAGCAAGAAGCCCAGGCAAATTTAACTGAAGCAGTTGAAGACCCGGGTCAACGTTCAGACGATCCCCGGACTAACTTTGCACAAGAAGGCAAGCCCCGGAGCATAACCCATTCCCTTCCCTAAATTATGCAACTCACTACTCTTTTGCTTGTGCATTAAGTTTATAGGAGTTGAATGAAAACTTAGTTGTATGATGTTAGGAACCCATGCTTGAAAACTAGATGTAAGGTTCGATAGAATGTTGTGCTAATAGGACTCCGGTAAAAGCCGAGTGATTTCCTGTCACTCGCGAGAAAATAGGAGTTGAATGTCTACTACACGCTGCAATCATAAGGACAACGGACGGGCTATGGTACGATGTTTACGATTGAGGCCCGTCTGTTTAGTGAAAAATGCTAAGGCCGCAGTGTGTGGTAGTGGTGGTTAAGTCTTTGAACGTACTAACCACATGCCGAGAATATGGTAATCGGTAAGCTTAAGTACCTGATTGGCCCGGCAAGTGGACGACAACCTACCCTTTGAACTTCGGTCCCATGTGCATATGGCGAGTGCACGAGTGGTCACGACCCGGCGTCGAACCGTGGCGTGGGGCTCGTGTACTCTCGGAGGGTAGCTCCGATCCACAACCCGGAAAGAAAGGGGAAAAGTTGCACGTGTGACTCTGGGAGTAACCACGTGACGTGTGTTTAGCTTTCCCTTGCAAGGTTAAGAAATTCGATTCGAATCGTCCGTTTCTCACGGCTACTGAGACTGCTTAATCCCTTTTACCACACAGAGTAAGAAGAGGAACAATGATGATGAATAAACTTGTTGGATGAAATTTAATGCTTCACCATGAATGATATTGGATAGCTGCTTATCTAGAATGGTTAATGAAACTAGAATCTTGAGCTAAAAGTTGAAAGTAAGGACCCACTCGTAGATGCTTTTCGGCAAAACAAACCCCTGAGCCAAAAAGCCTTGCATGTCTAGAGTCGGTGGAGTAGATTCCACTACACGGGTAAGACTTGCTGAGTATTAGTATACTCAGCCTTGCTTGTGGCTCGTTTTTAGGTGAGACCTTCGAAGATATGATTGCTAGCTTGACCTGGCCGTGTACACTTCCCCCTGGTTGGTCGGTGGAATGGGATACGCCCCCGGCCAATGGAGATAATGCCGAGTGATGTCTCATACGGGCTTCACCGGGACATCCTGTATCGTCGAGTAGCTTTCGTTATTTTATTTCCGCTGCAACTTAAACTCTGAAGAACTTATTGGATATGATCACTAAAGTACTTGGTTACTAAACCCAAACTTGGTTTGTAATATCCACCTATGATAATTTTATAATATCTGCTGGAATGTGGTATTCTCTGGGCTCATCGTCGCATGAGCATTTGTATGTATGGCATTCGATCCGCCTTACCATGGTTGCATCGGGAGGTTACCCGACAGACCAATGGATTACTCCGTTTTGAAGTGTAAGGTTAACCGAGATTGCCCTAATGGTGATGGTTAATACACTTGAGCCGGATTAATTCAGGTGGTTCTGCCACATATATGCATAGATATGCTGAAATAAGCATTGGTCGTGTACTGTATATTTTGTAGAGCTCTTTGTGACCATTACGTGTTTATCTCTTACTGGGAAGAGGAATGTGTTGTGTTGTTGAGCAATATAAATTTACCTATACACTTCTACAAATATCCGCACAAGATGTTGAAAAGTGCCGAAAGTGACAAAGTTCCTGCAAATATCTAGTCTATGAAAAGGATAGCTCTTTGGAGATATCTGGAGCATCTGAATATAGCTGTCCAGTCGCCAGGAATACCAAAGGCAGAAGGAATCACCACAACACAAAATGCTAGGGTTCTTCGGCACCTCTGCTGATTCTGATCTCTGTCATTTGCAGCTCGGGAATGGATCAGTTCACCATGAACTGATTAGACCAAACAATTACAGACAAAGAAGTGTGATCAGGTGCTGCAGCACAGCCAGGGGAAGGACGAAGGACTACTACTACCAGGTTCTTGGGGTCACAGTTTATTCCACACCTCAGGAGATCAAGGAGGCTTACAGGAAACTTCAGAAGCAACACCATCCCGACATTGCTGGCTACAAGGTGCATCAGTTTCCCTTTGCTTCAATTTACCTTCTGCTTTCATTCTTTTTTTTCCTCTGTCCAACCTTTTCTTTTATTCATAATTAGGATATGTAGAAGAAAATAATATCTGCTGTTGTTACGCTGTGAGCATGGAATCTCAATTTTATTCTATAGCATGTGTTTTAGAGCTAACCTTGAAAATTTGGTATCTTAATGTTCAGGGTCATGACTACACACTGTTGCTGAACGAGGCATACAAGGTATTGATGAGGAGCCTTTCCAGGCATGCTGATGGCAAGAGTAGGGCCGGCCCGCTTTGGAAGTGGTCACACTGGGATGGATATAGTTCCTGGAATGGGCCTGTGAGAAGCCAAGCTCTCTTTGTAGATGAGAACAAGTGCATAGGTATGTACTACCATCAACATCTCTGTTCGTAGAACATGGTTGCAGATTACAGCTAACTCAGGTGCATCACAAAAGGATGTAGGGAATGCGTGCATCATGCTGCGAGGACATTTGCCATGGACGACGTTCTCGGCAGCGCACACGTGGAGATCCAGTTTGGAGACCTGGAGCAACAGATTCAGGTTGTTTGGTTTTGTTTTACGACCCAGCAAAGGTATCACGTAGTGCTTTTGCTAATTAATTGATCTCTTAAATTTTGTTGTGTAAGGGCAGCTGGCTGTGGAGTCCTGCCCCGTGAACTGCATCCATTGGGTTGACAGCCAGGAGCTGCCGATGCTCGGGTTCCTGTCCCGTCCGCAGCCGAAGGCCATGGCATCTTCGGTGGTGGGTGGGAACGGCCCAAGAACGTGTTCGCAGCAGCCGAGAACTTTGCCAAGAGACTCAAAAGGGTGGAGCAGGAACTTGAACGGAAGCAATCCTCCAGAAGCTACGGTGGTAAATCAAATCAGTGTTGGTCGCTTCAAAACATGAGCGTCAGAAACGTAAAATTGCCCTCCGTTTGAATACTGTTGCAGGGAATTCAGACTGCGAAGCTGAAACAGAGGCGCAGGCTGAGGCGAGGCCTGGTTGATGTTTGGAATGTGTTGAGGCGCTGGAGGAAAGGTGGAACAGATCAGTGAATTGGCAGTTCATTGTGGTTGGTCATTGATCCTTCGCATGGACAAAAGCCCAGCTGCAACCAGAAACCATGATAACATTTGCAACTGCAGAAAAAGACTATTAGGAATGTACCATAGACGCTGAAAGAATAAATAGTGGTATATGAATACACGATGTTTATTGGCATCACTGCTTGTACCGAAATACCAATGGAATATGTCATAGGGACACATTTACTCCTACAAGCTAAACGTGCATGATGTTTATAGCACAAGTGTTTGCAAATCTGAAGAGTGCGAAATTAACCTGTTAATTTTAGGCAACTCCAGACAAGCGTATTGACTACACCCGCTACACTGAGAAAGAGACTGTTTGGCTGAGCTTCTGTTGCAAGTTCTATTGAAATATTGAAATACAAAAGAGCCATATATATATATACACTACATACACTACTGTAGAAACCCCTATCCACTCCGGTCTTGTACGGTCACCAATGGCCCATCCGTGTTGGTTGGGACTTGGGAGGCTGACATGACAGGCTCATATGGGCTTGGGCGTAATACCGGCATAGATACTCACTCGTCCTGCCGGAACACAGTGTCAGCTAGGATACTTTCCTTGTCCTTGCCGGCACACATGTCATGCTGCTAGGGATAATGCTGTATATACCATTGCTCATCCAACCCTAAACCTTAACTCCTCATCCCCAACCTTATCACTACTCCTACCTCTCTCTCTTCACCATAACCCAATTTTTTGGCCACAACCACCACCGCTGTAGGCTTCATCACCACCTCACCCTCTCCTAGATCTGGCCACAATCCCCACCTCCTCACCCCCTACCCTCAAAATGCCGTAGAATGATGCAAAAGTCATTACTCCTCCATCCATATGGAGCTCAAGGCAGCGCTAGAGCTCACAGTCGTAGTAGATGGTACGGTGCTTGATAGTACGGTGATGTTGTTATAGAGGTCATGGGTTATGATATGCGCAAAATGTTCTGGCATTGCCACCTTCATTGCATATGCCGATGTCACTTTAATTTGTATGACAGAGGCCATGATAGTGGCGGTGGGAACGTTGGCGGCACGACCGCCACTCTTGTCGTCATCTTCCTCCTTGCCATCCAGCCCCTTGCTGTCTTCATCATGTCATCATGGTCAATCGCCTATTCAAGCATGGTGGTAAGGCGCATTGAGTCAGTCGTAAGAGCCAATTAACTTGTTAGAACCAATTGCTTTTGTTCCTCACTCGAAATGGTGGCTTAGTCATTAGTTTTAGTTAGGGTGATGATAGCTATTTGTTTTGTGATCATGAACTAGTAGTAATGGTCATAAACTTGAACAATTCATGATGAAATAGTTATATTTAACTCGTAACAACCTAAATATATTTGATTCATATTGATGTGTTTCATTGAATATTTTGTTCATAGTGATATATTTCATCAAATATTTCATAATGATCTAGTCCATGAAGTTGTCTCTGAATGGATTTTGTTACTTGCGTAGGAGTGATTAATGTTTTAACTTGCATTGCAGTTTCTTACTAATAATCTCTTTTATGTGCATTACATTGCTTGGTAGTACTCTAAACTCGCATAACTTTGCTTAGTATTGATGAATATTTTTTCTCTAAAAACGCAGGAGAGCTGCGCCTCATTATATTAAGAAGAAGGAGGGTTAAATACCCTTATTACAACACAAGCCACACACCCCACTGTTATAACAATTACATTCGCGCCCGCGTAACTAGAACAAAGACCACCCAAAACACAGTCCATACAACTAATCCACAGGGAGTAGGGCGGTCAGAAAGGACAGCCCCCGGGCTCCCGCTAATGACCAAAGTCGACGTTCCTCCCCTGCAGCGACCAAGGCACCAGCAATGCTGGGCGTGATGCCATCAAACACACAATGGTTGCGGTGGTTCCAAAGTGTCCAGGCCCCGAGGATTATCAATGAATTTAAGCCTTACTTGCCTCGCCATTAACAACAACATTTGTTTTCTCCCACCATGTATCGAAGGAGACTTCTGAAGGTTGTGGAGCTAGGGTATGAAGTCCGATCTGTCGAAGGAGGAGGAACCAGAACTGCCTTGCGAAGACACATGTGACAAGGATATGGTTGGTGGTCTCATCATGCTGATCACAGATGGGACATTGCTCTGGATGAGGCAATCCTTGAGGTGCAAGACGATCTGCGGTCCAGCATCTATTATGTGTAACCAGCCATAGAAAGAAATGGCACTTAGCTTGCGCCCAAGTTTTCCAAATACGCTCATAGGGGGCAAACTGTATAGAGCCCAGGAAAAAACTGTCATACGCTGATTTGGCTGAGTATTGCCCATTGGGGGAGAACCGCCAGATGTATGTGTCCTCTACCTCATCAAGCTGCAGCTCAAAGCCATCTAAGAGATCCCAAAGGTGCAAATAATCCACTAATCCTCAACAGTGAGAGCTCCTTGTATGTCTGAAACCCAAGTCCAATTTAACCGCGCTTCCTAAACTGTGCGTTGTTATGCTTTCCTTTTTGGTACATCAGCTAAAAGTCGGGGAGCAAGGTCCGCAATACATTTGCCATGAAGCCACCGGTCTGTCCAAAAGGCGGTATGTGAACCATTTCCACATTTTCAACAACAGTGGTGATGGCCACCGAGAAAAAGAGCGTACCGGTTAGTAACCTGTATTGGTAAATCAGCCCAAGAATGTTTGGGTTCTGTTTTCGCAAGGCCCAGACAAGGTTCTTGCGATTTGAAATGCCGAGACCACCTAATTCCGGGGGGGGGGGGGGGGGGGGGGGGCAACAAGTTTTCTCCAATGCCACTAGACAATGTCCACTGTGTGCATTTTTCCGACCACGCCACCGCCACAGAAAGCCGCGCAGAATTTTATTTACAGCTTTGATAGCCCATGGCTGAAAATCAATGGCCATTAGCAGGTAAACAAGCATAGCGGTGAGCACAAACTGAGCCTGCACTTTCTGACCAGCCCTTGTCATTAAGTCCGCCTTCCATCCAGGTAGCTGGTCTGCGATCTTGTCGATGATGGTGCCAGCACCTTTTCACCTCGCCCCATCAGTGCACTTTCAAAGTTTCAAGTGGTGCTCCATGCCCGTTGACGGTGCTGAGATTGGTGGTCCGCACAAGGCTCTATGTCAGGGGCGAAGCTAGGATAGAATTAACCCTGGTGCACTCTCCATTGGATAGAAGGAAGCTAATGTAATTTATATGGTAAAATTTGGTTTACTACTAGGAAATTGTTTTCCACCATGGTGCATGTGCACCAGGAAGGACAACGTAGCGTCGCCCCTGCTCTAGGTAAAGGTCTCCGACCGGAAGGGTCAATGCAATTTATCCAACACAATCTATCCTTTCTACAATTATCACAGAAATTGCTTCGAACATCCAACCATATTAAAATTCACTCCACACCTAGTATGCAAATTTTGGATGTTGCTCTCATCAAAACATCATGCATGTTTCCATCATACATGTATGTCCCTTTGAGTTTCTATCTATCTAGTTGGGCATCGTACTACATCCATGTGGGTGTGGGATTCTTAAGAAAGACCGTTCTCCATGAATTGGCTGGTAAAGTGAATTATTTGAGGTGCATTATTTGCTTGAATCTCAGCTCCTATTTGACTATTCAACTACCTCTTCAGGTAAGGATGGATATGGATGGCTGAACATCCAAATTATCCGTATTCATATATGCTAAAAAGGGCAGTATAGATATCCGTATTCGTTTCTGATTTTAATATGGATGTAGATGAATCCACTTTTCATAATTTTTCTCTATCCAATTTGATATCGATATTCGAATAAATATGAAATATCCGATTATATCCTATCAGCAAAGAAAAACGTGCCTAGTGAAACCATCTTAAACTTATCTCAATGACTAATTACTTAGTGTTGTACACCATTTAAATTATTTAAAAGCTATCCATATGGCAATGACTAATAATATTAATTCCGATATTACTAATAATATAAAAAATAAGTTTAATTATTTTAATTAATTTATTTAATGACAAAATTATTTTATATTATTAATTTAGTTATTTAATGATGAAATCATTTTACATGTATTAATTATTAAGTATTTAAATACTTATTTACTTTATATTTATAATTAATTTGATATATTTAACTATAAAAAGTATAGATAGATAAGTATGTTAGTTTTTATTGGGCATCTTTATGTACAAGTGCTATATACTGATCTTTACTCTACTTGTATAATGATTTTGATCTATTACAGAATCATTGATAGATGATGCTATGTTCCAAGTCGAGAAGATATCCGAATCCGAATTCGAGCTATTCGTTTTGTATTCAGATCCATAAGATCTGTATTTGTATTCGAATTCGGATTAAAATGTGGTAAAGATAATATTTGAATCCGATTTCATCCGTATTCGATCTGAATCCATCCTTATGTTCATGTCCGTAGAATGTTAGTCGCCCGCGCATATGCGTCGAGCACTGTAAAGCAACTTTAATTACTTAGTTATGTGTGGTCCAAAAAAAACTTTGGTACTTCTGTGCTAGTTTGTACGGGAAAGCTATATGTCGCATATGTTCTCCTTCTAGAGTATTTTTGTGTGGGGAAAATTTTGTCCTACTAGAATACTTTTGTGCTAGTTGTAACAGGAACAAAATATGTTCCACCCAGTGATGATCGGGAATGTTAGACTTCTAGAATTGGACAAATAGCCTAGGCGACATAGCCAGGGGTGGAGCTAGGAATTAATCATAGAGCGGGCCAGACACATATCATTAACATAAGTATGGATTGTGAAGAAATATGATAATGAAGATATGATAGATTGCTAGTTTACTTAAGATGGTATTAAAGTTCACCATATAAAATTACCCGCAAAAAAATCACTATATAAAAAAAATCTTGGCCTTACGTGGATGATAATTGATTATCTTATGATAACTAACCCTTTTATTCCTCTTGAAAAAAGAGTCAATTGTCATTTTATTCAGCCTACACATGCCAATTAATAGGACCAAAAATACTTGATCTGCATGTCATTTACACGAAACAAATTACAAGACGCATGGGGATGTGGATGAGAATTTGAAAGAGTGCTAATCACACAAGGGCAAAACATCTAAGCTGAGCCAAGGTGCTGCCAATGGCTATGTACGTTTAGCACATCACTCTAGCACTCTTAACCTTGGGGGTTTAAAAATTTTGTGTAGCATTAGTGGTGGCCGTGGCCCCAGCTGGTGAACCCTAGCTCCGCCACTGACCATAGTCCATAGCATCACCATGGTTTGTATTTCTTTTTCTGAAAAGGGTTGGATTTAATGACACAACAGACATGATATGTTCGACCCCTTAAAAGAGAACCCTTGAAGAAAACAAAATTTACAAAATTACCCTTGTAAGATTGTCCTTGCTATCTTCATCATCTCCATTAACCCGCCACGCCGAATAACCAGAAGGACCATGAACTTGAAGCTTGAAGTTGAATCGCAACCTCACGAAGCAGCACCACAGATTTGAACTGGCACCATAAGCAGCATATTGAAAAGACTGACGCGCGGTGACATAGTTGAATGTCCAAGCCTCTTTGTACGGCCAACCGGTGTATCATTGTCTTGTAAACTGGGAATCTGATGCTTCCATCCTTGGTGACCATCCAAAACCACGTATTTTGGCATACCAAGAAGCCCGAGATACAGAGACCACATGCCAATATGTGGTAAGTATAAAGCCTCCAAACCGATTCCATCAAGCTGAGGCAGACGTACCTCATAGTGAAGTTGCTGGAGCCCCGATCACCATTGAGGTCATTGAGGTCAACGACGGCGGAAAGGCAGAAACTCATTTTTTTTATAAAATAGGAGGGGTAGATCCCCTACAGGTTATATATTAAAAAGCAAAACAAACCAGAGTCCAACAGAGTTCAGGAAACAAAAAAGGTAACAAAAAATATAAAAAAAGATTACAATCGGCTTCTATCCATAATTTCATCTGAGGTTGAAGTCGGGTCTTCGCTCTTAGAATACCTAGAGTAAACTCCTTACCAAAAAGCTGAAAGCACCGAGCTAAGCTGGGCTAAGCTCCTTAAAAGATCAAATCATTACGTTGCATCCAAATGTACCAGCTCATTGTGATTATAACATCCATGAAGAAAGGTACGCTGCAATCTGAAGCTCTCAAGAATTGCAAAGGGGTCGTCATGAAGGACCTGCATATTAATGGTTGACCAGCAGGCTAAAGCAAAAGGGCAGGTAATGAAAAGATGAGGTAGAGTCTTCACTGTCTCAACTTGGCAACAGATCCCTTTCCTTTGCAAAATGTCACGAGTACTGAGTCTGTGATTGAGCAGCAACTAGAAAAAGACTTTGTGTTTATTTTGACAGACTAACTTCCAAAGCCACTTGAAAGCTGGGAAGCTGGGTGGACAGTGTCAGACCCGGGTACACGGGACTATACACGTGGCATACTTTTCCTAGGATAAGGGTTGGGATATGACCCACGCCCTACATATGTGTAACTACTCGTAGCCTAGTAGAACTACTCCTACATTAGTAAAACTAGTCAGATATAGTAGGGAACTACTAGAAAAGTACTCGGGTAGGACTTTAGGGCATGTATCCGACTAGGACTTTCATGTAAACCTGTCCTCCCAGATTATATAAGGGCGGACCCAGCGATCATCCAGGGAATCACCCAGGAGATCACCCAATCACCATCAAAGGCAATACAAACCACACAGAACGTAGCGTATTACGCTCTCGGCGGCCTGAACCTGTCTAAACCTTGTGTTCCTTTGGACCTTCAACTTCCTGATCTCGGCAACAACCTACCTACAAACTCACCACCTCGGGGGTATCCCTCGCTGGGCTTGGCGGTAAAACACCGACAGCTAGTGCCAGGTAGGGGAGTTCATCAAGCATCTACTGGAGAACTCGATGGCATCTCTCATCTTCACCAACAACGTGCTCGACAAGGGCACAACCTTCATCTTCGGCTCCTGGATCTGCGTCGCCAATGGTTTGGGTGGCTTCAACAGCCACCTAATCGACTCCAGGAAGCTGGAGGCCTCTGCAGCAACTCGACGCAGCAACCTTGACTCCTTCATCGAAGATCTTGATGAATTACTGCTCCCCGATCTGCCCAGGCAGATCGAAACCACGTCCGTTTTCGACGCGACTTCAAGTCGTGCTGCACTAGAACTCGGATCGGATTCAAACCGATCTGAGGAAGCTTCGCGATCCAAGTCCCTTCCTGACTCGGAGGAGGACTTGGATTGCCTCTTCAAGATTCGAGACGAGGGAGCCACCGGCGTCAGGGACCCCCCGTTCTCGACTATGACTCTGACTCAAACAAAGAGTACTCGTCAACTACAATTCCAGACCGAGGAGGACTCGAGGACGGGGGAGCCACCGCTTGTCGGGAGGCCCCAGTTCTCGTTATCCACTCGCAACCCAATGATTACTCCAAGTCATTTTTGGGTAATCATCCGGGTTTAACTATAACATCTACGCCGCAAGGCTGTTTCTTGTACCGGAAGGGTCTAGAGTCCTCTGAGGTACTCGAATCCGACTACCACCTTGTGGCACAATCCAACCTTCAGCAAATCGATCCCAGAGAGCCAAAAATGTTCGACTCCTCCGTTCAAAATCGACGCGCTGCCGCAACAACCTCGACTACTGGACTCGCGCCACAGTCACGACTGCCTCAACACATCGGCGGCGCCAACGACAACTTTGACAACTCGTCTCGACTAGACACTAGTCGGGACCAAGCCGCAAACTACCAAGCCGGTCAAAAACTTGTCGGAATCAACTCCGACTAGCTGGTTCCATCGACAAATCGCTCACGGATCAAGATCGGTTTGAGACGGGTCAACCCAAGACCCTCTGTGCATTAGAAGAGGATTTTGATCATCCTCCACCACTCGGAGAAGGGGAAGCCACCGCTTGTTGGGGGGCTATCGTTTTCGACAACTACTCGGATTCAGCTACTCTTGTGACCCGTGGTCTGGTAAGGGGATCAGTTTGGTTGGGCAGGTTTGGGCATTGGAAGGGCATGAAACCCTCCAAGTCCCTCAAATCAGGTCCACCACAGTTCATTGCCACACCCGGGGAACTCGCTCTTCAAGAAGGCAGACCCCTCCCCCCATCTGATGATGAAGATGAGGGCCAGGCGGTGCGGAGTGCCAAACGCTTTCCCCCCAATCGAGAAGTACTCATGGTTCACGCCGATGAGGATTGTGAAGGCCTAGAGCGGGTCCAGCTAGACGACTACGACGACTACCTCCTTGATCCACTCGATTATGACGTGGACGAAACAATGGATAGCGAATCTTCAATCAACATCAAGGCAGAAGACGCAGATGGCATCCAGAAGGAACGCCGTAGGCTCATCAGTGCGAAGCGCGCCCAACGCAGGCACCACGCAGTCGAGAAGAACCGGTAGGGGAGCGGTAACCTCCACGATTCCTCCACGGGTGACCTTCGTGCCATCATCAACGCTAGCCAGGACGCCTGCAATGTCATCACCGCCAGGTGGCAGGAGCGTGAAGAAGTGGAAGCCTACAGCCCCACCCACCATCAACACCCTCTCGACTACTTGGAGACTACTCGGAAGCGCAAGCCTGAAGCCGTGGAACAATCCACTCGCAGAAAAAAGACTCCCAGTTCAAAGAAACGACTCGAGGAAGTGCTCCACGGGCAATGCCTGTACCACCCGAAGAGCAAGCATTCTACTTTTGAATGTCAAGCCCTTCGGAGGGCCCTTGGAGCTCCGCCAAGTCCACGAAGAATGGCGACGGGACTACCTGACCAGTGATTTACTCATAAATTTTGTACCCGATTCGAGGAGTTTCATGAGGGTCTTTTTGGTGTTTCGTTTGTTTAAACCATTGTTTTGGGACCTTATCTCGAAACAAGAGATTACGCACACATAAAAGCACCCCTTTTTACCACTTAGTCAGGGTCGCTATTATGTTTATTTACTCGGGTTAATCACGACTCCCTCGCCAAACTCAGGGAACCCTGTCACAGCCGAACCATGCGACTACCAAGTGTGGTTGGCTCGTTTGGCAATGACTAGTGGAACCCGGTAATCAGCCAAATAAAGCACCTATGTGATTATCTATCAATCACTTCCAGTAATGCATAGATTACTAGTTCCTGACTAGTTTACTGTGTTACTGAAAGGGCCTTGCTCCCAAACTTCCAGCAACCCTCCGTTTACTAGTTTCCGACTAGTATTACGCATAGTTTGCTAAAGGGGCCTTGCTCCCGCACAACTTTGCCAACGGTTTCGACGGAATTCAATTTTTCCCGACTAGAAGAAGCACGGAGGAACTGTACCACCCGCATGGAAATCAACCGTGCAATCGATGACTCAGAACCCGTCGAACCGAATCCCCCTTGGTCGGAGCTCCACTACTACAAGTCGGAGGAGGATTTTGATCGTCTACGACAAGTCGGAGGAGGATTTGGATCCTCTACGACAAGTCGGAGGAGGATCTGGAACGTCTACTACAAGTCGGAGAAAGATTTGGATCACCTACTACAAGTCGGAGAAGGACTAGCCGGCATCCATCGAAAGGCTCCCGTTCCCCCCGACTACTCAGACTTCATCAACAACGCCAATCTTGGTAGGGCGGGCTTGGGCATAGGAAGGGCACGAGTCCTCCAAGCTACCTGGCTCAGCCCACCATTTTACGCCTCCATCTTGATAGGGCGGGCCAGGGCATAGGAAGGGCACGAGTCCTCCAAGCTACCCGGCTCAGCTCACCTTTCTTTGCCTACGACTTAGTAGGGTGGGCCAGGGCATTGGAAGGGCATGAGTCCTCCAAGCTACCCGGCTCAGCCCACCTTTCTTCGCCTACGACTTGGTTGGGCGGGCCTGGGTATCGGAAGGGCACGAGTCCTCCAGGCTACCGGGATCAGCCCACCTTTCTTCGACTACAACTTGGTCGGGCGGGCCTGGGAATCGGAAGGGAAAGGGTCCTCCAAGGTACACGGCTCAGCCCACCTTTTTGCGCCACTATCTTCGCAGGGCAAGCCAGGGTATCGGAAGGGCATGGAGCCCTCCAAGCTACCCGGCTTAGCCCACCTTTTTGCGCCACCAACCCCGACAACTTGTCGGGCCTAGCACCGCTCCAAGCAGGCACGACCCTCGACTCCTCGACGACTACTTCGCCATCACCAGGGCACTTGGCGACCCGCCGACGACTACTTCGACTACACAACTAGCCGGAAGCAGGACTCATTCTATCAGTGACTAGTTGGAATTGATTCCAACTAGTCGGGATCATCAACAAACCGGCGCAGATTCATCAAACAAGCGACACAGATTCATCGGCAATCACCAACAAATCAAGATCGCCAATCACCCACGAGAAGATGAAGACCCTATTCAAGGAGGTTTTATGAAGATCTTTAGGGAATTTGTATAACCATTGTCTCGAGTTTCATCTCGACACAAGGGGTTTTTTCCCAAAGAATTCGTTCAACCACTCGGTCAGGGGATCAAGGAGTTTACCCAAAACAGGGCATGTTCGTTCATCCTTACTTCAGCGCCGTACGACTTGTTTTGGCCCGCCCAAGGTATTCCTTCGGGCTAATCGAGACATCTTTGCATGGCAACTTACGACTTGTCTTGGCCCGCCCAAGGACTCCCTTTGGGCTAGCCGAGACATCCTTGCTCAACGACTACTTCTGTAACAATGCACGTACAGGATTGGGTTGTCCCTTCCTTTGGGCCAACCAAGATATCTTTGCATGGCAACACACGGCTTGTCTTGGCCCACCCAAGGAGTTAATTAAAATCAAGTGCAGGACCTTGTCATCAACCCCTTCGGGCCAACCGTGATGTTTTCGCAAGTCAACATGTGAATTCTCAAGATCCGCCCAAGGATATGACTGAAGCTACTAGCAAGATTCATCTCTCCTTTCTAATTAACTTACAGTCACCTTCACATACTGCCAGTAAGACTCCGTTTTACTAGTTCGCGACTAGTACTATGCGTAGTTTACTGAAGGGGCCTCGCTCCCATAGTTCCAGTAACACTCCGTTTTACTAGTTCACGACTAGTACTACGCGTAGTTTACTGAAGGGGTCTCGCTCCCATAGTTCTAGTAACACTCCATTTTACTAGTTCGCGACTAGTACAACACATAGTGTACTGAAGGGGCATCGCTCCCATACTTCCAGTAAGACTCCATTTTACTAGTTTCCGACTAGTACTACGCGTAGTTTACTGAAGGGGCCTCACTCTCATATTTCCAATATAACTCCGTTTTACTAGTTCTCAACTAGTACTACGTGTAGTTTACTGAAGGGGCCTTGTTCCCATAGTTTCAGTAACACTTCGTTTTCTAGTTTGCGACTAGTACAACGCGTAGTGTACTGAAGGGGGATCGCTCCCATACTTCCAGCAAGACTCAATTTTACTAGTTTCAACTAGTACAACGCGTAGTGTACTAAAGGGGTATCGCTCCCATACTTCCAGTAAGACTCCATTTTACTAGTTTCCGACTAGTACTACACGTAGTTTATTGAAGGGGCCTCGCTCCCATATTTCCAGTATAACTCCATTTTACTAGTTCTCGACTAGTACTATGCGTAGTGTACTGAAGGGGTATCGCTCCCAGACTTCCAGTAAGACTCCGTTTTACTAGTTTCCGACTAGTACTACGTGTAGTTTACTGAAGGGGCCTCGCTCCCATATTTCCAGTATAACTCCGTTTTACTAGTTCTCGACTAGTACTACGCATAGTGTACTGAAGGGGTATCGCTCCCAGACTTCTAGTAATACTCCGTTTTACTAGTTTTCGACTAGTACTACGTGTAGTTTACTAAAGGGGCCTCGCTCCCATACTTCCAGTAACGCTTTGATTGCTAGTTAACGACTAGTATCTTATGTTACTGAAGGGGTTTTTTTATCTCATACTTCTAGTAACTTTCAGACTACTAAGTCTTCGACTAGTACTCTATGTTACTGAAGGGGCCTCGCTCCCATACTTTCAGTATTTCTTCGTGTACTAGTTTTCAACTAGTTATACATGGAGTTTATTGCAAGGGCAACGCTCCCAACACGGTTTCATGTCTATCAGTTACAACATACTTTTATGTTTACCTTGCAGGGGACCTAATCTGGACTGTGCTGCTGGGCAAGTCGGATTCGACTCCGACTAGTTGGCTTCATCAAGAATCGCCCACGACTTCTTCTACTTCGTGAGAACACTTGACTACACCTCGCCAGATTCGACTCCGACTAGTTGGGCTCATCGTCAGTCGTCGGCGACTACTTGACTTTGTGAAGAATGCACGGCGACACGCTGGCGACTACTTCGACTACTCGCTAGTCGGAATTGACTCGGTGTTACGCTGGCGACTACTCGCTAGTCGGAATCAACTCGGCTCGGCGTTACGCTGGCGACTACTTCGACTAATCGCTAGTCGGAATCGACTCAGCTTGGCGTAACACTGGCGACTACTTCATCTACTCGTCTCGCCTAAAAATCTAGTCGGAATCAACTCTGACTAGTCAGCTTCATGGACAGTTCAAGATCCAGAGGCAATTGGCTAATACTTGGGCTTGGGGGCTGGCGCCACCGACTACTAGGCATATACTATGCGACTCATCTAGCTCCCAGGCTCGGGGGCTGGATACGACACGACTCTCAACAATGAAGATTGCATGCCACGATTCTTTGGATCCTTTATTTCAAAACTTGGGGATTTGGATTCAAGGCTTGGGGGCTGCGGGACACGTGTCATCAGCGACTTATTTTTCAATTCTGCTGGAAGATAAGGACAAAAGACTCAATTCTGCTCAGGGGCTACTCCATATGGAGTGCGAGTTTAATCGCACGCCATATAAAAGAAGACAACTACTCCGGGCATGAGCACCTCACAGCCTTGACGCAACCAAGGAAGTACTCGGAGGACACCTTCAAGATGAAGTTCGGGAGAACTCGGAGACGCCTTCAGAAGTACTCGGACGCCTATAGTACTCGGCTACGAAGAGCTCGGGGGCTTGTCAGACCCGGGTACACGGGACTGTACACGTGGCATACTTTTCCTAGGATAAGGGTTGGGATATGGCCCACGCCCTACATCTGTGTAACTACTCATAGCCTAGTAGAACTACTCCTACAGTAGTAAAACTAGTCGGATACAGTAGGGAACTACCAGAAAGTAGTCGGGTAGGACTCTAGGGCATGTATCCGACTAGGACTTCCATGTAATCCTGTCCTCCCAGATTATATAAGGGCGGACAGGACCCCCTCCAGGGACAAGGACCCAGCGATCACCTAGGTAATCACCTAGGAGATCACCCAATCACCATCAAAGGCAACACAAACCACACAGGACGTAGGGTATTACGCTCTCGGTGGCCCGAACTTGTCTAAACCTTTTTTTTCCTTTGCACCTTCGCGTTTCTGATCTCGGCGACACCCTCCCTACAAACACCGACAGACAGTCCTATGGCCCACTAAGTGCTTGTAAGCTTTTGCTGAGGCAAAGAAAGAGGATCCCCAAATGTAGGTCCACAAATCAAACTCCACTGTTTCAGGTAGACTGTCAAGAGAGCTGCTGAAAAGCCAGTGGGGAGACTGGCAAGTGGAAAAGGGAGTTGGGTCCAGATGTTTCCTTTGCTTTCTTAACTGAAATGGTTTTATGTTTTGCAAAGGAGTAGAGCTAAGGAAAAACCTATTGAGGGACCATGTTGGCCATAAATTATCCCAAAGAAGACAAGTTGCACCATCCTGCAGATTTACCATGGCCATTCCTTTAAATGAATCAAGAAGTTTCAGGATGTCTTTCCACAAGAAAGAACCTTTCTTTTTAGAACTAGGGAGGGAACCATTTTGGTAGTGTTTCTTCCAAACAAGATGAACCCAGGGGAATTTATGCAGGTTCTTGAGATGGAGAGCATCATTTTGGGTATACAAATTAAGAACTCCTAGACCACCCTCAGAATTGGGCAGGCAAACCAACTCCCAGGCAGCTTTGGGTGGTGTTTTTGTATTTACATCACCCCCCTCCAAAGATAATGCTTTCTGTATTTATCCACTTGCTTGATGACTGTCTTGTGTAAATTAAAAGTGCTCATGATGTACATTGGCAGGGAGGAAAAGATGGAGATAGTCACTTCAAGACGGCCCGCTTGAGATAGGAAAGTTTAAGTACTTGCTAACCTCCTTTCACATATGTTTATCAGAGGTAAGAAATCCACAACTTTTGGTTTGGTCAGGCCAAGAGGCAAACCCAAGTATGTGAAAGGAAGGGACCCAACCAAGTATCCAAAATTCTGTGCCAAAGTAGCAATGTTGTTGTCTTCCATGTTGATAGGTACCATCATAGACTTGGAGTAATTAACTTTCAGGCCTATAGATAGAGAAAAAAGCATAAGCAATTCCTTTTAGATGTTGTAGCTGGTCACTTTTGCCCTCCATGATGATTAGTGCATCTGCATATTTTAGAATAGGGAAATCTTGACTGTGCTGGAGAGGTATTGGTAAGGTTAGGTTTCCATGAAGCCTGGCTTTGTTGAGAACACTTTAAAGAAGATCAGCTGCTAGGACAAAAATAAAAGGGGAGAGAGGATCTCCCTACCTTACACCTCTCTTGCAATGGAAGACTTTGCTAGGAACTCCATTTAGCAGAATAGAAGAAGTGCCAGAAGAAAAAATTAGCTGCATCCATTGGAGCCATTGGCTACCAAAACCCTTATGTTGCATTGTCTCAAGCATTGTTGAGTGTTCAATCTTATCAAAGGCTTTTTCAAAGTCCAATTTGAGAATGATCATTTCCTTTCTAGATTGATGGCACATGTGCAGATATTCAAGGGCTCAGGCTAAAAAGTCCTGAATTGATCTAGATTGAATAAAACCATAATGGTTGTTATGGACCAGGGAGGTGATGACCTTTTGGAGCCTGTTAGCCAAAAGCTTGGTTATTATCTTGATAGAAGTGTTCAATAATGAAATGGGTCTGAAATCTACAACTGCGACTGGTCCACTCACTTTGGGTGTAAGAGTGACAAAAGAGCCATTGATGCTTCTCAAACAAATTGATCCAGATTGAAATGAAAAACAAAGATCATAGAAATCTTTTTCGGTGATTCCCCAACACTTTTTAATGAAATCTATGTTGAAACTATGCGGGCTTGGAGACTTATCAGAAGGCAGGTGCTGAACTACCAAATACATTTCTTCAGTTGTAAAGGGCTCCTCTAAGCAGTTCAGGTCAGAGGATGCTTGTAGGAGGGAGTAGAGATCAAACTGCATGGAAGGGGGTTCTGACTGTCCAAGTCTTTCTTTAAATACTTCCCAAAGAATATTGGCTTTTAAGTGATGGTTAGAAAAGGAATTTCCAAGCTTATCTTGTAGGACTGCCATAAGATTTCCTCTATGTCTGATGGTAGCATGAGCATGGAACAACTTGGTGCTTGCATCTCCCTATTTGACCCACCTAATAATGCCCCTTTGCTTCCAATAAATTCTGTGCTGCCTCAGTAGGGAGATGAGTTTTTCCTCCAAAATAGCCCTAAAATTATACTCAACTAGAGTAAGGTCTCTGAATTCTTCCAAAAGGCTGAGCAGGGAAAGAATAAGCTTGACATTAGAGATGTTGGATTTGAGACTTGAGAGTTGGGACGGCCATGCTCTAATGACTCTCAGATTCTTGAATTTGGCAGTCAGGGCTTGTGCACGATCAGAGTGAAATGTGGGGATAGACCATCCATGTTAAACCACACTGAAAAAGTGCTCATGTTCCATCAAGTAATTCTCAAACCTGAACACCTTACTTTTACGAATATCTGTGTCCACTGAAATAAGGCAAGACACATGGTCAGAAGTTCCCATCATCATAGCCCAAATTTACTGTCCAAGAAGCAGATGTGAAGAACCAATCCAGTCATTCTAGAAGAGGAGAGGTTTGCTTAATTGTCCAAGTAAATTTTCTTCCTTGAAGAGGCAACTCCACCAGACCCAGGGCACTAATGGCTTCATTGAAGAGAAGCATTTTAGACAAGTCACCTCTTGGTTTGTTCCTATCCTCTGGGTTTCGTAAGAGGTTGAAATCACCCACAAGTAGCCAATCAAAATCATCAGGTATTTGTGTATTCTTAAGCCAAGAAGTGAACAAAATTTTGCCTGTCGTTACCATAGACATTGGTGCGTACCAATGCAGTGTTATTATGCTTTGATTTGAAATGAACCGAAATATCAAATTCATTGCTAAAAGCTAGACTGCCATGAAACAAGTGTGACTTCCAAACTATTACCTGTTGACGGTCGATTTCCGATGATTTTGACCACAACCATTACTCTAGAATTCATGGTTACAAGGCCAACACTAAGCAAAATTGAGTTGAACTAATGAGTTTCACAAGTTTTGTTGACTATTAGATCTCAGGGACTCGTGGTACAAAATTTGGCTGAAACGGGAGAAATCCCATGCTGGCCGGCTGGCCTGGCACTGTGGCCAACACGGCCAAATCTTCACCTGCATGCAGAGAAACACATCCCCAAGTAATCTTGACTGGCAAACTTCAAGGCAATACATCCTAAGGCTGAAAGGCTTGTGCCTTGGATCCTTGGGCCTACATGCAGCGACTCCACGAATCTTCAGGCTCCAAACCATCATCTAGAAGAAATCCCAAGCATCAATTCAATCAAGCAGTGGAACGAATGACCGAGGTGAGCTAGAGCCAGGCCGACCAGCCTAGTCATGGCCGACCGACCTTGTACCAGAGGGCACACGTGACAATGCAACCGTAATCGTCATCAGGGACTGATCAGAGATGTCCAGGCGAAAGGCGGTGACAAATGGAAAAAATCCTAGGCCAGCCAGCCTGAGGGAGGCTGTCAGGCCTCCCATCTGCACGCCACGTGCCCCCCTTCGGCTGACAGTTACCTCAACCATCATACCTGCATCCAAGCCAAGCAACCACCCATGTACCATCCTCAAGGCCTATAAATACATGCCTCCTCCTTCATTTCTAGACACGGAGAATTGAAGCTAGTCCAAGGTGTAGTTAGCAAGATGACGTAAAGGGGCAACAATCAGGGAGCATAAAGGGCACAAAAGGAGGATCTTGGTCATTCAAGAGAGATAGAGCTGAGGAGTAGTTAGCAAGATGACGTTAGAAATCCTCTACCTATCTTATCTAGATTTCTTCACTCCCATCATATCCCCTGGATAAATAAGAGTCAATATTAGTACACTTATCATTCCTCATGAATTCGATACCCTGGAATAGTCCTAGATGAAAGCTGCATCGGCATCCGTACGCTTGCGGATTTATTTTGTTAGGCTAAGGACCGCCAACAAGCTCTTTGGCGCCGTTGCCGGGGAATGTTAGCTGTACTAGTATCAGTTCTAGTTTGTCCTTGTATCATTCCAGCTTCCACATGGATTTCATGTCTATCCATTACATCTCGGCTCCATGGCCTAATCATTTTGAGCCTCTACCTTCATCGCACCCCATCCTTACACCAGGCTATGAGATCCGCCCTAGTCTCGTAGCCATGGTTCGATCACAATCTTTTTCTGGGCGCAAGGATGAAAATCCTTATACTCACCTACGAAAATTTGAGCAGAACTGCTCTATCATCTCAATACCAGGCATGCACCACGAAACCGTGAAATGGAAGCTTTTCCCGTTCTCTTTGATTGGTGCTGCCAAAAAATGGTATTTCCAAACCGTAGGAAAGGTAGAGAACGATTGGAATATTCTAAAAGAGAAGTTCTATTTCTCTTTCTTCCCCTTACATAGGATCATTGCCCTTTGTAAAGAAGTTTTCTTGTTCAAGCAACAAGAGGACGAACTTCTAGGAGCAGCTTGGGCTCGTTACACCGAGCTGAGTTCTTCAGGGCCAAACTTGGGTATACCCGAGGCTATGCTCTTATAGCACTTTGTTGGGGGCCTCAGAACAGATAGTGCAATCCATTGAGATATGACCTCTAGGGGGTCCTTCTTCCACAAAACCGTTAGTGAGGGGAAAGCCATCCTTGACAGGATCCTTAAGAATACCGCATATACTGGAATATATGATGACTCGTCTGAAGAATCTTGAGAGCCTGCAGAAAGAGTGAAAACTTTTATCCAAACTCCAACACTCTACCCACAAAAGATTGCCGAACCAGAACCCCCTGCCTCAGATCCTAAGCCCTTCAGCGAAGATCATCAACCTTTCTTCTTGTCCATGTTTGACGATGATGAATCAACAGTGGACGATGATGTCTCATCATTGTTGGGTATTTTAGCGATGTGCGAATAAATCCACAAGTGCACAGATATCGTTGTAGCTTTCACCTCAGAGTATCCCAAGGGTTATCATATCCGACAGAATGTGTGTGCACTAACTTCTATTCTAGTCGGTCCAAGGACACACCAAGATAGGTGGCGAGGGTAGAGAGGATTCCTATGGTAGCACTATAGATGAGTTAAAGGTCGATCTCTCGGGCAAAATACTCGCTTCGGGCGCCGGCTTACCCTTGGTCTGCCAGGAGACTCTGGCCAACAGCTCTACGCTATATCTGAACGTGGAAGATTACAAAGGACTGATAGGGCTGTCACCACCTACGGTCTACCCCTAGCTATCAATGGGATATAAGGCAAACGAAGGATAACCCCTAGCCAAGACACCACGTCTACGCTATGGATTACTACTGCAGTCTAACTACGACTAGATCCCCGTAGCAATCTACAACACTGTATAAATACAGAGCGACGAACCCGCAAGTAAGAGAACTGATCTCACTCAACTACTATGCAAGAAAGAAACTACGAATACAAACTTACTTCATACCAAAAGAAACTACGAATACGAACTTACTTCATACCAAAAGAAGCCAGCATCCGTAGGGGTACAAGTTGGAGAAGAGCGCCGACAGGCCCGGTGCTTCCCCCAAACTACCCCTCACTCTCTCCCTACTCTAAACACAAGCTAGGCAAGGCTTTGCCGTTGCAATGAGGCTCAAGGCTCTCTTGGATGGTGTCTCCTCATTCTTACCCCCTCCTCTAATATTTATACGTGTGGACACGGGGGTTTCGGCCGGTGAGGTAGCTTGGCGCATGCGTAACCAACCTTGAGAGGCCTTCTGGAGTCGACACGTGGAAGGTGGGCATGAGCTGGGGCAATGTCAGTTCGGCTGACCTACAATTGCCGCCTTTCGCCGCCATCTTTGGCCAGGTGACTGACAAGTAGGTCCTTAAGTCGGTTCTTGGTGTTTCGCGCCAAGTTGATGCAGTTTACCCCCTCTGGTGGGCCCATGGATCCATGTGATGTTGAATGCTTGTGCCTGATTGGTCGGAAGGGTGTTGCCTTGCTCTTGACGTGTGTTTTCTCCTCTAATTGACCTGCATATAAATATTTTCCAACACCTGTGGAATTTTTTAGTAATAACCCCTACCACTAATGTTGATGCTTATCTTTCACGTGTTTATGCAGGAGTTGACGGCATGGATTTGGCACTTAAGCGCCATCAACAATCATTACCAAGGGAAGAAAGTGATGATTATAGAGAATCTGAGGTAGTGACTCCCGATCCCGAGGAAGAATCCTTTTCTGACCTTGAGGAGGTAAAGGAGGATTCATCATTCCACAACATGGAGTTTCAATTCATGAAAGATGAGTTTGAATTTTCTGAGGAGGAGTTCAAAGCTCCTATTTCTCCAAGTTCCTCGAAACTCCAAGAATCATATCAGTGCCTTGATCTGTTCTATGTCCCTGAGGAAAAGTCTTTTCTCCTCGACCCGCAACAATCCAAGGAATTTTATGTCAAAGGCTTAGACTATGATACGCCTTATGAATACAATAGGCTAGAGGATGACTTCGAAATGTTTTCTCTATGAATATCCTTAAGGCAGTAAACTCCATGTCATGTACGAAAGGCAATGATGAGCATGAAAATTTCATCTTGGAAGAACCACAAGATACATGCTCCTCCACAGAGACTCTATCTCCTCCCACCATTAGCACACATGTCGAGTCCATCCACCTTATGCCCTTCTATCAAAATAATTTCAAAAGGGTGGTTGTGGATGATTTTATCTATCATAAATATTGCAAATCTCAACGTAGTTTCTTGTGCAAGTCTTGCAGCTAGATATCATGAGCTTAATCGGAAAATTGGTGATGGAGCGAGCTGACACAAAACTAGCTGCAACATCAAGAAGAGGCTCCCAAGGTCGAGCTTTTGACCATAAACAAGCACTGCCGGGAGGTAACTCGTATTTTTCATTTAGTTTGCTCAATTTTTTTCCCACTTCTATCCCAAAAAAAGATCTTTACTTTTCAAAAAAATAAAATCGAAAAGAGTTTCAGGAGATAAATCTAGGACTTGCTCCCTTCGGGTTATTTTGTCACTAACCTTTTAGGTTGGGACTCAAATGAACGAAGAGTTGCAACAATTGGATGAAAGACCTATTTGCAGGCTTCAATGGGGAAAGATTAAAGGACACTACGACCTCAGACGCTCAATTGTCGGCACCAAGTGTCGCAAAATCTGAGCGTGGGGGAGGACATAGTCTAAAAGACAAGGTGCTTCCACAACTCCACAAGTGAACACAACTCTCGGTACCAAGGGCAAAGCTTAGGCAAGTCATCAACGCTAGTTTGCACTTCTCTCTCCCCACTCGAGGTTATTTCATAATGTCCATATCTTTTGATGAAGCCTCTTTTGCATGCTAAAATTAATCATGTGCAACAAATTAACTTGATCACAACTCCGCATCTCACTTGTTGGCAAGCATAAGTTTTATTCCTTAACTAATACTCAATGCTTGTGGGATCATCAATTTAGGAGGACGTTGCCTAAGTTGTTGAAAAGTGTGATATAATAAAATAGAAGTATTTCTTCCCTTCTTGATTGAGTTTTGCTTGGAGAGTTTTGTTTTGGGTGAAATTTCAAAACCCTTAGTCTCACAATTCCTCAGCAGTTCAAAATTCCTACTACAGCCAAAATGCTTCACATGATCAAACCTATACATACGCCGCCTATATAGTTGTGTTGAGTTTTGTCAAATCTTGTACCCTTATGGAATAGTGTCATTTCAATACCGATCATTTCCTACTTTGCATTTGTCCTTGATTGCTAGCCTTCCCATGTCTGTTTATGCTAAGTTCCACATTGGATTCGAGCATCCACCTTTGCCATACATTCTTCCATCAACCCAAACCCACATCACTTCATTCGTGTATCCTTGATCTTATCCTATCCACAAATATGGCCTTTAAAAATAAATACTTCAGTCATGTTCCACACATCTCCCCCAAATCCTTTAGAGAGAGGAGGCATGGAGCTATCAAGCAAAAAAAAAAAAAAACTGGCCTGCCCGTAGGCAAAGAAAAAAAGAGAGATAGAGGGCTCCATAGTTTTGAAGTGTCCAAAGTCCTAAGGGGAGATCTATGAAAAATAAGGAGTACCACTCAAGGCCATATTATTTCAAAAGCACAATATATGGTTTGTTCACCACATTCCACTGCACTTGTATTTCTTCATTCCTTGGGATGTGTCCATTTTTCTTCCCCATCCTTGATTATCCACTTCCCAATGATTGGAATATGACGTGTCACAACTTTCACTAGGACCAATTTTTGACTTAATAAAATACACAACATAGGTGAGCCTACATTTCCCCTACCCAAGCTCCACATAAGCCAATAGATTGTAGGGAGATGCTGGCAAATGGCATTACCAAGGAATAAAGTTACCACATAAGTGATCCAAGAGTGTCATCTGAGGATCATATGAGCTAACGAGTTTATTTTCTTTAAAAAAATCATCAAAACTCCAAGTATGGTTGATTAAGAGGGAGGTCATATCTTCATTTGAGTTGTTGCACTTTTCAGTCGCCAAAGGCAAGCATTATAGCCACCTCAAACCCCGTGTGAGAAATGTTTTGAAATAAAGTTTATGCTAGCCATTTACTTTGAGACGTTGTGCATCAAAGCCTACCTTATTTCTTTCTCGGCCTGGTATTCTCGATCCTACCCTTTGCTTGGGGAGAGCAAAGATCTAAGTGTGGGGGTGTATTGACGGTCGATTTCCGATGATTTTGACCACCAACATTACTCCAAAATTCATGGAGTTGAATTAATGAGTTCCACAAGTTTTGTTGACCATTTGATCTCAGGGACTCGTGGTACAAAATTTGGCCTAAATGGCCTCCCTTAGGGTGGCCGCCCTGGCACTATGGCCAAGACGACCCAATCTTCACCTGCATGCAGAGAAACACATCCCCAAGTAATCCTGGCCAGCATACTTCAAAGCAATACATCCTACATCCGAAAGGCTTGTGCCTAGGGTCCTTGGGCCTACATGCAGCGACTCCACGAACCTTCAGGCTCCAAACCGCCATCTAGGAGAAATCCCAAGTGTCAATTCAATCAAGCGGTGGAACGAATGACCGAGGCGAACCAGAGCCAAGCCGATCGGCCTAGTCAAGGCCGGAAAGCCTTGTATCGGAGGACACGCGTGACAATGCAACCATAACCGCCATCAGGGAGTGATCAGAGACGTCCAGGCGAAAGGCGGTGAAAAATGGCAACAATCCTAGGCCGGCCGGCCTCCCATCTGCACGCTGTTGATAGTGCTTAAATCACAAAATCAACTGTCAACCTCTGCATCATTTAATATAAAATTAATCACCAAACTTAGCTATAGGGATTTATTCTAATCAACTCCACAAGTTTTGGTGAATTGTGATATGCACGTACCCACATACGGAAGTCAAGGAAAAATACACAGAACACACACAAGAAATGCACAGAAGATCGTCCGCCGCGCTACACAGGATTGAAGGGCCCACAAACCAGACCAAACGGGCGGGCCAAGGCACGAAGCACCGAGGATCAACACACCAGGGCCCACCTGTCAGCTGTCCTGAGGAAGGCAGACCCGGGGGAAGTGCCATCTGGGTTCGGCCGACCACCAGGTTCGACCGAACCTAGACAACTTCCCGACTGCCCAATCTTTGGCGGGAAGATTGTCCTTATCTCTTTAGAGGCGGTGGCTAAGGTTTCCATACGAAGAGATGGCGGGAACCGCCCTTGGAGATTATAAATAGAGGCCTCCCCCCCCCCTCATACACACACACCATTTTGGAGATGAGGAAGAGAAGGGAGGACTCCACCTTTTAGAGCTACAGAGTAGAGTAGGTTAGGGAGTGTGTGGAGGAGAAGTCTAGGAGGAGAGCCAGAGTTGTCGGCCTCCCTCTACTTCTACCTGGGCGGATATGAACCTCTTTTGAGTAAGTATTCGAGTTCGTCTACTTCTACCTAAGAGTCTCTATCCTTGGACAACCACACTACCCAGGACCATCCTATCTTCTCTCTTTTCCTTTGGTAAAATAGCTATTACACCTCTGTTCCCTGAGAAATATACGATACCCTGAATACTCTCCAGGTGAAGTGCTAAAGCGGTATATCCGTGCACTTATGGATTCTATTTGTGAACGTTAAGAAATACCAACAAGCATTTCTGGTGCCGTTGCCTGGGAACGGTTGCTGTAGTTGCCTTCGAACCTAGTTTGCCCGTGTATCCTTTCTTTTACCTTTCTCTTTCTTTTATCGTTTTATTACCATGGAGCACATTTCTATCCAAAAACTCACTGCTCCCAAGGGCGAGTTCTTAGAGCCACCCCAATCATCCAAGCCCATCACAGTTTCTAGCTATGAACTCTGTCCTAGCTTCGTTGTCATAGTTCAGGAACAACCCTTCTCAGGTTTTGATGATGAAAATCCCTACTACCACCTACGAGAGTTCGAGCAATTGTGCTTGTGCCTAACCATTGAGGTAATGGCACAAGAAACACTTCGGTGGAAGTTGTTTCCTCTCTCCCTTGCTAAGAGAGCGAAACAATGGTACACCCATAATGTAGGAAAGGTAAATGGAGAGTGGGATGAACTAAGGGACAGGTTATGTCTTGCATTCTTCCATATTTATCGCATTGCTTCCCTACGGAAAGAGACCCTCGACTTTTGTTAGGACGAGAAGGAAACCTTAGGTGCAACCTAGGCCAGGTTTTCACAGTTAACCCATGCTGGCCATGACTTGTCTATTCCCGACCTTGTGTTGCTTCAACAGTTTTGGTTAGGGATTAGCAAGGTGTCTGCCCTACAGCTTGATATCACTGCCGGAGGATCGTTCACCCATAAAACCACTGCCGAAGGAGAAGCCCTTCTAGAACGCATCCTAGAAAACACCTCCTTCACCGAGTCCCTCCCGGTAGTAGAGCCCTCAAGCCACGAGGAAGTCCCACTGATTGAGTCGGCACCTTTACCTCTTACCCCCGAACCAGAAACCATGGAGGAAGAAGAATTTCAACCTCCGGGGTTTCCTTTTGAATTCGAGGAAGATTTGTTTGAAGACTTTGGAAATACGTCAAATTACTTTCATCAAAAGAGACCCCCAGTTCCAGTAGGTCCTCCTGAGCCTCTTGATAAGAATCTCCTTAAAGAGAACATTAGAGACCTAACCGTTATCATGAGAAGCGAATGAGTACAGGAGGGAGAGCTTTCTTCTGAAGCAATTCAGATATACGCTCCATCCTTAACCATTCAATGCCATATCCAGGGAACTTTTGGAAAAGTCTTATACAATCCCATGGTTGGAGCGAACATCATGTCTGCCTCCTATGCATTTTCGCATCTGGGAGAGTGACCTTTAGTTCCAACTAATAGAACCTTCAGGGATGCACCAGGTTCCAACCTAGAAGGGATTGGGATTTTGCATGACGTGTGCTTACTCCACGACGACGTCGAGGTCG
The DNA here is from genome assembly GCA_032594955.1 of Panicum miliaceum. Taxonomy (NCBI): domain Eukaryota; kingdom Viridiplantae; phylum Streptophyta; class Magnoliopsida; order Poales; family Poaceae; genus Panicum; species Panicum miliaceum. Next base: position 18,070,764 of record CM064071.1, on the reverse strand, counting down.
CCCTTGGTTTTCATGTGTTCGATGTCGATGATTAGAGCAAAACCACTTTCACTTGCCCTTATGGAACGTATGCTTAACGAAGGATGTCGTTTGGACTTTGCAATGCACCCGCATCGTTTCAAAGGTGCATGATGTCAATCTTCTCCGACATGATCGAAGTGATTGTGGAGGTCTTCGTGGACGATTTCTCCGTTTACGGGAAAACCTTTGATCATTGTCTCGAGAACTTGGACAAGGTTTTGTAGAGATGCCAAGAGAAGGATCTGGTGCTAAACTGGAAAAAGTGTCATTTCATGGTCCGAGAAGGCATCGTACTTGGGCACCTTGTGTCAGAAAGAGGAATTGAGGTGGACAAAACCAAGATTGAAGTCATAGAAAAGCTTCCACATCCGGTAAACATAAAAGGGATATGTAGATTCCTAGGTCACGCGGGGTTCTACCGATGGTTCATTAAGGACTTCTCTCAGATCACTAGACCTCTCACGAACCTGCTAGGTAAGGACACATCTTTTGAGTCTACCGATGAGTGTTTAAAATCCTTTCATATTTTAAAATAAGCACTCATTTCAGCTCCAATCATTCAACCCCCTGATTGGACGCTCCCTTTCGAAATAATGTGTGATGCAAGTGATTATGCTGTTGGAGCGGTCCTTGGCCGAACCAAAGATAAAAAGCATCTTTCAATTGCTTATGCAAGTAAAACCCTGATAGGACCTCAATTAAATTATGCTACCACTGAAAAAGAGCTTCTGGCCATTGTTTTTGCAATTGATAAATTTAGATCTTATTCGGTTGGTGCAAAAGTTATCGTTTTTACCGATCATGCTACTTTGAAATACTTGCTCACCAAGAAAGATGCTAAACCATGATTGCTAAGATGGATCTTGCTAGTCCAAGAATTTTATCTAGAAATTAAAGATAAGAAAGGAGTAGAAAATACTGTTGCCGATCATTTGTCGCGTATGCCTATCTCTAACACACAGGATCTTCCCATCAACGATTTCCTACGCGATGACGTCCTGCTGAAGGTAACAGACTCCAACCCGTGGTACGCAAACATTGTGAATTTCATGGTTTCAGGATACGTACGACCTAGAGAAAATAAGAAGAAGCTGTTGTATGAGAGCAGATGCCATCTATGGGACGATCCATACCTTTACAGGGTATGCACCAATGGCGTGCTCCAAAGATGTGCCCCGACAGCTAAAGGGTTCCAAATCATTGAGAAGTGCCACGCCGTACCATATGGAAGCCACTTTGGTGTATTTCGCACTCAGGCGAAAATATGGCAAAGTTGATTCTATTGGCCTTCGATGTATGAGGACACCCAATAGTTCACACGACGATGCCGGAAGTGCCACATGCATGGTGGCATCACCAGTCGCGATGAAATGCCTCTCAACTACAACCTTCAAGTCGAACTATTCGATGTGTGAGGCATCGACTTCATGGGACTATTCCCAAAGTCCAAGGACTGCAAGTACATCCTGGTCGCCATCGACTATGTGTCCAATTGGGTGGAAGCACTACCATGTAGAGCAGCCGATGCCAAGCATGCCAGCAAGATGTTCCACGAAGTCATCTTCCCTCTCTTTGGAACTCCTAGGTTGGTCATAAGTGACGGAGGGTCACACTTCATTGATAAGATCTTCCGAAGCTTTTTGAGGGAACTCGGGACACTACATAACATCGCAACTCCGTACCACCCATAGACCAGCGGCCAAGCAGAGACATCCAACAAGCAAATAAAAAATATTCTGCAGAAGACGGTGAATGAAATGGGGAAAGGATGGAAGAATAGGCTACCTGATGCACTTTGGGTGTACAGGACAGCATTCAAGACCCCCATAGGCATGTCACCATACCAGTTGGTTTACAGAAAAACATGCCATTTACCAGTTGAGTTGGAGCACAAGGCCCACTAGGCCGTCCGAACTTGGAACATGGACAATAAACTATCAGGGAGAAATAGGAAGATCCAACTGTCCAAGTTAGAGGAATCGAGAGAAAAAGCTGGAGACAAGGTACTTCTATTTAATTCCAGTGTGAAGCTCTTCGGTCATGTAAAACTATGCAGCAAATGGATAGGACCATACGCCGTCATCAACACGTCTCCGCACGGGGCAATCACGATCCAGGATGACAAGGGTAAGATATCCAAGGTAAATGGTCATTGTTTAAAAGTTTTCATTACACCTTGTGATCTAAATGAAGTAGTAGATGTCATTAGTTTGGTTGATTTTGATAACATACATCTTCTGGGCCAAAATGAGAGACCCCATATTTAAAATTCAATAAAATCTGCATTCCCTGGTTTTCAAATCGGTAGAGTCTTTGCCTCAAGTTTGTCTTTGTCTCAAATAAAACAGGCATAGAAACATGTGTGGGGGGAACATCTCCAAAATCACAACACAGGCCGGCACCATACAACATGCCAAGGATGAGGACCTGGTGGCCCACAAAGGGGTCGGTCGACCCCAAGGGTTGACCGAACCCATGTGGGGCCCATCCACCCCCTACTTCATTCAAAACGCTGGTTTGCACTTCAAACTCGCACACGTCCCTGCTTAAATGAAAAATTGACTATGATTAATCCAATATAAAAATAATAAAGAGGCCTTTGCACTCCATGCACTTTACGATAAACATGCATACCTTTTATTCCTTGTCTTTCACCTTGCACTTGTGAACATAAATTTTATAGGGAACCCATGCCATCTAATGATTGACTTTTGTGATATGGTTAAATGAATGGAACTAGAACTTTTCCTTGCAAAGTACTTGGATTATTTTTAAGAAAAATTTTCAAAATCCTCTAGCTCAGCTCTTCAGTAGGGCCAAACCTTCCTACCAGAACTCTTCCTACCAAAGCCAAAGAATGATCACCTTGCAAAAACCTTATGATCATGCTGCTTGTCTTTGATTTGAGCTTTGTCAAACTTTGTGACCCTAGCTAGAAACCATTCATGCCTTCATGATCAGGATCACGTACCCTCCACTAAAATATATATATATATATATATATATATATATATATATATATATATGCCAACTTCTACACTGGAAGTTTCGCAAAATATGCCATCCACCGATCTCGTAAATAAAGGCTCCATGCACACTACGATTTTCTTAAAAGTAAAAGAAAGAAAAGAAAAAGGTATGGGCTATGCAAAAGAAGAAAAAATGGAGAAATAAAAGTATGCTCAAAAGCAAGATCTGGACAAATCCAAGTCCAAAGAAAAAAGAGACAGAAAAAAGGTAGCCCATATTCAAAAAAAAAGAGGAGAGAAAGTTGTACAAAAAAGAAGAGAGGATTTCATACAAAAATCCACAAAATTTCCACACACTTGCACATCTTGATAAGATTGCATGACTTGTTTCTTCTCGGATCCAGCTTTTGACTTAGCAATATATGAAAAGCAAGTATGCCTCTTCATCCCTACCCTGAGCTCCACAGAAGCCTGATTAGCGGTAGGTAAAACAGAGGGCCAGAATTTTCAAACACAAAGAGAGATTCGAGAGAACAATTTGAGGAGCAAAGCTATCTCTTGTTTCAAAAGTAAAAACCTAAGTTTCTAAGCAAGGAAGGCTAAGGGACCTGAAGTCTGCACCATTCCAAACCTCAGTCATCAAGATAAGCTTGGTAGACACTCAAAAAGTTCAGAGGTTCAGGAGAAACTTGGAATAACTTGTATGCATGTTACATCCTGGAGTTGCATCCACCTTAGTCCTTCAACCTTTGCTCGAGGATGAGCAAAGGGCTAAGTGTGGGGGTGTTGTTGACGGTGCTTAAATCACAAAATCAACCGTCAACCTCTTCATCCTTTAATATAAAATTAAACACCAAACTTAGGTATAGGGCTTTATTCTAACCAACTCCACAAGTTTTGGTGAATTGTGATATGCAGGTACCCACATAGAGAAATCAAGGAAATACGCACATAGCACACACAAGAAATGCACAGAAGATCGTCCGCTGTGCTACACAGGGTTGAAGGGCCCACAAATCAGATCTAACGGGCGCGCCAAGGCACGAATCACCGAGGATCAACACCAGGGCCCACCTGTCAGCTGTCCAGAGGAAGGCAGACCTAGGGGAGTGTCATCCGGGTTCAGCTGACCCCCAGGTTCGGCTGATCCTGGACGGCTTCCCGGCTGCCCAATCTATGGCAGGAAGATCGTCCTTATCTCTTTGGATGCGATGGCTAATGTTTCCATATGAAGAGATGTCGGGAACCACCTTTGGAGGCTATAAAAGGAGGCCTCCCCCCCCTCCCCGCTCATACACACACACCATTTTGGAGAAGAGGACGAGAAGGGAGGACTCCACCTTTTAGAGCTATAGAGTAGAGTAGGTTAGGGAGTGTGTGGAGGAGAAGTCTAGGAGGAGAGCCGGAGTTGTCGGCCTCCCTCTACTTGTACCTCGGCGGATATGAACCTCTTTTAAGTAAGTATTCGAGTTTGTCTATGGTGGTGAATTCTTACTAAAGCTAAGTCTTTGTTATCATTCGTTTACAGGATCATTGTCCATTCTTGAACGGTTGCTTCTAGCTTAAGGACTTGAGTCTTAAGATGGAGTCTGGCCGGGGCTAAAAGTAGTAATCGATAGCGTAGACGTGGTGTCTAGGCTTGAAGTTACCTTTGTTTGCTGCCCTTCTATATTCAGGTTGTGACAGGTGGTGACAGCCCTGTCCGTCCTTCGTATCCCTCCATATTCAGGTTGGGCGTATAGCTAATAGCTGGAGGCCCTTGGCAGACCAGGTGTAAACCGGTGCCTGAAGCAAGCGAGTAGTAGCTAAGCTTATCTTTCCTAAGAGTCTCTATCCTTGGACAACCACACTACCTAGGACCATCCAAATCTTCTCTCTTTTCCTTGGGTAAAGTAGCTAAAAGACCTTTACACCTTCGTTCTCTAAGAAATATACGATACCCTGAATACTCTCCGGGTGAAGTGCTACAGCGGTATATCCGTGCGCTTGCGGATTCTGTCTGTGAACGTTAAGAAATACCAACACACGTGACGTGCCCCCCTTCGGCTGACAGTTACCTCAACCGTCATACCTGCGTCGGAGCCAAGCAACCACCCATGTACCGTCCTCAAGGCCTATAAATACATGCCTCCTCCTTCATTTCAAAACATGGAGAATTGAAGCAAGTCCAAGGTGAAGCGTAGCACTGCCCACATATCCTTAGAAATTAGGGAGAGAGGTGAGGTGAGAGTCCGGAGAGGAGCCGGAGTGTCCGCCCCTCTCCAACTTTGTACCTCCGAGAAATTAAGCTCCGGTTCGAGTAATTTCCTCCTCTTTCGTCGGTAACACTGCATTCTTTCCTTTACTTTATTTGTACTTGAATACTTGATCTCTCTAGTTGCGGGATCCCTTGACAGTGTAAGTAGCAAGTTCTACTTATTTGTGTGTGCTCTTTATCTCAGCGCGAATTAGGAGTAAGTGACTAGATAGTTTAGGCGTGATGCCTAGGCTTGATAGTAACCTTGGGTTGTGTGCCACCCCACGGAACTGTATGGTAGGCGGCAGGTGGTGACAGCCATGTCCGTCCTTTGTAGTCTACCACGTTCGGGTGCTTTCATTGCAGTAGTACCAGGTTGCTGTTGGAATCCCCTCTCACCGCTTTCTGAAGTCCTTCCTCTTCCAGCCGCCGAAGCAGCTAGAGTAGTAAAGTCAAGTATTCTTGATAGGAGTAGTTAGCAAGATGACATTAGAACTTCTCTACCTATCTTATTTGGTTTTCTTCACTCCCGTCATATCCCCTTGATAAACAAGAGTCACTACTAGTACACTTATCATCCTCGTGGATTCGATACCCTGGAATACACCTAGGTGAAACTGCATTGGCATGAGTACGTTTGCGGATTTATCCTGTTAGGCTAAGGACCGCCAACAACTACCAACATTACCACGCCTCTAGAGGCACCCACAGAGGGTAGAAAGATAAAACTGTCAAAGCTTGGGGGACAGAACTTTCAAATGAACTATAGACCAAAAGATTCCTGTTTTGTTTCTTGCAGGAAAATATATCACAAAAGCTGTCCTTAATCCTTTCTCTAATGGCATCCCATTTTCTTATCAGAATTAAGCCTCTCATGTTCCAACAAAGCACCTTCCAGGATTTAAAAATAGATGTACTAGGCATAGGAAACCAAGGCAAAGGTAGAGTAGCCAACACATACACTAGATGTGTTGGAGTGTTTCAACATAAAGGATAGTAACACACAAGAATCTGACAAGAGTTCCAGAGATTGCAAGCAAGATATGGAGATATTACAAAGCAGAAGATTAAAGGTCACTAGGACCAAAGGAAGAGACATAAGCAAAAGTATCTGAATTGGCTGCATTAAGCCTTTCCACTGCAAAGAGGTATCCACAGGCAAAAAAAGCAGAATGCACTGAATCACTTATTAGGTTTCTTCTTATTAGGCTTGGATTCATCTTCATCTTTGCTTGGTTTTTTCTTGATAAACTACTTCCCACCAAGGGCAGTGGCATTCTTTTTCTTCAGGAGTTTATCATCTGTCATAGAGGTAGCATCCACCTTACAAAATGATGATCCCAGGTTTTTGATTACAGAAGGAGACAGATTTGGAGGAGCAACTGAGAAGCCCAAGCAACCCTTCTTCTTGCAGGTAGACAACCTAAACCCCTGTTTCCGATTCTGCATTCTAATGCTTCTTCTCTTATGGGATCTTCTAAAACTTGTGCAATTTTGGCTTGGTCAGCCTTGTGAAGAAACGACTTGGACTAGGGTCCTGTTGATTGAGAGATCTTTTGCTAGGTTAATTTAGTTGGTGTGCCCTGGGAGCAAGACTTAGGAGTAGCTTTCCCTTTTCCTTTTGGATTAGAGGTTTGGAGAGCAACTTCTTCTAGAGCACTGAAATCTTCATTAACCTCCAAGTCTTTCAGACATGGCACTAGAAACGGGCAACAATCAGGGAGCATAAAGGGCACAGGAGGAGCATCCTTGAAACGAACCGGATTCCCAAATCGTGATTCCGGCTCCCTGTATCATTGTGATAGTCCCTGGATCAAGCGCTATCACATACAGAACTCATTCCAATCATAATATCATAGTCATACTTTGCATAAGGTCAATCACGGGTTTAATTATTACATAAATCCATAGGATTTGTAGTACGGAATTCATTACAAGCCTCTCGGCTAGAGCGAACAAGCAGAAAATGGGAAGCGGTAGCTAGGCTTCTGGCCGTCCTTCATCTTCTGGAACCTCCTCCACAGGCAACTCAAGCGTAGCACGGGCTTCAATCGTACCAACCGTCGTCGTTGGGGTCGAACTCCGGATCGGATCCTGCATCGTACTAGGCTATCCCCAAGGTATGGGAAAGGTTCATGTCACCATCCGAATGCAAGCTTTAAAGTGGACTATACTAAAGGTATAACAAAGTTCAAGGGATTAAGCTGGGGTTTCCTATGCAAGCGCAACAACATATGTAAGTATATAACTTCTTCCAAAACTCCGAACTCAGGCCATTCCGGCATTCTGGACTCCTGGTTCAGCACAGACCTTCCAAAACCACCAAGTCGATGCGAGGACTCCCTCTCCTCGCATCTCAACTGCCCCTGGCAGGAAGTCATCTTCAGAGGGAGGTAGAAATCATGAGTAACACTAACTAATAAGAGCAACAGAAGAGTAGGATTGTCCATGACCAAGGACGCAGCTATACGTATAGTTTTCACCCTGCAGAGGTTGTACACCTGGACCCACTCGAATCGACGCCAGCCCGGGATCAGCCGACTGAGCGACGAAACACCGGTCTACTGAAACAGGACTAGGAGCCACGGCACCATCCGGCTTTCCCGGGTCTTGGGCGCATCCTCCTGCAAGAGGTCGCCTCGGGACTGTGAAGCCTCCCTTGCGTCTCGGGGAACGTGAGGTCAGCACCTCCTTCCCCTGCACCGATACTCGATCCTCCTACCAGCTTGGTACCGCACTTGCTATCCCCGGACCGGACCCACCCTCATAATGGGTAAGTGGTGTGCACGTTTAACATAGTCCCACTATTCATAGTTACCCTCACACGGTCCTCAATTGCCGAAGCGGGCATCTTGGTCATATGCGTCTCCACCGAAATGGTCCACAACTGCACCCTTTACGGGCGCCCCAACAACTCATCCAAGTAACCAACAAGTTGTATCTGCCACAGGTACTCCGTAGAGTGTGCCAAGATACACACTCCAAGCCCTCAATGCATGATCCAGTTAAGTTCGCCCGCTCCCAGCTAAAAGTCCTATTCACCAACTCCTGAAAAGTGTATCTCCACTCACGCCAAGACTATCCATCCATTCCCACACATACACATGCAACGCATAGCAAGGCATTTCATATAATATTTGAGTGTAATAGGATTGCAAGGAGTACATGTAAATAAATGGGCTATGCAGGCTCATTTGATAGTAATACATCATGTAGCGGTAGCACATCTAGCAAGCAATGCCTAATATGTAATCAGATCGTAGATGGGTGTGAACCTGGCAGTTCTTCGAAGTCCTCCTGGGCTTCCGGGTGGTTCTGGTCGTCAATCAGCTCCTCGTAGCTGGGTCCTATTCGTAAATATGAGTAAGGGCAAGGACCAAAATGCAAAAGTGCACAAAAGTTACCAAATAAGATCGAAATCACCACAAAACCTACTCTAACGGGTAGTTCATGATTTTAGAAGAATTATGGAATTGGTTTCATAATTTTTGGAGGTTCGGTTGATTTATTATGAATTTCCTAAGGAAAAATCTATGTATGAAATTAATAAAAGAATTTTGGAAAAGAAAATCACATAGCAGTGACACGTGGCAGCACCACAGCGTGCCACGTGGCATGCTGACGTCAGCAGTGGGGTTAACACTAGATGATGTCAGCAGTGGGACCTGCTGATGTCAGCATTGACCGATCAACGTTAACCGGTCAACGGTCAACGGGTCAGCGGGTCAGAGGACCCACTGGTCAGCCTCACCCTGAGACTGACGGGTGGGGCCCTCGGTCAGGCCTGTAAAAGAAGATGAAAGGGACTCGGTTCTGGTTTCTAGGCCGAAAGCAGTTGGGTCGGCTCAAGGCCCAACTTGGCATGGCTTGGCTCAAACGGGTCTTCTCGGCCTGCGGCTCAACAGGCCGGCTCGGGCACACGGGCTAGCTCAAGCATAGTAGGCCAGCTCGGCTCAGCAGGCCGGCCCGCGGTCCATTCTCTTCCCCTTCTCTCTCTTTGACAGAGTGGGCCCAGGGGGCAGCGCCCCACGCTCCCCCCGATAGGCGGGGCCCTCTTGTGGGTCTCCCATGGGATCTGGTGTGGCGGCCAGATCCGGTGCGGTGTGCGCCCAGGGCGTTCAACGAAAGCTGCACTGGCCTGGCTGCGATGCAAACGCGACATCTCGGCCGCGCTAGGGTGGTGATCGCGCACGGCGAGGCCATGACGCGGCAGGAACGATTGGACTTGGCGGCGTGTGCGCCGGTGCGCGGCCTCCTGGTGTTCCAGGGCCGCGGCGCAGGGGCGGGACGGCGGCCCAAAGTGGCAGGGCAAGGCCTTGCGGAGGTTTAGGGGTGCACGCGTGTGCGCGGCCACGGACAAGACGGCGGCGAGGTGCGTGCGTGCGCGCGCGGCGAGTCAGGGCTGAAAGGTCTGGCCTTTTGCCATTGGCTGGGGATGAACTCGTGCTCGCGAGCACCTGGCGGTCCAGGGCCGTGACGTGACAGTGTGGCATGGCAAGGTGGGATGACGACCGACGGTCAAGGGCGGCGAGGCAGGGACACGACTCGGCCCCGCGGCTTGGGTGTGCAAGCACGCGCGCGGGTCCTGGTACCCCAGGACCGCGGCGTGGCTGTGCCGTGCGCGGGGCAATGGTTCTCTGGGCCCGCGACACAGTGCAACGGCGTGACGGAGACGGTGGCTGCAGGAAGCATGGCGGCGCGTCGGGCTCCTGCACGAGACGGGGTAGGGTGGTCCTAGGCTGGCTAAGGACGGCTCATTGGCGGTGCAAGGCAACACACCGGCAGCAGGTGATGGACGGGAGAGGCGGCGGTGCTCACCAGCTGGGCTCGCAGGAGAGGGTCTCGGTGTGGTGGTGGGTCGACGCAGGCGAGTCGGGGCCGTGCAGGACGCGCGGCTACGGCGGAGTGGAAGTACGGGCGTAGGCTCGGTGAAGCTCCCCTGGGCGGCAGCGGCGGTGCCGACGGTGGCGACGGTGGCCTCCTCCTCCTCGCGGCGGCGGTGGCTGCATCCTCCTCCTTCTCTCACTCCCCCCTCCTGGTGCAGCAGCAGCGTCGAACTCCGGCTGGATCTGCTCTCCTCCTCCTCCTCTCCTTCTTCTCTTCCTTCACTCCCTCTCCTCGGATTAGGCGGCGATGGCGGTCTGGGTAGGGAAAAACCCTCGGGGGGTATCTTGGGTTCGAGGAGGCGGTGGCTGGGGGTTTTATAGAGGCGGCCGCTAGGGTCTGGCGTGGTCGGGAGCGCGAGAACGGCGGGGATCCTCAGCGTCTGTGCCATGGACGTGTGGGGCGGATCCGAGGAGGTCCTCGGCTAGGGCCCGGGCGCGAACGCGAGGCTTGGTGGCCGACAGAGGGAGGCGCGGCGGCAAGCGTGACGCGAGCGAGGCAACACAGCCGTTGCGCTTCTTTGGCGCGGAGCGAGGTAGGCGAGGCGCTGGGGGCGGGCTGTGGCAGAACCGCCCGAATTAACCCAGCTCAAGTGCACTAACCAGTATCCTTGTAGATGAACTGGCCACCATGCACTTCAAACGGATTAAATCCGATAGTCTGTCGGGTATATACCGATGCAACCACTCAATACTTTGATCGAAACCAAGCATACACATAACTCGCATGAAGGCAAGTTCAGAGGGTTCAACATTCCAAAAGATTTTAAAAAGCACAAGTCGGTCATGAATTATTACAAGTCGGCAGTACCACTCGAGTACTTTTGAAATTCACCACAAAACTATATTCAGAGTTTTTCTGCAGCGGATAAAAGAAACACGATCAACTACTCGTCGGCAGGATCAGTACTAGTCGGGGAAGGCTCCCATTCCATAGTCCAACAAGTCCACAAGGCACTCGGCCAAGCTAGACCAGCAATCAAATCCTCAACAGGCATACTTGAAAACATTTCCACAAGCAAGGCTGGGTATACTAATACTCAGCAAGGCTTACCCAACTGGTTCTATGCACAGACCGACTACTAAGCACGCATTGCTCTAAGGTTCTAGGGTTTTCTTTTTGCTGAAAAGCAACAAAGAGTAAGTCCTTAATTTCATATTTTTAGCCACCATGTTTGATTAGAATTAGATGCTCATCTAGACGGGTTAAATGAACTTACTCTTTGTTACTCTATGTGGCAAGAGTGTTAAGCAACCTCAATTACCACGAGAAATGGACGATTCGAATCGAATTTCTTAACCTTGCAAGGGAAACCTAAACACACGTCACATCGTTACTCCTAGAGTCACACGTGCAACTTTTCCCCTTTATTCCCAGTTTATGGATCAGGGCCACCGGCCTCGAGTCCAAGAAGTCCATGAACCACGGATGATGCCAGAACATGACCCCTCTTGCACTCACCATTGGCCTATGGGATAGCGTCAAGACGGTGTAGCCTGTCCACGCACCGGTTCAATCGAGTACTTAAGCTTACCGATTACCATATTCTCGGCATGTGGTAAGTACTTTCAAAATCTTAACCACTACTACCTCACACTGCGGCCTTAGCATTTTCCACTACTCAGACGGGGCTTAAACCACGAGTACTTACCACAACCCCGCCTGCCAACCTTATAGTTGCAGTATGCGGTAAATCAATCAACTCCTATAGTTCTCGCAAGTAGCAGGAAACTACTCGACTTTTACCGTACCTATTAGCATAGCATCTACTCGATATTCCTGTTCTAGTAGTCATTACAAAGGAACCAAGGATCATGCAGCGAGTGGTTCCAATCAACTCCTATGAACATTAATGCACAGGCAAAAAGGAATAACAACTGCATAATTTGAAAAGTGGGATCATGCACCGGGGCTTGCCTTCTTGTGAAAAACTAGCCGGGGGCTCCTCCGAACGTTAGTCCGGGTCTTCAACGGCTACTATTGGATTACCCTGAGCTTCTTGTGGCTCACTCTCGGACTCGGGTACTAGATTCTAGATCCCGTCGGCGAGAGTAGTCGAGTCTATATGAATGCAAAAGTATGAGTGGTTTTACTGGTACAAGATTGCTTTATAAAGTAGTCAAAACTTAAGCTAAGTAGTCGAGTACTTCATTTTTCTTTACCCTGGGCAGTCATTTACCGGGTACTTATTTGTATTAACTGACTCCATTAAGTGAGCGGGTCGTTGTGCATGTTATACAGCCATTTTAACAGGAAGCATTGTTTAACTAAAACTACTCGCAAGGGTAGTTTCTGGGTTGCAGAACTACTCGTACAGGTAGTTTCTCAGTTGCAGAACTACTCGTACAGGTAGTTTCTGAGTTGAGATTCTTAGGTAGAGCTTATTACTTATTTACAACCTTAATGTAAAAGTTTTAGGCATCTCCATTCAGCAGGTTGCTCATGGAAGCGTATTAAATAGTTATTTTTATGATTAAGGTCTACCTGCACAGAACAACCATGCAAGACACTGGTGCTCAACTCCTTAATGATCCAACCTACTCGAATGAGTAGTTTACTGCACATTTTTGAGATTTTTTTTCCTAAGCAAGAGCCAGAGGTTATCATTTTTAGATTAAATAGAATCTAGCTGATGACAAAAGTACTCGAAACCCAGGTTGTGCTTGGATTTAGAGCATGAAATATATATGAGAGACTTCACTCCTAGTTCTGAAACTACCATCCAAGTTTCATGAGCAGTTCTTGCTTGAATCTCTTGGAACAAATAAAAGCCATTTAAACTTGATTTAAATCCACATCTAAAATCATGTGGAAATAGATCCAAAGTCTTGTTACAAAGTTGTAGATCTACTCTCAAGGGTTCCAGAACATTTTAGCTTATATTTTTAGGATTTTCCTGTGAGTTGTTATACCTCTTCAAAGTTAACAGATCGGTTCTCGAGTTCTTGTTCTAGGTTTACACATGAGTCCTTGATATTTACAGAAAACTTCTCTCAAGATTTATAACGACGCAGATGGGTCCTTGGTACAGGGAAACGGCTACTGTCGGCCAAAATCCGGTGACTAGGGTGGCCGGTGGTGCGGGGTGAAGGTGGGAGATGCAGGAGAGGGATAAACCGCACCTGTTTGAGGTCTCGATTGGGGAAGGGATGGACCGAGGCGGCCTACCGACGGTGGCACAGAGCCGGCGGCGGGGCGGATGGTAGGGGCAACGGTCGAGTGAGGGAAACGGCGCGGGGAATGGCTGTGAAGCCTCGGGGTGAGGCGGAGAAGGTGGGGGAAGGGTTATTTTGGGCAATGTGGGGGCGGAGTGGTGCGTCCAGGCACGGGTGCTGGCTTGCCAGAGGTGGAGGTTGGGGCGACGAACTGAGGTGCCCTGGGGTGGCTTTTATAGGCGCTGGGGGGGGGGGGGGTGGGAGGGCGGAGAAGCTGGGCGCGACAGAATGGAGGGAGCGGGCGCAAACGGGATAGGGTCGCGGCAAGGGCGCGGTTACGCCGGCTCGTCGTGGCTCGCCCGTCGGGCATCGTCGGGTGCGTGGCGCGCATGGGCAGGCCAGGGCGGGATACGGGAAGGGGCAAATCGCCTGTAGCAAGCCCGGTCGGGGGCTGGTCGGCCCCGTTTGGGAGTCGCGCCTTGGCGCGGCTCGCCGGCGCAGGTATTCCCTGCCGCGTGGCGGCGCCTCACAGCCGGCGGGGGCAAAAACAGGGGAGGGGAGAGAAGGCAGAGGGAGTAAGAGAGAAATGGCTGGAATTCAAAATGAGTTTCCTTAAAATTTCAATCAGGAACTTGAAAACTCTAAACAAGAAAGTTGTAGGGAACATGAAAATCTACAACTTTTGTTTTAGCCCAAAGTTCATTTAAGCTATGGTTTAAAAGTTATTTTGAGTTTCCGAAAACAAGCATTTAAATGACCCGTCATTTTATGTGAATTTTTGAATTGTTTGACTTTGACTTCAACTAGACTTTTGTTGCTTTTTCTGTGACAAAGGTGCCATTAAAATTACAGGTTCAAATGTGATCAAATTTTGAAAGTTACAAGAATTTGATTGCACGGTTGCAATTGTTTATGCATGAACACAAATTCATTTGCCTGCCAGGTATAATTGACAGGTTGTTTTAAACTTTTCTTGCTCTTATGTGACTGATTTCCTGGTTTGGATCTTCATTTAATCTTTTAGACAGCTAGGGTGTCACAGCCTACCCCTCTTAAAAAGAATCTCATCCCAAGCTTCGGATGAAAACTAAGTGCGAAAGGTGTGTACCTTGGAGGGAACTGAGAAAACTAGGAAACTTTTGATTAAGATAATCCTCTGTCTCCAATGTGGCTTCTTCTTCAGTGTGATGGTTCCACTGGATTTTGATTCTTCTTTTTTGCATTTTAATCGCCGCTCTTCGGGTACTTCTTTCCTTCTGGCCGAGGATTTTGATGGGTCGCTCAACATAAGAGAGGTCTGGTTTCACCGTGATTTCTTGTTGTTGAACAATTTCGGTAGGGACTCTGACACATTTCTTTAGTTGAGAGACATTAAAAACATCATGGATGGTTGCAAGCTGCGAAAGAAGTCGTACTCTATAGGCCACGGGTCCACATTCTTCATTGATTTCATACGGACCAACATATCGAGGGGCTAACTTTCCTTTCACTCCAAATTGTTGCACACCCCTAGTTGGTGAAACCCGAAGGTAGACATGATCACCAACGTCGAATTTCAAGGGTTTTCTCCTCTTGTCAACATAACTCCTTTGCCTAGATTGGGCGGCTTTAAGATTTCCTTGGATCAATTTTACTTTTTCTTCTGCCTCAACTACCAAGTCTGGTCCAAAGATTTGGCGCTCTCTAGTTTGTGACCAGCTCAATGGGGTCCGACACCTTCGACCATATAATGCCTCGAATGGTGCCATCTTTAGGCTTGCTTGATAGCTGTTGTTATAGGAGAATTCTGCTAAAGGTAAACATTTGTCCCAATTCTTGTCATACTGAATGACACAAGCTCTAAGCATGTCTTCGAGAATTGTATGTACTCTTTCTGTTTTGCCGTCGGTCTGGGGATGATAAGTTGAGCTTCGAATTAATTTGGTACCAAGGGATTCTTGCAATTATTCCCAAAAGCGTGCTGCGAACTATGTGCCGCGATCAGAAATGATTGTCTTGGGTACACCGTGTAGACAAGCAATTCGATCCAGATATATCTCAGCGTATCTCTTGGCCTTGTAAGTGGTGTGTACGGGAATAAAATGAGCGGTCTTTGTAAGCCTATCTACAATAACCCATATAGAGTCGTGTTTCTCAGATGTATTGGGCAACCCAACAATGAAGTCCATACTGATATCTTCTCATTTCCAGGATGCTATGGGCAGAGGTTGAAGTGTACCAGCTACCTTTAGGTGGCTAGCTTTCACTTCCTAACAAGTGTCAAACTCTGCGACATAATGGGCAATTTCCCTCTTCATCCTGGTCCACCAAAAATTTTGTTTAAGATCCTGATACATTTTCCTACCGCCTGGATGAATGGAGAATTTGGAAAGATGTGCTTCATCAAGAATCTATTTTCGGAGTTCGCGATCTTTCGGAATGACAATGCAATTTCCAAACCATAAAATCCCTTTGTGATCCTGATGAAAACATTTGTACTTCTCCTCTCCTTGAGTTAGTTTCTGCTTGATGATGTTAACACCCTCATCGTGTGAATTGGCCATGATGATACGGTCCTGAAGAGTGGGCTCAAAAGAGATGTGATTCAAAGTTCCTTGAGGAATTATTTCCAACCTTAATTTCCGCATTTCGGAGCATAACGTCTCATTGTAGGATGCGGCAGATAGGCAATTGCAATGAGCTTTGCGGCTGAGTGCATCCGCGACTACATTAGCTTTGCTTGGATGGTAGTGCTCCTCAAGATCATAATTCTTGATTAATTCCAACCATCGTCTTTGTCTCATATTCAGATCGGCTTGTGTGAATATATACTTGAGACTCTTATGATCGGTGTAAATATTGCAATGGGTGCCCATAAGATAGTGCCTCCAGATCTTAAGAGCGTGAATGACGGCTGCTAAATCTAGATCATGCGTTGGGTAATTCTTTTCATGGGGCTGAAGTGCTCTTGAAACATAGGCAATAACCCAGTTGTCTTGCATAAGTACACAACCAAAACCAGTTCCAGAAGCGTCACAGTAAACGTCGAATGGTTTGGTAGTGTCAGGTTGAGCTAAGACTGGGGCTGTAGTCAAGTGTTCATGAAGAGTGTGGAAAGCTTTTTCACAATCTTCATCCCACATAAATTTTTCTCTCTTCTTCAACAATTCTGGAGAAATCTGGGATGAAGCGGCGATAATAACCAGCTAAGCCAAGAAAACTACGAATCTGATGAACAGATGTGGGGGCTTTCCAATCCATCACATCTTGAACTTTTTTGGGGTCAACTGAGATACCATTACTGGAGATAGTATGGCCCATAAATTTCACACTATCCAACCAGAATTCACATTTGGAGAACTTAGCATATAACTCATGGTCTCTGAGGCATTGGAGAACAATGTGCAAATGTTTAGCATGGTCCTCCTCGTCCTTGGAATAAACAAGAATGTCGTTGATGAAGACCACTACAAACTTGTCAAGTTCCGGCATAAAAACCGAATTCATGAGATACATGAAATAGGCAGGAGCATTCGTGAGACCAAAAGGCATGATTAGGTAATCATATAGTCCATATCGAGTGGAGAAAGCGGTCTTTGGAATATCACATGGTCGAATCTTGATCTGATGATACCTAGAACGAAGATCAATCTTGGAAAAGATTTTTGCTCCAGATAACTGATCAAAAAGAACATCAATGCGAGGAAGTGGACATTTATTTTTGATAGTCACCGCATTGAGAGGTCGGTAGTCTACGCATGACCTCAAACTATCATCTTTCTTCTTTACAAAAAGAGCTGGGCAACCCCAAGGTGAGGCACTGGGATGAATATAGCCTTTGTCTAGAACTTCTTGCAGCTGTATTTTTCAATTCGGCTAATTCTTTTGGTGGCATTCGATAGGGTCATTTAGAGATAGGTGTTGTGCCTTGCTACAGTTCAATGAAAAATTCTATGTCTCGATCAGGTGGCATGCCGGGTAAATCATCTGGGAAAACATCGGCATACTCGCGTACTACCGGGATTTCTTCCAGTTCTGTATGGACCTTAGTAAGAGCACATGAATTTGTGCATTCTTGGAAAGGCAAATATAGAGTGGTGATTCCTTGGGTAGGGGAATTGATTTCAACGGCTCGGGAGGCAAGATCAAAGGTTACTCCATGCCGAGTCATCCAATCTACTCCCAAAATAACATCGATGTCTTCAAGTGCCAAGAGGATCAAATTTGTGTCAATGACTTTGCTACCCAATTTAATTGGCACGTTTCTTACGAGTTGATTTGAAGCAATTTTACCTCCCGGTGTAGCTATCATATACGACTTTCTTGTGTGACAGAAATGCAAACCCATAGTTGCACTGAATTTAGCACTAATAAAATTGTGTGAGGCACCAGAGTCAAATAATATAACCGCGGGCTTGCGGTGGATAGAAAATGTACCCGTCATGACCGGTGCGCCATCAG
Source organism: Panicum miliaceum (assembly GCA_032594955.1). Taxonomy (NCBI): domain Eukaryota; kingdom Viridiplantae; phylum Streptophyta; class Magnoliopsida; order Poales; family Poaceae; genus Panicum; species Panicum miliaceum. The sequence continues at coordinate 18,053,059 of CM064071.1, read as the reverse complement.
GAAGTTCTGCTAGAGTGGTAAATTTATCCGCCCACGCTTGACCTGAACAGTCTACTTCTTGCCTTGGTTTCGGTGGTTGGTATTGGAGCCTTGGCCTTGAGCTTGCTGCTTGGGCTGAGGGCAATCCCTAACAAAGTGAGTGGAACTCCCACAGTTGAAGCATCGGTTGTTGTTGTTCTGGCGGGGTGGCTGCTGGGTATTCTGCCTTGTACCATTTTGCTGTGGAGCAGGGGGTCTTGCAACACTCTATTGCTGATGGGGCCTGATAATCCAACGCTCTGGCTGAGGGGTATTCTGAGGAGCTTTTGGTGCTGCGTTTTGTACAATTCGATACCTCGGTGGTTGAGCACTCGAGGGTCCGGCTGGAGCCTTCCTCTTATTCTCAGCTCGGTGAGCCGAGATGCAATCTTCCTGGGTGATTGTCAAATTAACTACCTTGTTGTATGTGTTGGTCCTGATGGGATTGAGTCGTTCCTTGAGCTTGGTATTATGGCCTCTGAGGAAACCATCACGGTTCTTATCATCGGAGTCAGCATGATAGCCCGCGTACTGACAAAGATTATTGAAAGCCTGGGCATACTGGAGTACAGTGCGGGTACCCAGAGTAAGAGCCAGAAATTCATTCAACTTTCTCTCCATAAGACCTTCAGGGATATGGTGGGCTCGAATGCACCCTTAAATTCATCCCAGGTAACAACATGGTTTGCCGGAACCATGGCAATGTAGCTGTCCCACCATATGCGCGCAGTACCACGAAGCTGCTGCGCGGCAAATCGAGCCTTGTCGGCCTCCGAATATGGTAGTGTCAATAGTGCAAATTTGGATTCAATGGTACGAATCCACGCATCCGCATCCAAAGGTTCCTCCGTCCTGTTGAACAGAGGGGGCTGCGTCTCAAAGAAATCCGAGTAGCTAGCAGCTTGAGGTCGGGGTGCATGGTGCACACCCTGCTGCTGATCGTGGTGCTGCTGCCCCTGACAAGTTGTCGCAGCAACTCGGTTTGAGCGGCCATCACCTCTACCAAATTAGGTAGGGGTGGTGGGGGTGGCGCCTGCTGCGACCTGCTACCGCTCGCTCCGAATCCATCAGGGTTTCCAAGAGTTGCCCCAACCATCTGAAACATGGAGGTTTAATATCAGCAAAGGGTTCATAAATCTCCCATGATTCAAAAAGATAGTACGGGAAAAATAAAATATAACTCTTGATAGGCTTGTTACAAACTGTGTACACTCTGTGGCTGGGTAGGAGACAAATCCTAGCTCACATCCTGTTCACCACCAACCTTCCAAACGTTGGTGGTGACTAGAAAATATAGCGACCTAAAATCGTGGCCTTCAAACACCTCCGACTACTCCATCTCCGACTGCATTTTCGACTACCAGGACTACCAATCCGACTACTATGGCTCCCTCATCGACTACATTGCCGACTGCTTCCACCTTGTTTCCGACTAATACGATTACACCATGGCCTGCTTTTAGGGCATCTACGACTCATCCGACTAGTTTTCTCATACAACCATTTCTTTTCCGGCTGCCTGGGTGACATGTCCGACTACTCTTTCCTTAATTTCGACCACTTTGACTACCTCTTCTCTGATTTTCAACTGCTTGCCAATATATACATACTTCCTGTCTAATGCCTACCTAAATCGAGTGCCCTTAGCTTCTAGGCTACACTCCCGGTAACTGGTGGTCCTCAACTCTAAGCTAGCCTATTACTACCTGCACAAAAGTTAGGCTATACTAATAGGAGTATAACAAAAGTACTCCAAAGTCTTCTCCTAGTAGTCATCAAGATTGTTGACAGACGACTCGCTGCGCGCAGGGGAGTGAGCTCCCATCTGTGCGGGCTGCGGGACTACCATATCGTAGTCAAGATCAGAAACGCCCTCAATCTCCTCGGGTTCTTCCTCACTGTCAATGTCCATCACATCCGGTGGAGCGTGAAGGGCTGCCTGCTGGGCGTGATGCATGTCGATATGTTCGTTTGCATCCTCCAACTCGATGTTCAGGTCATGGATTTGTTCCTCCAAGAACTCGATCATGGCCTCGCGCTCCCCCACAGTGGTTTCTAATGTCTGCACTTGGCCTTCAAGCTGGCCAATTCTAGTGTCTTGATCCCCAATCTCCTCAACTAAATCTTGCATCTGCGCATCCCTTAAGTTAACTGCCCACTGGAAGGACTAAGCCAGATCTATCACCTGTTCCATCCCTTTACTTTGGAGTGCATGTAGTCGGTACAGTGCATTCATGCACCGGGATGAAAAGATAATAGTCTCGACTGGAATTTGGTCTGCCAAGTGACCCAGATGAGCAAACCTGTCCAGCCATAACGGATCACTTTGTTTAGCTGCCGAAAACAGACCCGCTGGAGCCAGAATCACCTCTAAGGGGTGCTGCTCATAAAAGGTGGTTAGAGCCTTCATGGCTGTAGCCTCCCACAAGTCGATGAGGCGGTGCCCCACTACTTCCGTCTCTATAACAAGCCATGATGGGTTGAGTGGGTGTTGGGGAATGGTCATGTGCACTCAACACAAATGGACACCCGTCTCCATAAACTCTTGCCCCACATAGAAAGGCAGGTTCGGGTAACCAGCGGTGCTCAACACACCCTACAAGATGGAGGGGAAGCCCTCCTAATGCAGGCACGCTGAGTGTTCGTGGCCCTTCTCATCAACCACCAGAAGAACGGGCTCGGCCATCTACTCACAAGCTAAAAATGTGAGATAACGAAAATTGATGCTCATCCAAATAAACAATCTGGTCAGTGCACAAAACTAAGCATATCCAATCGCAAGAGTAACCAGTGCAATCCTAAAGTACTCATGCCCCAAATTACTGGTCAAACCCAAAGCTGAATTATACTCTAAAACAGCTATATGCTTAGATTGGACTGGAAACACGAAAATTAGTCGAACTTTAGTTAACGGTTTAGTTGTTTTGGGTGGATTTTTGGCACAGTTTATCCATACTTGGTTTCTTTATTTGAATTTTAAGATTTGCAGCATGCACGTCCTGTCCGTCCTCACAACTTTCCAGTGGCCATCGACTTGACCTTACAGAGTTAATTCGGTGGCTTACTTAGCACGTCTCTCCTTGTAAAACTAGTCGAGCTCTCTTCGTTCTTAACCTATTTTACTCGTGGTACCATGGTTAGCGTATCTGTAGACTACTCTCGTAGATATCCTAATACATATTGCCACCTATACTTATTCCCATAGGGCTTCACGAACTAGATATAATCCCTAACAAGTCCAACGCATTTTTCGAAGAGCAGTTTTGTGGTCAAGTTTTAGAAAAACTCATTTTTAAGGTTTGTTGCAGACTCTGGTGTAAGCTTTTCGCTTTGATACCAGCTGTGGCAGAACCGCCTGAATTAACCCGGCTCAAGAGCACTAACCAGTATTCTTGTAGATGAACTGGCCACCATGCACTTCAAACGGATTAAATCCGACAGACTGTCAGGTATATCGAGATGGTGTAGTCTGTCCACGCACCGGTTCAATTGAGTACTCAAGCTTACCGATTACCATATTCTCGGCATGTGGTTAGTACTTTCAAAAGCTTAACCACTACTACTACACATTGCGGCATTAGCATTTTCCACTACTCAGACGGGGCTTCAACCACAAGTACTTACCACAGCCCCGCCTACCAACCATATAGTTGCAGTATGCGGTAAATAAATCAACTCCTATTGTTCTCGCGAGTAGCAGGAAACTACTCAACTTTTACAGTACCTATTAGCATAGCATCTACTCGATATTCCTGTTCTAGTAGTCATTACAAAGGTACCTAGGATCATGCAGCTAGTGGTTCCAATCAAATCCTATGAACTTTAATGCACAGGCAAAAAGGAATAACAGTTGCATAATTTGAAAACTAGGATCATGCACCGGGGCTTGCCTTCATGTGAAAAACTAGCCGGGGGCTCCTCCGAACATTGGTCCGGGACTTCAGCGGCTGCTGTTGGATTACCCTGAGCTTCTTGCGGCTCACTCTCGGACTCGGGTACTAGATTGTAGATCCCGTCGGCGAGAGTAGTCGAGTCTATATGAATGCACAAGTATGAGTGGTTTTACTGGTACAAGATTGCTTTATAAAGTAGTCAAAACTTAATTTAAGTAGTCGAGTACTTCATTTTTGTTTACCTTGGGCAGTCATTTACCGGGTACTTATTTGTATTAGTTGACTCCATTAAATGAGCGGGTGGCTGTGCATGTTGTACGGCCATTTTAACAGGAAGCATTGTTTAACTAAAACTACTCGCAGGGGTAGTTTCTGGGTTGCAGAACTACTCGTATAGGTAGTTTCTCAGTTGCAGAACTACTCGTACAGGTAGTTTCTGAGTTGAGATTCTTAGGTAGAGCTTGTTACTTATTTACAACCTTAATGTAAAAGTTTTAGGCATCTCCATTCAGCAGGTTGCTCATGGAAGCGTATTAAATAGTTATTTTTATGATTAAGGTCTACCTGCACAGAACAACCATGCAAGACACTGGTGCTCAACTCCTTAATGATCCAACCTACTCGAATGAGTAGTTTACTGCACATTTTTGAGATTTTTTTCCTAAGCAAGAGCCAGAGGTTATCATTTTTAGATTAAATAGAATCTAGCTGATGACAAAAGTACTCGAAACCCAGGTTGTGCTTGGATTTAGAGCATGAAATATATATGAGAGACTTCACTCCTAGTTCTGAAACTACCATCCAAGTTTCATGAGCAGGTCTTGATTGGGGAAGGGATGGACTGAGGCGGCCTACCGACGGTGGCACAAAGCCGGCGGCGGGGCGGATGGTAGGGGCAACGGTCCAGTGTGGGAAACGGCGCGGGGAATGGTTGTGAAGCCTCGGGGTGAGGCGGAGAAGGTGGGGGAAGGGTTATTTTGGGCAATGTGAGGGCGGAGTGGTGTGTCCAGGCACAGGTGCTGGCTTGCCGGAGGTGGAGGTTGGGGCGACGAACTGAGGTGCCCCGGGGTGGCTTTTATAGGCGCTGGGGGGGGGGGGGGGGGGGGGGGGGGAGGGCGGAGAAGCTGGGCGCAACTGGGACAGGTCGCGGCAAGGGCGCGGTTACACCGGCGCGTCGTGGCTCGCCCGTCAGGCATCGTCGGTCGCGTGGCGCGCATGGGCAGGCCGGCGCGGGATACGGGAAGGGGAAAATCGCCTGTAGCAAGCTCGGTCGGGTGCTGGTCGGCCCCGTTTGGGAGTCGCGCCTTTGCGTGGCTCACCGGCGCAGGTATTCCCTGCCGCGTGGCGGCGCCTCACAGCCGGCGGGGGCAAAAACAGGGGAGGGGAGAGAAGGCAGAGGGAGGAAGAGAGAAAGGGCTGGAATTCAAAATTAATTTCCTTAAAATTTCAAATAGGAACGTGAAAAACTCTAAACACGAAAGTTGTAGGGAACTTGAAAATCTATAACTCTTATTTTAGCCCAAAGTTCATTTAAGCTCTGGTTTAAAAGTTATTTTGAGTTTTCGAAAATAAGCATTTAAATGACCCGTCATTTTATGTGCATTTTTGCACTGTTTGACTTTCAGTTCAACTAGACTTTTGTTGCATTTTCTGTGACAAAGGTGCCATTAAAAATATAGGTTCAAATGTGATCAAATTTTAAAAGTTAAAGAGTTTGATTGCACGATTTCAATTGTTTATGCATGAACACAAATTCATTTGCCTGCCTGGTATAATTGACAGGTTGTTTCAAACTTTTCTTGCTCTTATGTGACTGATTTCCGGGTTTGGATCTTCATTTAATCTTCTGGACACCTAGGGTGTCACACGCGAGCGCGCGCGGGCGGAAGCAGCGAGGGAGCGGGGTGCGGCGCGGCTGGAGGTGAAGTTGACGAGTGGGGTCGGAGTGGTAGTGGCAATGCGGGGAAGGTGAAGCGTCGCGTGGCGTGTGGGCGGCGGGGCGGCAAGCTGGGCTGGGCCGCGATGTGGGCCGGCTGAGAGGCGCGACGAGCAGGCCACGTGGGCCGTGCGGGCTGTGCTGGTAGGGAGAGAGAAGATGGCGCGGGTTGGGCTACCTCTGCTGGGCCGGGATGGTAAGTTGGGTTGGGCTGAGGTAGGATTAGATTGTTAGGTTTTGAAATTAATTTGAATGACTCAATTCAAATTAATTTCCACCAAATTTTCAAGCAAACCAAACCAAATTCAAATTAATAAGTTCCAATGAGATTCGAATAACTCCAAATAGTTCACACTAACATTTTAATGGTCCTTAATTAAAACAATGTTGAGTTAAAACACTAAGATTTCAAGATAAAGAGAACCCAAACTTATATTTAGAGCTAGCTAAAGCACATACACGAAAAGTTTTTGAAAATTCAAAATTTTGCACATTTATAACATTCCGAAAAAACCCGGGATGTTACAATCCTGGTCATTCAAGATAGACATAGCTGAGGAGGACAGAAATTGCTTTGCCCACATAAAACTCAAAGGGTTCATCAGGAGAGGAGTAAAGAAGTCGGCCCACTTGTGAGGAACCGAGAAAGGGGCAGCAGAAGGCCTAGGAGCTAGGAATTTGGCTCAGAGTCTGACACCTTTAGCATTGAGTTTGGGCTAGGCTTGGGAGAGGTCAAGCATTTTGGAAAGATAGAAAAAAGAAAGACAGGACCATGTTCTGCTTTAATTAGTTCAACAAAGCCTAGTTGAATCTGATTGTCAGGCTGAATGTTATCCTCATCCACAGGATCAGGCATAAGCTCATCCTTCTGAATCTCATCATGATTAATTTGAAAAGGCAGTATAAACACCTCCACATTGTTATTAACCTCAATAATAGGTTGTCCCACAAATTTTTAGTTATCAGATGAATTAGATAGGGCACCAGCATTAATAACATCCTCAGGCATCCCCCCAGCATCTGAAAGGCATTTCCAGCTTCCAAAATGTCTGCAGCTTGAATCAAGTCCTCTATACCCCCCAAATTATCCTCAAGTTCCACATTCAAGTCAAGATCATTAGCAGGATTTTGAAGATGATCATTCAACTCTATGAAAGCTTCACCTAGCAAAGCTTGTGGCTGATCCACAAGAAGTTGCTGAGCATTGTTAAGAGCAGGATCAGGAGCTACTTCTGCCTGCTGTGGCAAAGGCGAAAGGCCCAACCCCTCTGCATTCATGGGTTGGTTCTCACCCTAGGCTTCTGCATTGTTGTTTCCATTGGGTCCTAGGCCAGGCTGTCCATAGCAAAAGAAATCAAAGAGATTAGGTTAAATATCATCTGGCCCATTTGGTGGCTGATCCTCATCAGGGGGCCTCCACCAAGCATTTTTGACTAAAGAATCTCACATTGATAGGTCCAACAATCCCCCTCAAAATTCTCACCTTCAAAGCAAACAATAAACCAAGGGATCTCTAATAAATCAACCACTCTAGCCTTGACAATGATCCTGGCTAAGTGATTTGGATCCTCTTCCCAAATCAATAACTTGCCAAACTTTGCAATTGTTTTTTATACATCACGTTGTTGCCAGGAAGACTCATAGAAGGAACAAAAACCAGCAAGACATCGCCACCAGAGACGACCTTGAAAATCCTAATGTATTAGTATAAAAATAGAGTTGTACACAACACTTTTCCGCTTCCCTTCTCTGGTGCTAGAGAATGGCTGTTGCTGCTCCCTTTTCGCCTTGCAAGAAGAGTTGAGCTTTGAGAACCCCTAGTTTGTATGGGTTGGAGATCTATTTACCAAGAGTCTTGGTCAAAGACTAAATGGGCTGCCTAAGAACGGCCTGTGTGTGATCTCAAAAGGAGCAATAGTCTTTGTGTTGGTCCATATGTTCTTGCATGATGTCTTGTTGCTCATGGTACGCGGAGATCCTATGCATCTTCTAGGAGAATTTCCCTTTCATATCTTTCATTGTCCGAGATTGGTGCGGGTAAAATCACACGGCTGATATTTTCTGAGTGCAGTAGGTAACATCGCATAGTGTACGATGCTCCCTAGGACAGCATTAAAGCACGTGTGACAGTGTGAGCGCGAACTCTCCCATCCGAGGAGGCAATTGAGCGAGGACACGTGGTGGACTGAGACAGAACAACAGGAGCAGTGGGCTATTTTGATTGAATCGGGAACTTCAAATGCATTTTTTTTCAGAACCGTTTGAACTAGAGTGGTGTTTATAATAAATGTGACGAAATGAGATCCAATATGCATATATTTCTCTTTCTATTTATATTTGAAAAACAATAATATAAAAACACTTGTTCAACACTTCTATAAGAAAATGTTGAAACAATATTTAATGTTGATCTAGCTTTCATGAAATGTTGAACCAAATGTTTCACAATGTTTCGGCCTCTTGCATGCATGCTAGCTTTTGGCTGACGTGGGTTGTAGGCCGGTTCGACGGGCTGTTGTTGGACTATAGATGAGAAGTTAACTATCTACCGGAAGGTTGATAGGAGCCCCCCATGGTATGTCCATTGGTCTTGAGTGTTCCACGGTGTCGCGTGGGATAATTGGCCGGCTCGTCTACATGGCCCTTTTTTTTCCAAAACACAGTACACAAGCATACACACGCATACGTGCAGATTTATCCCTATAAATACACTCACGCAACTCTATTTTTATGAGCACCTTTGAAAGACGGAATCAGTAGATCTCGAGGTTAACGAAGTAATCATAGTCACCTCTCTATAGTTGGCCAGAAGACACGATACCCGTGGGCCGCCCCACGACACGGAATTTTAGCCCAGCCCTACCCATGCCCCATGCCATACTTGGGCTGCTCCCTTAGCCCATGGGCCGGCACATATGTTGAGCGTGGACAGGAAGTTGCCATTGTTCATTACACACAAGTACACACCAGGAAAACAAATTACTCTTGACATATATACAGTGAAGAACCAAGTGCTAAATATCATATGTGCGGTGAGCTGGTTTTGATCAGCGCATCTAAGCACAAAAGATAATGGTGCCAGGCAGACAAGTTTTTTATTGCTAGCCTTACGGATTCATGCATGGGAATCCTGCTGAATAACAAAGAACTGGATCTTAAAAACTTCACGGCCATGTCAAGCAATATTGATGCCCCAGCTCATCCGATCAGCTAGCACAATTTTCATCCAGCATGCACGATGCCTAGTTTTCTAGCAAAGCACAAGCACTCAAAACTCTACTAGGAAGAAAGACTCTGTCTAACTTAAAAGACAATGAACTTAGCACTAATATGTGGTAGGTGGGAATTGAACCCTCGTTGTGGGGGAGAACCCTTGAAGGGGTTATGACTCAATGGAATGCGAAAAGTAAGGACCTTTTCATAAAAGAAGCTTTTCACGATGAAAATGGTTCCTCTATAGTAACTGTAAAGGACTCAGCCCACTAGCACGTAGCCCTGCCTTTTTTTGCCAAGGTGAAGACAGAGATGAGAACGTGGTCGGTAGTAGGGTGCGCGTTGTGTTTACGGATGTAATCTTGGGTGTGTAATTACTTTTTGCTCTTCATATGTTTTCTTTCTTGTATGAAATTATTTCTCATCTAGGCTCTCCTTTATAATTAATAAAATTGGCAACTCACCTACATGTTCATTTAGAAAAGCACGGATCACGCGGTTTTATTGGTTTTTGCCTTAAACTAAGCAAAACTTAAATATTTCTTCACCCAAAACTTTACTAATTGTGTGGGAACACATCAATCCACTAAAAGATCTGCAATGTAGCACAATCTTTTGAATTTTTCATGACACTCCAAAGCTAAGGTTGCAAAATTTAAATATCTCGCTAAGATAGGCAACTAATACATATATTGAACCATGGCTATGTTAGATAATTATGCAAATTTTGGTATATTTTAATTACGAATATTACTAGCAAATTCATGACGTAAATTAGTGATGTAGCATTAGCCTGATCTCTCGGTAGGTATGGTAAATTCGATTGGTGGAGTCTCGACATTGGCGATCCGGGCATCTAATCTGTCACGGTTACAATGAAAGATGTCTATTTCTCGACGGAAAACTAGGACAAAACAAAACCCAAACCCCAATGTGGCGGCGGTTACTGAGTTTATACCCAAGAAGGATGAAGCTAGGGTTGGGGCGCCCACAATATGGGCTTAAGGCCTGACATGATACAAAGGCCGTTAAGGCCCAAAACTGGTGATACAACACCTTGTCGTGGTCGCACAGGATGATCCACAAACTTTTGGAGCTAGGACCAGAACTTTATCGTGGTCGCCAGCCTAAACTCGTCTTAGACCTAGTTCAAACGAGCAACAATACAACTCACCACAAGACCACAAAAAGACGCAAGCACTTCTGAATTTTTTTTCTTATTGTTTTTTTCTTTCTTTTATTTCTTGGTGCGGCTTTTTTCTCTCTCTCTCTCTTTTCTTCATCTTTGCCTTTTTTCTTTATCTCTTTTTTTTATGTAGCAGAAAGTACCACAGAAGATATTACAGCTCAAATACAAAAGCTCAAGTGGTATCAGGATTCAGGTTACCCGTGAGGTATATTATCTCTTGATGTATCACTGACCCGATTTTCCGATAGGTATGGCAAAATCGATTGGTGGAGTCACGACGTTGGCGATCCGGGTTTCTAATTAGTCATGATTCAAACCCCTAAAACCGTTACACTGCTGCTCCGTTGGTTATCAACCAAGCACAACTTGATTGACCCTCACCAAGAAGGCTTTTCGTGCAAGCGAATCGAAGAACACAAGCAAGAAAGAGTAAACTTGCAATCTGAAATTGCAGATGTATATGAAGCAAATAACAAGATGGGGTTCAAGCTCTGATCACAATAGGACTAATTGCCACAGTTGTGTAGAACAAGAACGGGGGCCCCGATTCACAGCAAAAGGACTCGACGTCACAGCTACAATGAAAGAGATATGTTTCTCGATGGAAAACTAGAATCAAACAAAATCCAAACCCTAATGTGGCGGCTGCTACTGAGTTTATACCGAAGGGGGCAACGTCCTAGGGTTGAGGACGACCAGGTGGGGGCGTCCTCAACCTGGGCTTAAGGCCCGACACATACAACGCCGACTTGGCCCAAAATTGGTGACACAACACCTTGTCATGGTCACACAAGAAGTAGCCATATGAGTTCTTGATGTACTCGGAAGTAGTCGTATGAGTTGTTGAAGTAGTCAGAAGTAGTCGTACGAGTTGTTGAAGTAGTCGGAAGTAGTCGTACGAGCTTCAGAAAGTAATCGATTGAGGCACCGAGTAGTGGTACTTGTTGAGGAAGTAGTCGTAAGCAGGCGATGAAGAGGTACGGGCGACGATGTCAACAGACGGAGTTGGTGCGCAGGGACTGATGGTAAACAGTACCAAATCTCGGATGTGAAGACCAAGTTGGTGACGACTTGTAACTCGTAGAAGACCAAATCTCAGGTGTATCGAACATGGTGATGTCCTCATCAACGTCTTAGCTAGCAACTGTGACTAGTACTTTGGATACTTATTGAACTTTGCTAATCTGCTTTCGATAATTGTTGCTTCTTCCCATCATATTGTGCCTACCTAAAGCTACACATATACTTCTGTCAATACAGGTTCATCTTGCAACTGTTACACTTAAGCTTGATAACAGATTGTGCCTCCCTATTGGCTTTGGTAAGAACACTTGCAAGATGGTGGTAAGCCGCTTGAGATATTGCATTCCGCTTTCACCACCACCTGGTAGCTGTTAGTTGATAGGAATAATACCTTGGTGTTGTCTTTTGTTGTCTTCTAACCATGTCAGGATCAGGGAAAGGAGTGGAGTCCCCTTCGGACTTCAACGAATGTGTGTTCCGGGATAAGCTTACGAGCCTCTTCTTGATGACCAGCGCACCTACATCAATGGGAAATTTGATGAGTTCATGCGCACTGTTAACAGTGTGGTCACTCGGATTGAACATGTTGAACCACGGCCTCCTCCACAGCAGCCCCGACAACAACCACCTGATGGTGAGGTGGATGAGAAGGACGATGACGATGATGATGACCTTGATGCTGATGCGCGCATTGTGGACCGTCTTCAGCGTAATCGTCATGGCATGGGAGGTAATCGAAATCATGGTAATAATGATCCTTTTGCTAAATCAAAGATAACCATGATTTCCTTTGCTGGTAATGCTGATCCTGAGGCTTATTAAGATTGGGAACTTGCTGTTGAACAAAAATTTAATTCTTATTTAGTTCCTGATGATCATAGAGTTAGACTTGCTACTAGTAAGTTTACTGGTTTTGCTCTACTTTGGTGGAATGATCTTTGCACTGCTCCTAACAATGCAAATGCTATAGGTCAGACTTGGAATCCTTTAAAACAACGTATGAAATCTTGCTTTGTGCCTCCTTATTATCAACGTGATTTGTGTTTGAAGTTGCAAAGTTTAAATCAGGGTGACAAAGGAGTAGAGGAATATTATCAGGAGCTAATTATTGGTTTAGCACGTTGTAATATACATGAGGATGATCAAGATACTTGTGCTAGATTTTTTGGTGGTTTGCATCGTGATATATAGGATATCCTTGATTATAAAGAATGGACCAGATTCAGCCAATTGTATCATCTTGCTCTCAAAGCTGAAAGAGAAGTACAAGAACGACGACAACAATAGACTTTCAGATCCAACACTGGAAGATCTTTTCTGCATCGTTCCAACCTCAACAAGCCCAAGGCACTTGTTGCTAAGCCACCAACAACACCACTGGCCACTACACCAACTTTCGAGGTGAGTAATATGTCTTCTATGCAGTCCCAACAGCAAAAGAAGATTGTTCCTACTGGTGCTTCATCGAGCCCCTCCACCAACATCGTGTGCCACCGCTGCAAGGGAATGGAACACGTCATGAAGGATTGCCCGAGTCGTTGTGCATTCATTGCTACCAACGATGGAGGATATGTAAGTGCTAGTGATGTTGAAGATGATTTGGCTCTTGCTGTTAACCATGTTGTAGAGTCGGATAGTGAAGGAGAGGCCATTGATCCTATGACTTCTACTGTGGGTTACAAATCTATTCTTGTGCAGCTTGTGTTGAGTACACAGGTTGAGCACGAACCGAAAAAGTTACAACACCATAATTTGTTCCACATATTTCTCATTGTCAAGGATTATCGTGTTCGTACAATAATTGATAGTGGGAGCTGCAACAACTTGGTTAGTTCAGATTTGGTCAAGAAGCTTGGCTTGACCATACGTGCTCATTCCAAACCTTATCACCTTGAATGGCTCAACAATAGTGGTAAGGCAAAGTTAACTCGATCAACAAGAATACACTTTTTCATTGGCTCATATCATGATTATGTTGATTTTGATGTTGTACCTATGCAAGCATGTTCGCTTTTATTAGGTCATCCATGGGAATATGATACTGATGCTTTACACCATGGTAGAACTAATGCCTATATTTTGCTGCATAAGGGCAAGAAAATTGTTTTACTTCCCTTAACACCTGCTGAAATTGTAAAACATGACAAAGAGCTTGCTGAAATTTGTAAGAATGATCATGTTTTACACCCATCTGGTGCTACATCCTAAGAGATTAAATTGAAGGGAGGTGTTTTAATTGCTAAAACATCTCTGAATGCTGAAAATTTAGTTGATGCAGCACCATGCCGTACCATGCTTTGCAGACATGTTTCGTTTTCACATGATCATAATCCCATGTCTAGCAATTTGTGTCCTGTTGTTACTAACCTTTTGCAGGAGTTTGATGGTGGGATGGAGTCGAGGACGACTCCAATTCAAGAAGGGGAGGATGATGAGGATATCACCAAGGTGCGTATGCATGAGCCATGTCCTTCGCCAAGTTACAAGTCGTCATCAACATGGATTCCGCATTCGGTTCGGATTCAGCAGACCACCCTGGACGGAATCAGCCACATCTCCCTTATACGACATCGAAACAAGGCATTCTTTGATGCGTTGGAAAGCTAACGACGGAAGCTTTATTTTGGTTCTGGTCCTAGCTCCAAAAGTTCGTGGATCATCCTGTGAGACCATGATAAGGTGCTGCGTCACTAGTTTTGGGCCTTAACGGTCTTTGTATCGTGTCAGGCCTTAAGCCCATGTTGTGGGCGCCCCCCTGGTCACCGCCAACCCTAGCTTCATCCTTCTTGGGTATAAATAAAAAAGAATAAGAAAAAAAATTCAGAAGTGCTTGCGTCCTTTTGTGGTCTTGTGGTGAGTTCTATTGTTGCTTGCTTGAACTAGGTCTAGGACGAGTTTAGGCTGGCGACATAGACTATCTTGGGACTACTTTTCAGCCTTGCAATTCTAAATTAAATTTTTGATATTCCTTGCTACCATATTGTGCCTACCCAAAGCTCCACATATACTTCTAATCTGTACAGGTTCACTTTGCAACTGTTACACTCAAGCTTACAACAGATTGTGTTGCCCTGTTGCCTTTGGTAAGAACACTTGCAAGATGGTGGTAAGCCGCTTGAGATATTGCAGTCCACTATTCCACCTCGCAGTCTCAGTAGTTGCTAGTCGTTAAGGATTATACTTTTGTGTTGTCTTTTGCTATCTTCTAACAATGATAGGTTGTTCATATCCACCAACTTACGATGGCATAGGTGCTGATGAGTACATTGAGTGGGAAATAGGTATAGATAAAATATTTGCTAATTGTTTTATGTATGCAAGGAGAAAAGTTAAGAATGCAACTAACGTCTTGCGAGATTCTGCTTTAACTTGGTGGGAGACCTTAAGTCCATCAGATAAACCTCAAACTTGGGACGATATGAAATTTCTCATGAGAGAAAGTTATGCTAATCCATCTCATATAATTAACTCATATGATGAGGTGCATCAGTTAGAGGATCAGTCTATTGTTGTATCTCTTGCTATGCCTAATGTTTTGCAGGATTATGAACAAACACAAGAGGACAAGGATGATGCAAAAGAAAATGAGAAGCTCACAACCTCATGTGCAAATTCAGAACCATCGCTTCACAATGCACCTATCACTCCTGCTGAAACTGAGAATATAGGTAATGCCCATGGTGCTACACTCACGGAAGGTGAGAATTATCTTGATGTGCTGAATTTTTCCACAAATCATGCTATCATAGAGCAATTGTTAGCGGAACCTTCTCCTGATTCATGTTTGTCACAACATGACTCGCTTTCTATTTCTCATGATAAAGATAAATTTTGTGACAATGCTTATGCGGTACCAATGAATAATCATGCTATATGTGTTTTGGAACCCAACACTTGTGCTGAAATTGTAAAACATGATAAAGAAATTGCTGAAATTTCTAATAATGATCATGCTTTCGACTCATCTGGTGTTACATCCAAGGATAGTATGATGATGGAAGGTGCTTTGCTTGCTAAAACATCTCTGAATGCTGAAAATTTTGTTGATGGTGCACCATGCCGTACCATGCTTTGCAAGCACATTTCGTTTTCACATGATCCTACTCCTATGTCTAGCAAATTGCGTACTGCTGTCACTAACCTTTTGCAGGAGTTTGATGGTGGGATGGAGTCGAGGATGAGTCCAATTCAAGAAGGAGAGGATGATGAGGACATCACCATGCTGGATACACTCAAGATTTGGTCTTCTACGAGTTACAAACCGTCACCAACTTGGTCTTCATGTCCAAGATTTGGTACTGTTCACCATCAGTCCCTGCGCACCAACTCCGTTTGTCAACATCGTCGCCCGTACCTCTTCGGCGACTGCTTACGACTACTTCCTCAACAAGTAGGACTACTCGGTGCCTCGATGGATTACTTCCTCAACAAGTACGACTACTTCCTCAACAAGTACGACTACTTCTGACTACTTCAACAAATCGTATGACTACTTCCGACTAGTTTAACAACTCGTACGACTACTTCCAAGTACTTCAACAACTCGTACGACTACTTCTTGTGTGACCATGATAAGGTGCTGCATCACCTATTTTCGGCCAAGTCGGCCTTGTATCGTGTCGGGCCTTAAGCCCAGGTTGAGGACGCCCCCACCTGGTTGCCCTCAACCCTAGGATGTTTCGCCCTTCGGTATAAACTCAATAGCAGCTGCCACATTAGGATTTGAATTTTTTTTAGTTCTAGTTTTCCTTCGAGAAACAGATCTCTTCAATTGTAACCGTGACGTCAAGTTCTTTTGCTATGAATCAGGGCCCCCGTTCTTGTTCTACACCACAGTAGCGATTAGTCCTTTTGTGATCAGAGCTTGAACCCCATCTTATTCTTTGCTTCATATACATCTGCAATTTCAGATTGCGAGTTTACTCTTTCTTGCTTGTGTTCTTCAATTCGCTTGCAGGGAAAGCCTTCTTAGCGAGATCAATCAAGTTGTACTTGGTTGATAACCAACGGAGTGTTTTGGGCCTAGAACCTACAACTTCACATCCATGATGAAAACCGGAAAATCTTCATCTAGATGGTACATCATTGTGACATTTTTTAAAATGTCACAGAAAATTCGTCATAAATCAACAGATTTCTTGTAGTGTACCTACTCGGGCCATGCCTTGCCGGGTCCGCCGGACTATCCCGTGCCAGGTGGCCTGTTTGGCCATCTATAGTCACCTCGCTAACGACGGACACGTCGTCTATTACTGAAAAAATAACGCGGCTTAAATTCTAAAATAAATCTAAGTAAATGCGTTAAGTAGAGCACACGAACTCGAATGCTCCACTGTATGGAATCTGTTGGCCACATGGTTCTTTCGTGCGGTAACGGCGTTGCACACATTAGATGGTGCATGGTCGTCGTGAACTTTGTGTAGGGCGGTCAGAGCTGCGCACGCAGCAGGGTACACGAGAAAAAGAAACATAAATCCCACACGGCAGCCACATCCGAGGGAGCAGCAGCCGTGCAGCCTCCTCCACTATCCGCTGCAGTCTTCCATGCTGGCTGCCGTGGCCGGCACCCAAGAAACAGAGGGAAAGCCGCGGCGCCACAGCCACAGCATGGGTAGGAGAGTGAAAGCAACGGCACCGCACCGCCGCCGGGGGGGGGGGGGGGGGGGGGGGGGGGCGGGCCGCGGCGGGGCGGGCTGGTCCCATCTTAATGATCCAGATAAATAAGATTAATGATCCAGATAAATAAGCTTACTAATCATTAGTTGTTTTTTATAACTAGAACTTCTAATCATTTAGACCGAGTATTGTTAGATATTTAGATTTTTATAGATATAAATGTCATGTTCTACTATCCTATTTACCGGATATACAAGTTATTTTTTATATAGATAAGCTGCACATTATACTAAACTATAAAAATACTCGGTTTATTTTCTCTTTTGGCCACCTGTCGACATAGGTGAAATATGATTATCCATGCTATATTACAATATAAATAAGTATGTTATCATACTATATATTTCTACCAGAATTATTACTGGACTTGTTTGAACTGTGTCACGTGACAGCGTATTCTATGAGTGCGTCTTGAAGAGCTGCTTCTCTTGCTTCTCGTATTTATCGTTTGGAGCCCCATCGCTCTTCAGTATAAAAAATTTATCTGGCGCAGCTTTTTACTTACACCAACACTCTAGACACCATTACAGATAGATTTATTATCTATTGATTTGATAGGGCTTGATTCGGCTGTCTAAGTTTGATTTCTAGGTCTGCCCCTGCACCGGCGGGCGCGGCGCTTTATCGGCCGCCGCGCGCGCACCGGACCACCGTGACGAGACACCGGCACGCCGGGCCTCAGATCCCTCCTCCCTCCCCTGCCTCCGGCACCAAAAGGCACATGCAGGCACAGCCGCGGCCCGTTCAAACAAACAAACCAGCAAAAGCGTGCAGCCGCCACTGCGTGCCCAAGACTTTGTGGTGGTAAAAAAAGGTAGTGGCAGGCATTATCTTGGGGTTTGGATAGATCTACCTGCGTACTACTGCGTGATCAAGCCGATCATGGGTTGCTCTCTCTTGGCTATTGTCCTGGCAGTGGTTGTGTGTTGGCTGTGATATGGATCTCTGCTGGTGCGATGAGGCCCTGGCTTTCGCACAACAGAGCGACCACACGCTTTGTCGCCCGCGCGAGATGCATGTGCGAGCGTGACCACCGCGCTCCACTGTTCCAGTGACCACTAGTATGCCTAGCTAACGGTCTAACCAAATATGCATAGCAGCGTGACATAATGTAGGCTGGAAATAAAGAGCAAGCTATACAGAGAAAAAGAAAGGAGGAGCTGGCGACGGAAATTAATTTATTATGGAGGCAGTGCTGGTGCTAATGTTTTTAGTGTGCCAGCAAGCGCAAGTACGAGCTAGCTAACCGTCACACTCACAATCAACTGGCCTGCAGGAAATAGGCGCTTGAATCCACCCGTCCCACTCTGTATGCAACCATGTAGAAGTACTACTCCACTTCTCTGTATTTGTGTATGTAGTTGCCGATCCGCAAGTACAAACCACAGGTAGGTATAGGTCGTCGACGACCCGACCGCATTCATTGACACGCAGGAAAGGAGCTGAGCGCCAAGTCCTATCACTCACCAGTCATTCAGGCTGCTATACATCAGCCTATCACCATGTCACCACCGCAGCCGGCCAGCGAGAGCAGCTATATGTGCAGGCGAATTTAACTTCCCGGAATAGATCTGCATGGCGAAGTCCAAACCAAAATGTCCACAAAGGTGTTGGGAAGAAGCAGCTACTAGCTTCTTCATATATCCACCACCAGATCAATGATCACCCTAATGAAACACATGCTCAGGCATATTCTCAGAAAAAAAAATCAATGATCAAAAAGTGTGACGTCAGAGACCAATAAATCAAGGCATATTCTTTGGAAGTAGGGAGTACGTACTACTACGTGCTGATAAGGTTCTGATGGCATGGCTAACTGTAGTCTAGAGTTGTAAACAGCTTGGGGTCCATGGCAGGCCCAGTGACCAGTGGTAAGCAGGCCAGGCGAGGGCAGGGTCCCCTTAACCTGCAGCCTTGCTTTAGCTGCACGCTTGGTTGGCGCTGCAGGGTTTTACTGAGACCAATAAATCTATAGCACCTAACGCTTTGTGTGGGAACTCCAACACTTTACTCTTCGATTTCGCAGTTCGCCCCGCGCTTGAATTTTTCCCTGTTTTTTTTTTCCTTTTGAAGGAGAGTCGCATGGATGGTTTTAAAAGGCAAAGGTAGGATAAGCACTTAGCATATAAGAGGTCACCTCTGCTGGTGTAACAAGTGAGACACTCACACTCCATAGACACACACAGAGAGGAAGGACAGCCAAAGAAGACGCTCACAAAACACAATCGCAAGGGACGAGGAAGCTTGCTCGCAAGGCACCAGGGAGGAACAAGACAACCACGCACTATTACTATTTCTACTGCTTGTGCTTTCCCAGTGTGTGCCCGTGCGCGCGCGGCGAGAAGCAGACAAGCAGCTGCGGGAGCAAAACGGGGCATGGCTTCTCGCGGTAGCTTCTACTTTGTTCCCTTGCTCCTCCTGCTGATACTCTTGCTCGCGTCTCCTCCTACTGCTGCATTGGACTCATCCAAGACTGGGAGCAGCGATGCTGGCAATGCCACTGCTGCTGCTGCTGCAAGGCTGAGGCCGGGGAAGGAGCTGCTCAAGTACAAGAGGATCAGGGCTCTGCTCAAGAAGCTCAACAAGCCGTCTCTCAAGACCATCAAGGTCTCTGCTGATAACCTGAAACTAACTTCCATCTTTGTTTGGCTAGGTCTCCTTTCGATCTCCCTTTGCGGTTCTTGATTTGCTAACTTGGTTGCATGTTTGATTCTTGTGGCAGAGCCCGGATGACGACATCATAGATTGTGTACCCTCTCACCTCCAGCCTGCATTTGACCACCCAAAGCTCAAGGGACAAAAGATTCTGGTAACACTAGCAATAGCTTCGTTATACTTGCCATTTACTTATAAATTTACATGTTATGTTAAAACAAATTTTTGTTCATTCAGGATCCACCGGAGAGGCCCAAGAACTACAACTTCACCATTACCGGCAGCGGCAACGGCAGAGGAGGCGAGGTGGTGGTGCAGGCGTGGCATGCCACCGGCGAGGCGTGCCCGGAAGGCACTGTGCCGATTCGGCGAACGATGGAGAAGGATCTGCTCAGGGCAAGCTCCCTAAGGAGGTACGGCAGGAAGCCGGCGCGCCGGGGTGTTCGCCGTGATTCCACAAGCAGTGGCCATGAGGTTTGTTGGTCCTACAAACCTTGTTCTCCATTACCATACAGAAAGATAGGAAAGGAATTAATAATTCTGTGCAAAGTTTTCTTTGTAACAGACGGTATATATGCCATAATGCAATCAATTCGTAACTGTCTTACTGACATGGTAGATGGCACTACCAGTGTTGTGCAATGGCATGCACATATTGTTAATTACTCCAGAAAATATTTCAGTTGTTACTCAAAATTGCAGCTCCAATATATAGTGGATTAGATTTCCTCAAATGTATGCATTTATACAGTTGGGATTCATCATCTTCCCCAATTGTATCATAAAAAAAATGGAAAGAAAGAAAACAGAAGTTTCTGGTGCAGGGATAAATTAGTAACCTGAAGTGCCAAAACTAGAAAAGTTACAAAAGAGAAGCCCGTGCACTTGGAATAAGATAGCACAACAATTACTACTTGCATGAATCTACAGAAGCTTCACTTGGGAAAAATCCATCTGAGAAATTTTACATTGCTCCTAGGATCAATGGCTGGTTTTGGTCTCTTCTGTAGTCCAGATTTTTTTTAGATCCACTGGCATCTTACATATTTCTAGATGTCCTCTGCCTGACTACACAACCTGGCCATGAAACACATACTCTATTTCAGTCACTGGTCAGCGCAGTGGTTAGACTCCTGTCTACTACTAGTAGCACAGTTTTAAGTGGCCGCATGTGCAATCTCATCTCGGTCTTGCTGTTGTTTATTTTTTGAATCAGGAACATAGTTTCCATGCTTATCGAGGTGATTAAATAAGTTCTCTTCGTGTTAGGATTTGATGCTTGCTGCTAGGTCAATGACAAAGCTCTCAAATTTCTAGGATGGATTCGAAACATGTAGTGGCCTGTCATTAAACAGATAGGCCAAATGGTTCCAAAGAACCATGCGTTTACATAACGTTAAGTGCTCATTTCCCAGTGCAGCTACTGAAGCTTCGATTGGCATCTTTAGGGCTAGATATTTGACTTCATCAATTGCAGTAGTAAACAGTCAGCCAATCAAATATTGTTGATTCTGTAGATCAACTTTGACTGCTGTCTAGGCTCTAGACCAAATTTGACATCTTTTAGTTACAGTACTTTAACACAAAACATCTTTGTTGCTTTCTGTTATAAGATCGTTAACATTGATGAAGTTTCCTCTGTTTTTTCTTCAAAATTTAGAGAACATCCTAATATGTAACTTTCTAGTGGACTAACTAGACAACTAGTTAACTGTGCTCTTCAAGCAAAATGCTCATGTTCATCTACATCAGTGGTAGTTATCGATTCCATTTAGCTTGATAGTCCTATTACCTAATCTCTGTACTATGACTGAAGGCCTTGACGTGTACCAAGTTAGCACATGAGATAAGTTAGTGGAAAACAGCAGAAGTTCAGAGTTGAAAAAGATTCTCGTTTAAGATATCAGATTCAAAGTACCTCGATTCAATTCATCGAGAAGTCTAATATCCAGCTAGGAGATGCCCAAGGTACACACTGCAGAGAAGCTTCATTAAGCTAATCCATATGCCCAAGTTAGCGCTTCTTGAATCATGAGCTCATTTGACCTGGCCATTATAATACCGACTGCTTTGTCTTGTGTCCACAGCGTTTAATTGGCCGTGTTAGTACTGTACGGCCAACTAAAACTCACTAAACTAGTCAAATCTCACTGCAACTCTTCTTGGTTTACATGTTACTAATGAGTTTTCACTGGTTGCAGCATGCAGCTGGGTATGTGAACTCTGAGCTGTACTATGGGGCCAAGGCCAGTGTTAATGTGTGGTCACCAAGGATAGGTGACCCATATGAGTTCAGCCTGTCACAGATCTGGGTTATATCCGGCTCTTTTGGCAATGATCTTAACACCATCGAAGCTGGGTGGCAGGTACATTTGAACCAAGGAAAATAAGCAGTCATGTTTCCTTGCATGCAAGACAGAGATTGCTGCATCACTATAATCAAATAATTATATTAGCAGTATAAATCCCTTAATCTGTGTTCTGCTTCGATAGGTAAGTCCGGAGCTATATGGGGACACTAACCCAAGATTCTTCACCTACTGGACAGTAAGTGTGCTTATCAATAAGCATTGCAGTATTGACAGTCACATCTTTTGCCCACCATAGAATCCTAAGCAAATGCACATTCGTGTAGACTGATGCGTATCAAGAAACCGGGTGCTACAACCACAACTGCCGCGGATTCGTGCAGACGACGAACAAGATTGCAATTGGGGCAGCTATTACCCCGGAATCGGTGTACAACGGCAGGCAGTTTGACATTACTCTGATGCTATGGAAGGTAACTGGTCAATTCCCGTTGCAAAGCTAATGTGGTGTGAGTAATCTTGTAATGCTCCACGATGTTCAAGAACTTAGTACAGTAGAAGCATTATTCAGTAAAATGTGTCCATAAGTTTATCAGTATGCCGTCATTCTCTGACATCAAGTGGCCCACGGCGTGCAGGATCCGAAGCACGGGCACTGGTGGCTGGAGCTGGGCTCGGGCCTGGTCGTCGGGTACTGGCCGTCCTACCTCTTCACCCACCTAGCGCGCCACGCCAGCATGGTGCAGTTCGGCGGCGAGGTCGTCAACACCCGGCCGTCGGGGTCGCACACGGCGACGCAGATGGGCAGCGGCCACTTCCCAAGCGAGGGCTTCGACCGCGCCGCCTACTTCCGGAATCTGCAGGTGGTGGACTGGGACAACAACCTTATCCCGGCGGCCAGCTTGAAGCTCCTCGCCGACCATCCCGGCTGCTACGACATCCAGGGAGGGTCCAACAGCTACTGGGGGAGCTACTTCTACTACGGAGGTCCAGGGAGGAACGTAAAATGTCCCTGAGATACAAATTAGGATCTTGCTTTCGTTTTGCTGTTTTTTCTATCTTGTTTGTTTGTTTCATGTTCTTTTCTGTTGGGTCTTTTTCTGGTAGCAAGTATTTGTTTAGCCCTTTCTAGGATACTTTAGGTCTTAGATCTTTAACTCAAGAATGCATCAAAACATTAAGACTCGAGAGGGATTTGTAAATTTAAGAGCACCTGCCGATGTATGCATTCAATTTACAGAATACATACTTCGTTCGTTGATTCATATCATTCTATAAGTTTCGCTCCCGAAAAAATTAAATGTGATCATTATACAATTTCCAGGTGTCTACTATCAACTTTATTTTTTATATTATTCAAGACGATATATTGAAGTACTTTGCAGAGGCTGACTTTTTCGTGTTAGTTGGGGGAAAATGAAGATATGGGATTGAGCAAACTGTATCTCTGTAATTCATGCATGTGTGTGTTAGATAGGAGAGGTATTGCCACTAAAGTGACATAGACGGTCCTGCGATGAGGGAAAACACATAGTGATACAAGGATAACTCTTTTTCTTTTTTGAAGGATATAAGGAGAACCGGGATGAAGCCAATAGGGGGCTAGGGCGGCAAATCTATTCATCGCGCACGCGGGTGGGAGGCGCCACGTCGCAGAAGGCCGTCGCCATTCCTGTTCATCTTCCTTGTTGAGGGCAGTGGTGGCCGCAGTTCGAGGCTTCGCGGTGTTGGGGTGCCGGGGTTCAGTGGCCACCGACGACCTTAGAAGACGAGGGTGGGGTAGGGAAGCTCGGCGGCTATTCATCGCAGTTGCGCCCCCGCCCCGCCCTCCGGCCACCGTCCTGGCGGCGTCACCGCCTCCGGTCCGTCTCCGCCATCCACCCCTCGGCGTCACCGCCTCCGGTCCGTCTCCGCCACCCACCCCTACCCAGAGACGTCGAGCCTCCCCCCTAAACCTGGCCCCAACAGTTATCCCCCGACCGCCGGGGGCCGGCGGAGTCCTCGCCGCCTTGCGGCGCCACCCTCGCAACCTGCCTCCGCCGCCAAGCTTCCCTACCCCCACCCCCTCTTCTAAGGTCGCATGTGGCCATCGAACCCCGGCAACCCGACACCCCGAAGTCCTGAACTCCAGCCGCCACTGCCCTCAATGGGGAAGAGGAACAGGAGCTACGGCGGCCTTCTGCGACGTGGCGCCTCCCACCGCGTGCATGATGAATAGATTTGACGTTATTTTTCTCTTCAAAACAAGAACACATTTAATATGTTTGGATGGTTCTTTGTTGGAACAATGTGATGTAAACTAGAACAATTTCACTGCAACGGTTGTTCCACCCTTAAAAATATAAATTGTGCTAAAACAAATAAAAATGTTCTGACTGAAACAAAATATTTTTAATGCGTTCATACAAATAGAAATTATTCAGGAACAAAAAAATGTTCTAAGAAAAAAATAAAATATTCTAAGAACAAAATAAAATATTCAGGAGCTGAAATTATTCTGGAACAAATAAAATTATTTTATAAAAATATCTTATCAATATAGTTAAATGTGATCTAGATTTAAAGATCTCATTGCAAGAAATATAACAGTGCGAACGGAATTTGATGTGGACAGTCACCTTTTGAACCACCGATTTTTTTTAAGAATCTTATTTGCACGACATCAGTGTTTTGTGGGTGGACAACACTGGCTGGCTGCTGACCGATGAAGAAACCTGGCTCAAACTTGGACCGTGGGCATGCATGCTTATACCTGGGTGGCTGTGGTGTGTCGGCTGTCTTCTGCGACACCTCTCAATCTAGTAGCGCGTGCGATAAATAGACTTGCCCGGCTAGGGAGTCCTGAACCCCCTAAATCTTAGTGATTTTATTAATTACTAATTTTACATCTCATAAAAATTAGCTATGGTCTTGTAAGTTTTTTCTGTTTGGCGCCCCTAACCTCTTTTTCTAGCTCCGTACCCGGGAGAATTTATTGTACGAAGAATATAGAGGCAATATGAAGTAGTATGAGCAAGACAACAATGCGATATGGACACAAGATGCCCATCTTTTAGGACAAGGAGGAAGCAAGGAGGGAGATTGTAAGTGCAAGTGGTGGTAAAGGCTGTTGCTACCTCGCCTCGATACATAGAATGTGATTGGTTGCGCGGTAACACGCAAGTGATGACAGTCATTATACAACATTTTGGCCGCCAACCATTGCAAATAATAATAAATTTGAAGTAATGTGGATATAAAATTTTATTTAAACTAGTAAGTTCCATGAGTTTTGTTGTCTATTTGGATTCAGGAACTCACTCTATAAATTTGGGCTGATTGGGAGAAATCCCAGGCGCCGGCCTGGCACCATTACGAATAAGGCCCAATTTTCACCTACATGTAGAGAAACACACCCTTAAGCAATCCTGACCGACAAACTGCAAAGCAACACATCCTACAGTCTAAAGGCATGTGCCTTGGATCCTTGGGCCTACATGCAGCGAATCCACAAGTCTTCAGGCTCCAAACCACCATCCTGGGCGAATCCGACACGCTGATGCATATGACGGTGGAACGGAGGGCTGAAGTGAGCCAAGATCAGGTCGACCGGCCTAGTCAAGGCCGGTCAGCCTTGCAACTGAAGAATCGGGTGTGCCTGCAACTGTAACCGCCATCAAGAAAGGATCAAGGACGTCCATGAGAAGGTCGGTGCCAAGCGGCACGAATCCCAGGCCGGAGAGGCCAGTCGGCCTGCCACTGGCACGCCATGTGCCCCCCTTTCGCTGACGGTTACCTCAATTGTCATACCTGCATCCAAGCCAAGCAACCGCCCATGCACCGTCCTCAAAGCCTATAATACATGCCTCGTCCTTCATTTCAAGGCATGGAGAATTGAAGCAAGGCCAAGGTGAAGCCGTAGCGTTGCCCACATACACTTAGAAATAGAGAGAGAGGCGAAGTGAGAGTCCAGAGAGCAGCCGGAGTGTCAGCCCCTCTCCAACTTTGTACCTCTGAGGACTGAAGCTTCGGTTCGAGTAACTTCCTCATCTTTTGTCGGTAACATTGCCTCCTCTCCTTTACTTTATTAGTACTTGAATACTTGATCTTTCTAGTTGCGGGACCCCTTGACGGCGTAAGTAGCAACTTCTACTTATTTGCGTGTGCTCTTTACCTTAGTGCTAGGTAGGAGTAAGTGACTCAATAGTTTAGGCGTGGTGCTTAGACTTGGATAGTTACCTTTGGTTGTGTTCCACCACACGGAACTGTGTGGTAGACGGCAGGTGGTGACAGCCCTGTCCATCCTTTGTAGTCCACCACTTTCGGATTTTTTTATAGCAGTAGTTGCAGGTTGCCGTTGGACTCCCCTCTCATCCCTTTCTGCAGTCCTTCCTCTTCCAGCCGCCGAAGTAGCTAGAGTAGTAAACTCAAGTATTCTTGATAGGAGAAGATGATGTTAGAACACCTCCGCCTATATTATCTAGACCTCTTCACTCCCGTCATATCCCTTGGATAAACAAGAGACACTACTAGTACACTTATCATTCCTCATGGAATCAATACCCTGGAATACACTTATCATCCGTACGCTTGCGGATTTATTCTTTTAAGCTAAGGATTGCCAACAAGCTTTCTGGCACCGTTGCCGGGAAACGGTAGATGTACTAGTATCAATTCGAGTTCATCCTTGTATCATTCCACCTTCCACATGGAGTCTATCTCTATCCATAACTTTTTGGCTCCAGGGTCTAATAATTTTGAGCCTCCACCTTCATCTCACCCCATCCTTACACCAGGCTATGAGATCCGCCCTAGTCTCGTAGCCATGGTTCGATCACAATCTTTCTCTAGACGCATAGATGAAAATCCTTACACTCACCTACGAGAATTTGAGCAGAACTGCTCTATCATCTCAATACAAGGCATGCACCACAAAACCGCGAAATGGAAGCTTTTTCCATTCTCTTTGATTGGTGCTGCCAAAGAATGGTATTTCCAAACCATAGGAAAGGTAGAGGGCGACTGGAATATTCTAAAAGAGAAGTTCTGTTTCTCTTTCTTCTCCTTACCTAGGGTCATTGCCCTTCACAAAGAAGTTTTCTTGTTCAAGAAACGAGAGGACAAACTTCTGGGAGCAGCTTGGGCTTGTTACACCGAGCTGAGTTCTTCAGGGCCAAACTTGGTTATACCCGGGGCTATGCACTTACAACACTTTGCCGGTGGCCTCAGAACAGATAGTGCAATGCATTTAGATACGACCTTGGGGGGGGGGGTCCTTCTTCCATAAAACCGTTAGTGAGGAGAAAGCCATCCTTGACAGGATCCTTAAGAATACCGCGTATACCGAAATATCTGAAGACCCGACTAAGGAATCTCGAGAGCTTGCCAAAAGAGCAAAAACTTTTGTCAAAACTCCAACACCCTACCCACAAAAGATTGCCGAACCAGAACCTCCCGCCTAAGATCCTAAGCCCTTTAGCGAATATCATCGCCCTTTCTTCATGTCCATGTTTGATGATGATGAATCGACAGTGGACAGTGATGTCTCATCATTACCAAGGGAAGAAAGTGATGCTTATAGAGAATCTGAGGTAGTAACTCCCGAACCCGAGGAAGAATCCTTGCCCGACACTGATCAAGTAAAGGAGGATTCATCAGTCCATAACTTGGAGTTCCAATTTTTGGAGGACGAGTTTGAATTTTCCGAGGAGGAGTTTGAAGCTCCTATTTTTCCAAGTTCCTCGAAACTCCAAGAATTATATCGATGCCTTGATCCCTTAAGTGAACCTGAGGAAAAATCTTTTCTCCTTGACCCAGAACAATTCAAGGACTTCTATGTCGAAGGCTTAGATTACATACGCCTCATGAATACTACAGGCTAGAGCATGATTTCAAAAATGTCTACCCTATGGATACTTTTCAGGCAGCAAACTCCATGTCGGGTATGGAAGACAATGATGAGCATGGAAATTTCATCTTGAAAGAACCACAAGATCCATGCTCCCTCACAGAGATTATCTCCTCCCGCCATTAGCACATACGTCGAGTCCAGCCATCTCATGCCCCTCTATCAGAAAAATTTCAAAAGTGGATGTGGATGACTGTGTCTATCATAAATAATGCAAATCTCATCGTGGTTTGTTGTGCAAGTCTTGCAGCTAGATACCATGAGCTTAATCTGAAGATTGGTGATGGAGGGAACCACAACACCAAACTAGCTGCAACGTCAAGAGCTTTTGACCACAAACAAGCATTGCCGGGAGGTAATCCGTGTTTTTCATTCAGTTTGCTTAATTAGTTCATTTTTACTTCTATCAAAAAATGAAAAAAAACTTTACTTTCTAATAAAATAAAATAAAAAAGAGATTCAGGTGATAATTCTATGACTTGCTCCCTTCGGGTATTTTTTTCACTAATCTTTTAGGCTGGGACTCAGTGAACGATGAGTTGGAATATAAGCGGATAAAAGACTCACTTCCAGGCTTCAATGGGGAAAGATCAAAGGAGACTACAACCTCAAGCGCTCAATTTTTGGCACCAAGTGTCGCAAAATCTGAGCGTGGGGGAGGACATAGTCTAAAATACAAGGTGCTTCCATGAATCCATCCAGAAATGAACATGACTCTCAGCACCACGGACAAAGCTTATGCAAGTTGTTAATGTGGCAGAACCGCCCGAATTAATCCAGCTCAAGTGCGCTAACCATCACCACAAGGGCAATCATGGCTAACTCGCACTTCAACCGGGGTAACTTGACAGTCTGTCGGGTAATATCCCGATGCAACAACTGGAATTTCGATCGAAACAAAGCATACATACTACCCACACGTAGGTGAGCCCAGAGATTACAACAATCCATAAATTGTACATCACAGAGTACAACATAAATTATTATTACAAACTGAGTTCAAATTCATAAAACAAAGTACTTTAGAGTTTAACAATGCTGTGGAAAATAAACTACAGTTCCAACGATGATACAAGATATCATGATGAAGCCCGTACATGACATCATTTAGCGTTATCATCATTGGTCGGGGACGCATCCCATTCCACCGACCAACCAGGAGGAAGAGTACATGGCCAAGTCAAACTAGCAACCATGTCCTCAAAAAGTCTCACCTGAAAACAAAGCCACAAGAAAGGCTGAGTAAACTAATACTCAGTAAGGCTTACCTG
This sequence comes from Panicum miliaceum, assembly GCA_032594955.1. Taxonomy (NCBI): domain Eukaryota; kingdom Viridiplantae; phylum Streptophyta; class Magnoliopsida; order Poales; family Poaceae; genus Panicum; species Panicum miliaceum. Next base: position 18,023,989 of record CM064071.1, on the reverse strand, counting down.
ACTATTGGTATATACTTAGCCGACTCCTAAACATGCAAGGATTTTGGCTTGAGGGGTTTATTTTTGCCCAAAAGCAACAAAAAGTAGGTCCTTACTTTCAGATTTTAGCTTCAAAATTCTAGTTTGATTAACCATTCTAGATGAGCACTATCCAACATCACACATGGTGGAAGTAATTAATTGAGCATCCAACAAGATTAATCATCATCATTGTTCCTCTTCTTACTCTATGTGGTAAAGGGTCAAGCAGTCTCAACGGCCACGAGAAACGGACGATTCGAATCAAATTTCTTAACCTTGCAAGGGAAACCTAAACACACATCACGTGGTTACTCACAGAGTCACACATGTAACTTTTGCCCTTTATTCCCGTTTTGTGGAAGCCACCCCCCTCGAGTACAGAGCCTTGCTCTACACCCACCATGTGCCCATGGAAACGAAGTCAGGAGGGTGGGGATGAAGTGCACGCACCGGTTCAATCAAGTACTTAAGCTTACCAATTACCATATTCTCGGCATGTGGTTAGTACGTTCAAAAACTTGACCACATGCTACCACACACCGTGACCTTAGCCATTTTCGCTACACAGACGGGGCATCAACCAACAACAAGAATATCGCACGAAGCCCCGCCCGTCGATCTTATGATTCCAACATCAGTAAAACAAGCAACTCCTATATCTCGCGAGTGACAGGCAATCACTCGAATTTTACCGATCCTATTAGCATGGCATCAAGCGACCTATCCATACTAGTTTCAAACATAGGTACTAGGATCATGCAGCTTAGGTTCAATAAACACCTATAAACTGAAATGCAGTAATACATAGAAGTGATAACATTGCATATATCGAAAATAGGGTTCCTGCTCCGGCGCTTGCCTTCCTGAGCAAAGTTAGCCTTGGGCTCTTCCGAACTTTGGTTCGGGTCTTCAGCAACTTCATTTAGATTAAGATTGCCTTCGTGCTGCTCACTCTCAAACTCAGAAATCAACTCATACGTTCCGTCGGCGAGAGTAGTGGATTCTATATGAAATGCACATACATGAATTGTGTTGATGGAAAAAGATTAATAAATATTTCACTATAAAGTTGTAAAGCATTTCATTTACATTTCCTTGGGCAGTCATTTATAGAGTATTAGTTAACTTTAATTGCTTCATTAGGTGAAAGGGATGTTTTCATAAGTTATTAACAGGCAGCCATTTTTCTTTTTCTCTACCCAACACAAGGCAACATGTGGCACTCTTTAACTAAAGCTAGACATAGGTTCTGTTCTTGAAAATTTTATGCAGAGCACATTTCTTAGTGAACAAATTACTATAAAATTTTAGCTCTTTTTATGTAGTATACTAAACATTAAAAATAAAATAAACAGCTACTACTGGAACCTATACTCTTTTATGCAGGTTACAATATGCAAGTAATGGTGCTCAAAATTTTACAGAGTGTTTATTATCCTATATTTAATATTTTGTAAATGTATCAGATGTTTCTGAGCAACATATAGAACATAGAAAATACAGTAATATAAATCTACAATAATTATGATTCATTTTTATGATAGATCTACTGAGCTTCTGAATTCCAAACTTTTCTAGCATGGTTATCTACTCAAAGGTTGTCTCTAGTTAAAATTTCTTATTTTTCCAAGCACAAGAACTAGTTACTTTGATTTATTATAGTTCTTCTTAATTAAAAATATATGAGCAAGTTAGACAGAAGTAAAAAGTTACTAGTTATTTTTCCAAACTTTGTCCATAACATTTATGCATCAAGGTTACTCTACTGTAGAAGTTTCAACCCTAACATATCAGTAGAACAACATGAATAAATAACTCTAGCAAAATAGCACATCAAACAAGATCCAACAAGAACTACTCCTAGAGACTTGTTCTGGCCTTGAGAGTTTTACACAAGTCTTAACAAGCAGAGACTAGCTTATAGCCCAAAAATCATCCACAGTAATGTCCTAGATCAAGAGATACATTTATGGGCTATTTAAACCAAGATTCATTTTAGATCAAGTTATAGTTTGTAACTGGTCATCCTTCCATGCAAACATTGTAGGATTCATAAAGAGGGTCACAACAAAGTTTGGTTTGCATTTTTATGATGTTCCTACGATTTTAGATTGATTTCACAAGTGACAGCCTTTTGAAAAAAAAGTTAACTCAAGTTCTCGCAAATAGGTCCCTAGATCTAGCAGAAAGGACCCTAGAACTTTTGTAATCAAAGCAATTGGGTCCCTAGGTGCTGTTCATGGCGGGGGAAGCTCTGTCCGGCCAAAATCCGGCAAGCTCGCTCGCCGGCGGCGAGGGCAGGGAGGTGGGGAAGCTTCAGAGTTATGAGGACTACCTGGGAGAGGTTTGGATGGGGTTGGGGGAGGCCGGAGGTGAGGGCGCGACGGGAGCAGTGGGGCGGCGGCGTGGAGGTGGCTCGCCGGCGGCCGTCCAGCGAGGGAGAGGCAGCGCGGACGGGTCAATGAGAACCAGCAGGTCGAGGGCGACCCGTTCAGAGCCTCGGTTTGGGCGGAGGAGGAGCGGAGCAGCGAGCCGGCGGTGAGCTCCTAGCGGTGGCGCTAATGTCGTGCGACGGCGAGGCCTTCGGGCATGTGGGCAGCAGGGAGATGGGCCGCCTTTTATAGGCGCCAAGGGTGGCAGGGGTTGGGGAGGAGCACGCTGGGGTGTCGTGGCGCGTTGGCCGGGAACCGAGTGCCGCGTGGCGCGCTCGCACGGGCAGGAGCGGGATGCGGGCGCGGCAAATCGCCGGCAGCAGGCCCGGTTGGTGGCCTTCGTGCTGCTCACTCTCACACTCAGAAATCAACTCATACGTTCTATCGGCGAGAGTAGTGGATTCTATATGAAATGCACATACATGAGTTATGTTGATGGAAAAAGATTAATAAATATTTCACTATAAAGTTGTAAAGCATTTCATTTACATTTCCTTGGGCAGTCATTTATAGAGTATTATTTAACTTTACTTGCTTCATTAGGTGAAAGGGGTGTTTTCATAAGTTATTAACAGGGAGCCATTTTTCTTTTTCTCTACCCAACACAAGGCAACATGTGGCACTCTTTAACTAAAGCTAGACATAGGTTCTGTTCTTGAAAATTTTATGCAGAGCACATTTCTTAGTGAACAAATTACTATAAAATTTTAGCTCTTTTTATGCAGTATATTAAACATTAAAAATAAAACAAACAGCTACTACTGGAAGCTATACTCTTTTATGCAGGTCACAATATGCAAGTAATGGTGCTCAAAATTTTACAGAGTGTTTATTATCCTATATTTAATATTCTGTAAATGTATCAGATGTTTCTGAGCGACATACAGAACATAGAAAATACAGTAATATAAATCTACAATAATTAAGATTCATTTTTATGATAGATCTACTGAGCTTCTGAATTCCAAACTTTGCTAGCATGGTTATCTACTCAAAGGTTGTCTCTGGTTAAAATTTCTTATTTTTCCAAGCACAAGAACTAGTTACTTTGATTTATTATAGTTTTTCTTAATTAAAAGTATATGAGCAAGTTAGACAGAAGTAAAAAGTTCCAAACTTTGTCCATAACATTTATTCATCAAGGTTACTCTACTGTGGAAGTTTCAATCCTAACATATCAGTTGAACAACATGAACAAATAACTCTAGCAAAATAGCACATCAAACAAGATCCAACAAGAACTACTCCTAGAGACTTGTTCTGGCCTTGAGATTTTTACACAAGTCTTAACAAGCAGAGACTAGCTTATAGTCCAAAAATCATCCACAGTAATGTCCTAGATCAAGAGATACATTTATGGGCTATTTAAACCAAGATTCATTTTAGATCAAGTTATAGTTTGTAACTGGTCATCCTTCCATGCAAACATTGTAGGATTCATAAAGAGGGTCACAACAAAGTTTAGTTTGCAGTTTTATGATGGTCCTACGATTTTAGATTGATTTTACAAGTGACAGCCTTTTGAAAACAAAAGTTAACTCGAGTTCTCGCAAATAGGTCCCTAGATCTAGCAGAAAGGACCCTAGAACTTTTGCAATCAAAGCAATTGGGTCCCTAGGTGCTGTTCATGGCGGGGGAAGCTCTGTCCAGCAATTGGGTCCCTAGCGGAGCCTCGGTTTGGGAGGAGGAGGAGCGGAGCAGCGAGCCGGCGGTGAGCTCCTAGCGGTGGCGCTAATGTCGTGCGACGGCAAGGCCTACGAGCGTGTGGGCAGCAGGGAGATGGGCCGCCTTTTATAGGTGCCAAGGGAGGTAGGGGTTGGGGAGGAGCACGCTGGGGTGTCGTGGCGCGGGTGGCCGGGAACCGAGCGCCGCGTGGCACGTTCGCACGGGCAGGAGCGGGATGCGGTGCGCGGCAAATCGCCGGCAGCAGGCCCGGTCGGTGGCCAGTTGGGGGAGGAGGCTTGGCGCGGCACGGCCGGCAGGGATGCTCCGCCGCGTGGCGTCGCTCCTCTATTCTGGTCATGGAAGATGGGAGAGAGAAGAGAGAGAAAGGGAGTAAGGGCGGGTTCAATTCCAAATTTCTCAAATTTTTCAATGGAATCTTGAAAAATATTCAACATGAAAGTTGTAGAGAATTTAAAAACCTACAACTTTGCTTTCAGGTAAAAGTTCATTATAGCCATGTTTTAAAAGTTATTTTAAATTTAAGACAACTAGGATTTGACTTTTTAGTCTTTTTATGCGTTTAAAATTTGTATTTGCAAATGGCCGATTAAGTAAACTTGTAAGGCACTAAAATATGAGTGTGTTTTTATACTACATTTGTCATGAAAAGTGGAGCATGAAAGATTATAAACACAATAGGAAAAAGTTTCACATACAAACATACATACACATGCATATGCACACACATAATTAATGTATTGTTTAAATGATTCTTGGTTATTATGCATGATGCCATGTTTAAGTTTTCTTGCTTAGAATTTTAAATACCTAGGGTGTTACAGTCAACGCTGGTTTGCACTTCTCTCTCCCCGCACTCGAGGCTATTTCATAATGTTCATATATTTGGATGAAGCCACTTGTGCATACTAGAATTAAACGCGTGCAACAAACTAACTTGATGAAAACTCTGCATCTGACATTTCGGCAAGCATAAGTTTATTCCTTAACTAGTACTCAATGCTTGTGGGATCATCAATTTAGGAGGATCTTGCCTTAAGTTGTTGAAAAGTGTGATAAATAAGATAAAAGTATGTCTTTGCTTCTTGATCCAGTTTTGCTTGGAGAGTTTTATTTTGAAAAAAAAAGTCAAAACCTTAGTCTCATAATTCCTCAGTGGTTTGAAATTCCTTCTACAGGCAAAATGCTTCACATGATCAAACCTATACATATGGCGCCTATATAGTTGTGCTGAGTTTTTTCAAAACTTGTGTCCTTATGGAATAGTGATATTTTAAATCATATCATTTCTTCCTTTTCATTTGTCCTTGATTGCTATCCTTTCCATGTCTGGTTATGCTGAGTTCCACATGGGATTCTAGCATTGTCTGTTTCGAAAATGGCCGGCAGCTAAACCTACTCGAAGTGTGTATCGCGCGTCGTGATCAGATGTGGTATAGCACACAATGACTCAAGATTTATACTGGTTCAGGCAATCGTGCCCTACATCCAATCAGGGTCAGTCAGATGTATTACTTGAGCCAAGGTGCTCGTGAGAGTTGGGTAGTTACAAGCTTTCGAGCGGGAGCTATGAGATTCGAGAGTCTATGGTTTACGTCTATCGAGAGATCGACTTCTTTCCTAGACGAATGACCCTCCCTTTCATAGTCCAAGGGGGGCTCCATTACAGGGGAGCTAAGGGTGTAAGGATAGAAAGAGAGGACTCTGACCCCGTCGGTCGGGGTCGTCAGCTTTGTCAGTCGGGTCTTCCCATCCCGTCAGTCGGAGTCTTCTGGTGACCACCATCCAAGTCCTGTGTGTGGGGCAAGCGTCTTATCTTGTCACTGCACGTCATGCTCCATCGATCGATGGTCATGGGGGCGTCGATATGTATGGTACGGCTATCATGCCCCATCTCTAGCATCTTGCCCGGCCACTTCGTCATGACGGGGGGCGTTCCGACCGTATCATGATGACGTTTTGTCCCGTCCTTTTGTGAGGACGGGCAGGTAGAATAGTGGTGCCCTGCTGCCACAACAGAGGGGAATGAACCCCCGTGGAGGGAGTGGTTGGACGTGTATGACAGGTTGACCCCAAGGCTCATCCTTATCCCTCGTACCTACTCTAGGGGCCGGCTGGTAAGCCGGGCCTGGCCTCCCGACCAGCCTGTCGGTCGGGGAGGCGGGCACGTGTAAGGCGGAGCCAAGTCAGAGTCCCCGGTCACAACCTCGGTACGGACCCGGCCTCTGACCGTTCCCACAGTCGGGGATATGGGCCTTGGTCATCCCGATCGAGTTGTCAGTCGGGGTTGTGGGCCGAGACGGCCTAGATGAAGTTGTTGCCTTATACGAGAAGTGAGCCCGCTGGGGACCCCGGGTCCCTTGACCTGTCAGAGGTCCCCGAGCGGCTTCATGATTTGTTTATATCCTGAAGGCGCTATTTCTCAGTGCGATGTACCTTCGCCCGGGGTAAGGAATGGCATCGCTCAATCTCACCTGCAGAGAGACGCAGCGTTCAAGGGATCCCCCCTTGTGACTGCGAGTCAATTGGGGTTGCCCCGGTCAATCCACGTAAAAAGTGCGCCGCAGCGACGCCAGTTGCGTATCTCCAGCACAAAATATCGAGTGCTGCATGACCCGTCACTTTGGCTTGCTGCGGTGGTGCTCCTCCTGCTTCTCTTATGAAGGTTTCCCTTCTTTTGAGGCAGAGCCGGGCGTTATGCGGCGAACCTGGCTCGTTTTGAACTCGTCCCCAACCTGAGCCGTGAGCGAGCCCTGCCTCGAATAATGGAGTTGCTTTTAGCCTGTGTGCGTCTGCCTGATGGAGCCGGTGGTTCTTTCAGCATCCAGTGCTAGAAGAATGCTTGCGAGAGGCAAGGAATAGCACCGGGGCGATGCCATCCATCCGGGCTTTTCGCAACCTCGATCCTCCAAGCGCTCTGCTCGGGTGATCGGGCTAAGCGTGTGCGCACGCAGGGCACCGTCTTTGTCAGGCAGGTGGCGTGGCTTCCCTAGGTGCCTTGGGCGACCAAGGGGGAGGCATCGGCTCCCGGCAGTTCTACATTTTTTCTCTGTGGACCGAGGAGAAAGGGGGCTCCGCAGGAAGAGTGTTGGCTTTCTTCCTTTTCTTACAAAAGGATGTGTCAGTGCTTCCAATGGCCGGGTACGGGTATGGGTGCTTCCACCTTCCTGGCGCGGCGCGTGCCCGTGGGAACTACCTGGGCCATGAGAGGGTTCGGCTTCCTCGTGTGCCTCAGCCTCAGCTTGCATTGCCGGAAGGCTCGTTTTTCTTAGGTGGCTGAGGCTGGGCTAGATCTCCACACTGTCGTTTAAGACGGCGAGGGAGTTTGGCTAGCGGCAGCGGCGGATGGACTGCTTGCCGTTATCCCTTGCCAGGTTGTCCTCGAGGAAGGGGGTGCAAGAAGAAGGCTTGCGAGGAAGATGTTCCTGCCAAGCTTCCTGCACTTGTAGCAGTCCTCCTCGAGGTTCCATCATTACCATCCTTGTGGTGGTAACAAGTTTTAGTACTTTGTAACAGCCATGGGCCGATTGTACTTTGTAACACTCATTTGCTAGGAATAAAATATGTTTATTCTGGAGCATTTTGTATCCGCTGTGCCCGACCCGCAGCAGTCCTTGTCATGAAGGAGGGCGGTTGGGTCGGTGACGTCACGAGCGCGCACGCATAGAGGTGGCCTCGTCCGCGGTCTCCGCGACCGGAGGGGTTGAGTCAGCGTCACATGCCTCGATGGCCTGAGTGACGTGCTCGGTGAGCTCCTAACAGGTGTGCCCTAGTAAAAATTCCGGGCGTCTGAGTGGAATCTTGATCCGTCATTCATGACGGGGTCGGCATAGCCCGCAGGTGGCATTCCACTGCTCCGTGGCCCACCTCCCGGCAGATGCTCAATTTGTCCGACTGACTCAAGTGGCACGCTGGCCTTTCCTGGATGGTGATTCTGTGGGCATGGCTCGAGGTTCGGATCGGACGAGAAGGTTGAGATCACCCGGATCGCTGCCTGAGAAGATCGAGCGAGGGCTGCTCGGGCTCATCTACATTTTCTCCTCTAGCTCCGTTCAAAGCGAGGCAACCTTGAGTCCTCCGTGGACCGGTCTTCGAACCTCGATCAGTCGGATTCCTGAGTTGGGACCCGACGCCGTGCTTTTGGGTTTTTAAGTATTTCAAAAACTAAGCAATCAAACGTGTGTATCAAATGAGGATGTGGCATATTGAGGCTTACCCGAGGAGTTGGAGTACCGGTGCAGTTTTTTCGAGGGTGCGCATCGAGAGCGACCCTACCACGTCACGGAAGATAATGGGGTGCCTGCTCCGCCATGATTTCCGAGATCTGTGAAGTCCAACCGCGCGTGCCGCATTTCCCTGTCATAATTTAATTCAAACAGGAGGGGAGACTGTTCGTACCTTTTCCTCCTCCCGCGGAGACCAAGGGGTCGTGCACCACGTGGTGCCAGGGTCCCATTATAAAACTCCACCATCCCGACCAAACGTTCTCACCTTTGAGAGCTTGTTTTTCCATTCACAAGAAGAGGAAAGGTCCTCCCATCTTCCTTGCCATTTAGCAAGATGATGGGAGAGAAGCGCCCGGCGGATGAGGTCTCCAGCGCTCCGCCGCCCCTCCGGGAGATTTTGCGCCGTCAGGGGTAAGTGTTGCTCACCATGTCGCTATGCTCCTTGGTTACGGTTGGTGATGTTTTGGCTCTGTGTTTGTGCAGGGCTATCTCCACAGGTCCTCAAGTCTTCATCGCTGCACATGGAACGGTTGGGGGACCCTCTGTGGCTGCGGCGTCGGCGTTATCGGTGTCGGGCTCCTCATCCGAGTCCGATGCAAGCCGATGCAGGGTGATACGGAACCTCGTTCGTGAGGCGTCCGAGGCTAGGGGCCGGTATTTGGACGCGATGCGGGAGGTGGGTAGGCTGGAGGACGATCTTGCCGCCGTGGAGGCTGCCGTCCGCGCTTTGAAGGAGGAGACGGCTTCGGCTCTGGCCGGGGCCGTGGATGCCCACGCCCGGGCAGTAGGTGCATTCCTTATAGCGAGGGCTTCCATTTGTTTTTATTTCCAAAGTGGTTGTAGCATCCTTAAACCCTTGTGTTTTAGGTTTGGTGGAGGCCGCCGCCACTTTTCATCTTCAGGCAGACTAGCTGCACTGCTGCCTGAATGACCTGGAAGACCACCATGAGGCTCTTGCCTACGCAGCGCTTGATGCGGTGAGGGTGGTGAGGCCGGAGGTGATGCATCCGGCCCAGGTGGGGTTGGCCGAGGCGCAATAAATTAAGGTTGCCCGGACCCCAACAGTTCTTAGGCACACCCACTCGGGGATAGGCCCAATCTCCCTAAAAGACTAGTCCAATAGGGGAAGGGTGGCTCTCCCTTTTAAAGTGGCTTCCTCCTCCCAAGCTAAGCAAGGTGGGATTATTCAGAGGCTCACACGGTCGCCGCCCGACTACAACTGGACCACTTGGTCCCCTTTGTTGCGTCTTTGCCAGCGGGTAATAGTGGAGAATGTCCTCATCAGGAGGGGCACCTGTTGCCCGACCGTCTCCGGTCCTTGCCGTGCTAGGTCAGGGAAATGGTGGTGTTAGGCGTTCGCTGGGGGGCCGCCAGCGCGCTGGCCTCGGCGTGGGTTCGGTCCGGCTGGGATCTAGCCCGGCTGGAGCCGGGGTTCCCTGTAGCGGCCGGCCCCCAGGAGAAGAGGGCGCTTGTGACCGTGTTCACCGGAGCCGCTGCCGTCATCGCCGTGGAGGTCGATGTCGACGACATCATCATGAGCGGCACCGACCCGGGCCAGGACGGTGCCTAGGCGGCTCTTGTGGTTGTAGTAGCGGCGGTTGCGTCAACCTTGGGTCTTTTTATGTATATGCTTGGAACAATGTGCGCGGGGGATTTGAAGTGCCCCCGAGTGGATGACTAAAATTAATCATTTTTTAGTTTGATGATGTTTAAGGGGCTCATCCCGCTTGCTGTTAAATGACATTCGGGTGCATAGCCTAGGGGGACTTACTAGGGAAGTCAGAGCGTCGCCCTGCTTTTCGCGCCCACGCCATGGTCGTGGGCCCCCGCATCGCGCACTGTCGCCCATCGGTTGGGCTTCCTCTAGGTGCCTCTCTTTAAAAAGGGTGGACCGGGCGTCGTCTTCTTCCTTATCTTTCCGCTTGTATTGTTCCAATCACCACCGCCGGCCTTCTTCTCTCCCGTTTTCCAATTGTGATTGCCCCTCCCCTTCTCCGCTCCCATCATGCCTGAGGAGGGAGAGAGAGAATAGAGAAGCCGTTCCGTCTCCTCTTTCCCAATCGTGATGTCGTACTGGAGGCTGTCGATCATGGAGGAGTCGCAGCTGGAGGATCTCGTGGCGAAAGGATTGCTGCCGCCGAAGGCAGCGGCGCACTGCAGGGTTCCCCTGGTGGAGCACGAGGAGCTGCATCCCGAACCTAGAAAAGAGCGTGAGCTTTCTCACATTCCACAAGCGCGGCCTCAGGCACCCGACGCATCCGTTCCTGCTCGGCCTGCTGAATGAGTGGGGGATGGATATGCAGCACCTCAATTCGAATGGGGTGCTGCAGATCTGTCACATCCCGTCCTCCAAAGCCGCACTACCCAACCCTTCCGAGGGGCGGGTTCGCATACACATAGCACCCTACTTACATTTTCATCATCACTTCGTGTAAAAGGGTCAACCCGAATGTGTTATAGCTGGAGGACAAAGCCTTATAAGTTGACTCCACCCATGCTCAACTAGTAAGGTGGTACTAAATATGTGCACGCAGCACTCATGGGCTACTACGGGGCCACATCTAAATTGGACCGGGTGTCACACGCACCCCCCTCAAAGGACCCGACATCCTCGTCGGTCCATCTCCGTGACCATATGTCTAGTGTCGGTGCCATATGCCATGCCGTGTGTCCCATCTGGAACCACACGCCCCATGCGCCATATGCCTGCACACTAACCCATATCGTATCCAGGAACGTCCCCTCTTACCGACCGCACGTCCAGTGCCGACGCCATATGCCATGCCGTGTGTCCCACCTGAGCCCACACGCGCCATGCACCATATGCCCGCACACTGACTCGTACGTGCAACCACGAGGGTCGGTTCTGATATCATTTGTCACACCCCGTCCTCCAAAGCCGCACTACCCAACCCTTTTGAGGGGCGGGCTCGCATACACATAGCACCCTACTTACATTTTCATCATCACTTCGTGTAAAAGGGTCAACCCGAAGGTGTTATGGCTGGAGGACAAAGGCTTATAAGTTGACTCCACCCATGCTCAAGTATCAAGGTGGTACTAAATATGTGCACGCAGCACTCATGGGCTACTACGGGGCCACATCTAAATTGGACCGGGTCTCACATACACCCCCCTCAAAGGACCCGACGTCCTCGTCGGTCCATCTCTGTGACCATACGTCTAGTGCCGGTGCCATATGCCATGCCGTGTGTCCCATTTGGAACCACACGCCCCATGTGCCATATGCCCGCACACTAACCCATATCGTATCCTGGAACGTCCCCTCTTAGCACACGACCGCACGTCCAGTGCCGGCGCTGTAACACCTCAGGTGTTTAAATTAAGAAATAAGCCTCATTAGCGTAACACGATGCATAAATAACTAAGAAAAGTTTAAAAGAAAATGAATTATAAATTCGTTTTGCCTTGAATTGAAAATAGTTGTGCATATGTGCGTAAGTACATGTACTTTAATCAAGCCGTTTAAAATAACTTCTAAACTACAACCCAAATGAACTTTGGCCTGAAACAAAACTTGTGTAACTTTTCATTTTGAACAACTTTCGTGTTCAAGGATTTGTGAGTTACAACACAAAGATTTGAGAAACACTTGGATTTGCAAACCAGTCCCTGCCTTTTCTTCTATTTCCACTGCAGACCCTTCTTCTCCGCCTCGCCCGACCCTCAGTTCGCCCGACCCTTCCGTTTCGCCCGACCCTTTCACTCGCCTGACCCTCGGTTCGCCCGACCCTTCCGTTTCGCCCGACCCTTTCACTCGCCCGACCCTTACGCTTGCCCGACCCTCGGCTTCGCCAGACCCTCGCTTCGCCCGACCCTCGGCCGCCGCACAGTCGCTGCAGGCCACTTGGCCGGCGATGCCTGACCAGCGCTAGGTGCCAAGCCAATGCCTGGCCGCGCCCGCACGCCGCGTTCCTCCCCAGTCCGCGCGCGCCACACACGCGCTGGCGACGCGCGCCTCTGCTCGCCGCCCGCTGCGCCCAATGGGCAAGTCGCGCCTTGCCCGTGGCTCCGCCACGTCCCGCCAGTCGCCGTCCGACAAGATAGCTGCTGCAGCTTGTCGCCCAACCCACGCGGCGCGTGATCTCCTGCTCCACATGCCAAATCCTCGCGCCTGCCGCACGCCGCGCCGGCTCTGTTCGCCGCCTGCCGCGGCCAGTCACGCGCTTCCGTCGTGCCGCCCGCGCGCGCGTCTCACAGTCCAAGTTCCACCCTACTCCCGCCTCTCTGCTGCCTACAAAAGGCCGTATTGAGTCCCCCTCGCGTGCCCAAACACCAGAACGCCGCTGCCGCCACCATTACCGCCGTCGTGCCCAGCTCACCGTGGAGCTCACCTCTCCGGCCACCCCTTGCCAGAGCTGAGTCTCCCACCACCACCACAGCACCCCACCGTAGCTCACTGCCCCACCCATCGTCGCCCAAAACCGCTGGAGCACCGCCAGTGCCGCCCGCGACGCCGCCGCTCCTTGCTGCTCCGTGGACGGCCCACGCTGAAGCTCCTCCGTCCCAGCCAAGCTTCGAAACGGGTTCCCCTCGACGCTGCGAAGCTAATCGACCAGCCCCTACCCTCCCCTCCTCGCCGGAGCATCGTCGCCGACGCTCCGCCCTGCGGCCGCCCCTGTGCTCCGCGCCGACGAGCCACCTCCGGCCACCCCCAACCCCGACCAAGGCCATCCTGAGGTAGCTCTCACCTCCTTGGATCTCCCTGACCCTTTTCCCCTCACTGCCGACGAGCCCCCTCACCGGAATCTGGCCGACCACCATGTCAGTGCCGCCCAGGGACCCAATTGCATCGATTGCAATCTTTAAAAGAGTCTGCACGCAAGTTTCCAAGGACCCCTCTGTAAAGAAAGTTTAATCTTTGAATTCAAAAACAGCAAACTTGTAAAATTCATGTAAAATCGTAGAAAAATCGGAAAAATACAAACTCAACTGTTCTGGAATCTTTAGATGAAAATCTACAACTTTTGTTACATGCATTGCTTCAGTTGCTTGCTAAATCTTACTATAAATTAAATGGAAGGCTTAATAGACTTTAAATGTACCCCCTGTTGTAGACAAAGTCTAAACCTGATAATTTAACAGTAGATTTGTTGCTTGATTTGTAGGCTAGTGTAAAAATATTAGAGCCAGAAACCATCTGTAGCTAAACTTCTTAATAAAAGCTTTTTATGGCATGAAGTAATAAAACTAATTTGTAACTGTTGTTCTGTTGTGATTCAGGTGGTGAAACTTTTTCAGAACTGTTGTATTAAGGCCTAAGTACCACAGAAAAAGTTTAGAACCTTTTTCCTTCCTGTAACCTAATTATATAATTTTGTGGTAGGAAAAATTGCACTAATTCAAATAATTAGTTTCTGTGCTTGGAAAAAGTTCAACTTTTTACTGAAGGACATTGTAGAGTAACTCTTGCTGTGTAAAAAGTTTCATGCACAGAAACCCTGTAAAACATCCTGTAGAAATTAATCTTTATTAAACTAGGTGTATCTTGTCCTATTTATTATGCTTTTTATCTTGCACAGTAAAATCTGAAACATTTACAGTAACACACATATGGATAGGTTATTTCCCTATAAAATTTGTGGTATCAATACTTGAATGGTTTGTTCCATATAAAAATAACTAGGTCCTAGCAGGGGTTGTGTTTTACATTTTTCATAATTATTCTGCTGCGTGAAAATGTCTGAAATCTTTACAGTGCTTTTTTCTCTGCATAATGTGCTCTAAATAAAAATTTCATCACTAGAAGTTACCTAGTCCAGAAGTTGTGTTTAATCCATGTTGTGCTTAGAAAATTAAGTTTCCCATATAACACAACCCCTTCTTGTTTAATGAAGTTCATAGTTTAAGTTATACTCTTTTAACAACTGCCAAAGGAAATCTCAACTAAGTAACTTCACAACAAAATCAATGTTTTGTGAACTGCAAATTTATCGTGAAGGAAAATAATCGTCATTACCATCACTATAACTTACACTTATGCATTCATATAGAATCGACTACTCTCGCCGACGGAACGTACGAGCTGGTACCCGCATCTGAGAGTGAGCAGAATGAAGCTCAAGTAAATCTAACTGAAGCTCTCGAAGACCCGAGCCCAAGTTCGGATAAGCCCCAAGCTAGCTTTACCCAAGAAGGCAAGCCCCAGAGCATGAACCCTATTTTTCTAAACTTATGCAACTTATTACTCTACTTTACTTGTGCATTAAGTTTGTAGGAGTTGAATGGAAACTTAGTTGCATGGTCCTAGGTACCCATGCTCTGAACCCTAGGTGTAAGGATCGATAGAATGCTATGCTAATAGGACTCCGGTAAAAGTCGAGTGATTTCCTGTCACTCGCGAGAATATAGGAGTTGGATGTTTACTACATGCTGCAATCATAAGGTCGACGGACGGGGCTATGGTACGATGTTTATGTTGATGGTTGAGGCCCCGTCTGTTTAGTGAAAAATTGCTAAGGCCGCAGTGTGTGGTAGTGGTGGTTAAGTCTTTGAACGTACTAACCACATGCCGAGAATATGGTAATCGGTAAGCTTAAGTACCTAATCGGACCGGCAAGTGGACAGCATCCCACCATCTCAACTTCGGTTCCATGCGCGCACATGGTGGGTACAGAGCCGGGCTCTATAGTCTCGGATGGTGGCCCTGATCCACAACCCAGGAAGAAAGGGGAAAAGTTGCACGTGTGACTCTGGGAGTAACCACGTGACGTGTGTTTAGGTTTCCCTTGCAACTTTAAGAAATTCGATTCGAATCGTCCGTTTCTCGTGGTTATTGAGACTGCTTGACCCTTTTACCACATAGAGTAAGAAGTGGAACAATGATGATGATTAAACTTGTTGGATGAAAAATTAATTCTTTCACCATGTGTGATATTGGATAGTTTCTTACCTAGAATGGATACAGAAAGCTAGAACTTGGAGCTAAAATCTGAAAGTAAGGACCTACTTATATATGCTTTTCGGCAAAAGAAACCCCTCAAGCCAAAAGCCTTGCATGTCTAGGAGTCGGCTAAGTATATTCCACTAGTCGGGTAAGCCTTGCTGAGTATTAGTATACTCAGCCTTGCTTGTGGCTTGTTTTCAGGTGAAACTTTCGAGGATATGATCGCTAGTTTGACTTGGCCTTGTACCCTTCCTCCTGGTTGGTCGGTGGAATGGGATACGCCCCCGGCCAATGGTGATAATGCCGAGTGATGTCTCGTACGGGCTTCATCGAGACATCGTGTATCGTCGAGTAGTTATCGTTATTTTTTTGCTGCTTGAACTCTGAAGAACTCATTTATTTTGAACTCAGAAGTACCTTGTTTTACGAATTTGAACTCCGTGTAATAATAATTTGTGATGAACCTGTGTTGTAAAATTTATGGAATGTTGTATCCTCTGGGCTCACCTTCGTGTGAGTACATGTATGTGTGGTTTCGATCGGCAAAAACCGTGGTTGTATCGGGAGGTTACCCGACAGACCTGTGGATTACTCCGTTTGAAGTGCGAGTTAGCCCTGATTGCCCTTGTGGTGATGGTTAGCGCGCTTGAGCCGGATTAATTCAGGTGGTTCTGCCACAGGCGCCATATGCCATGCCGTGTGTCCCACCCGGGCCCACATGCGCCATGCACCATATGCCTGCACACTGACCCGTACGCGCAACCGCGAGGGTCGGTTCTGATATCATTTGTGACACCCCGTCCTCCAAAGCCGCACTACCCAACCCTTCCGAGGGGCGGGCTCGCATACACATAGCACCCTGCTTACATTTTCATCCTCACTTCGTGTAAAAGGGTCAACCCGAAGGTGTTATGGCTGGAGGACAAAGGCTTATAAGTTGACTCCACCCATGCTCAAGTATCAAGGTGGTACTAAACATGTGCATGCAGCACTCATGGGCTATTACTGGGCCACATCTAAATTGGACCGGGTGTCACCCTCTATCACACCCGATTTTAAGGACAAAACCGAATGCATAACTATATGTATGCCAGGATCAAGTTCCATACATATAGTGACTTCATCAGTGAATAATCAGCAACAGTATCACAAAAAGATAAATAAAAAATTAAAATACTATCAGAGTTATACATCTTATCCTGGAAACGAAGGCTTCAAACTTCACAAGCAATCGACCGGGGGTTGCATACGCCTAGAAGTCAGAATCATATTCAAAAGACTTCTCGACAACTTTCTCTTCTGAGCAGCAATTATTACAAGCGTGAGTACACTTATGGTTGGTACTCAACAAGTGTTGGGAATTATATGACATGAAGGCCAAAGTCAAGGAAAGGCTGACCGGCTTACTGCGATAAGAAATTTTAGTTGGTCAAGTTTTATTAGCACCTGATTACTAAGGTATAAGTTCATACCAAAACCCACATTAAAAGGAACAGAACGGATATTACAAAAGCATATCCAAAACCATAAACATGGTACACGATTTAATTCATCTTCAAGTTCAATTATCATGTGAGGGTCCAAGCCGCTCTTAACCGTGAGCACGGCTGATATATCAGTTTTCACTCTGTAGAGGTTGTACACTTTACCGACAATTTGTGTCTCCCAATTTGCCCGAAGTAGCTAGCCTCTTAAACACTTCCAAGGTGAGTGGCAACGGATTCACTACGAGGCCTTTACAAAGATTCCCTAACTCGTAATGATCCACTAAGGTTTCAGGCCACAGTGGTCATAACCCTCCCTGATGAGGTGGTACCTTAGCCAAGGACCATAAACAAAGCCTCCAAGAGGACCGGGCTATACCCCATCAATGCACTCCCCTCTTGCCCTTTCGGTAAGATCATCACAAGCTAGAGTTTCTAATTAATTAGCCAAGACCAGAGCCATATAGTATTGTGGTTGCACTATTTTCCTGGGTGGTTCTCCTTGTTCTGATTATAGCATATGATCTTGTGATTAACACAAAGAGCATGAACATGGATAAAACAGGTGTAGCATCATCATTGTTGTCATCATGGTTATAAATTATTCCCAAACCGGAACTAGTTATAGCAACTAAGCAGAAGCTACCTAACATAAAGGTAAAACCCAGGTTAGCAAGGAATGATCATAAAGACTAGGCATATTCTTAATTAGGATCCATCAAAATTAGGACACATGCATGCATAAGGAAAAAGTTATATTTATTGTGATTATTAGGACAAAAGAATGATCAAGGAAACACTTGCCTTTTTAGAGAATAGCTGCTCAGAGTCTTCAACTCTTGTTCTTGAAACTCTTAATCTTCAAAACTCTTCGATCGCGCACCTTCTAACATCACACAAGCATCGGGCCCAAGCATACAAGCAAGCAAACAAACAAGAACAACTAAGAACAGATACACCAAACAAAAAGAAAGCTTAAAAAGAGCATACTAAAGGATAGGGCTCGTTGCTATGGTCACGAGAACGCAAGAAACGCGAAAAACGGAGCTAGGGTTGAAAAGAAACAGCTATCGAAAGATTTATATTATAAAAGAAAACAAACAACTATAAGTTTTATTTATTTTAATTTTGAAAACTAATGTAAAAGATATTCAAAAGAGAATATCCCTGATTATAATTAACTCATATTATATTTTGCATTTATAAAGACGAGGTACAACTTAGTCAAATTTTATTTATAATCCTCTATGTATAACTTATACTAATTAAACAATTAATTAGCGAAGATCTTGTGAGAACATCTAAGCACATAACTTTATAATTCGAGTTGAACTAAACAAATTAAATTACAAACACATTTAAGTTGATATTAATCAACTTACATTAATTGTGAAAACCAGAGTATAGATCTAATTTGATTTTAGTTAGAAAAACTAGATGAGAAGACATTAATCAAATTAAATTGATATTTAATTTTACAATTAGAAACTATGGTACAAAATGCTACTAAATGATAGCTTAGGGTTTCAGAAGTCTAACGCAAAAAGAACAGATCAGAACGGATCTAAAACAAGGAAACTACACATGAATCAAGGTTTCAGGGACCTAGTCGCAATTAACTATAGAGTTCAGGGGCTAGCAGGGAAGATTTGCAAGACAAAGAAACAATGCTCACAAATGAAGCAAAAGCTAGGGTTAGATCCATAAAACACCACAGGTGGGACTGGGTTGTAAAGATGCAATAGATCTAGGGGGTTTTTGATTCTGGGCATGGGAGAGCGCGGGGAGCAGGGCAAAAGAAAGAGGACGACGAGGGGATTCGATTTTATACCTTACTTGTAGCAGAGATGCGTCATGGTGGCCGGATTTCGACGGAGAAGATGTGGCGGTGGTCTGCTTCGTGAAAGCACACGTGCAGGAGGGGACGTGGCTGCAGGGGCGTGCAGGGCCAAGGCGCGCAGGGGGCCAGGGGCAGCGACGCTCTCACGCGCGGCTGGCCTGGGCGCTGAGCTTCCTGGCGGTGCCGCATGGGGGGGGGTGATGCATCTCGGGCAGCAGAGAAGGGGCGATGCAAGGAGACGAGCTGATGGGGTCGCAGGCAGCTAGGTGGTGCCGCACGGCAGGAGGGGCGCAGCATCAGGGGCTGCGCCGGGGGAGACTTGAGTGCTCGGTCTCCTGGTGGCAGAGCGCGCTCGTGAGAGGGGCGTAGGCAGCAGGGGCGCGACGGGAGGCCAAGGCCGGCGATGTAGTGGAGGTCGCAGGGGGCTACGGGGAAACCAGGAGCAAGCGATGGTGGTGGCTGTGCAGGAGGAACAAATTGGAACGGGGGCTCGTCTCGTGGATTTTTATAGGGCGAAACACCCTAGCTCGGCGTGGTACGCACGCCAAGGAGAAGGGGGTGTCGTGCAGAACCTGGACTCGGTCGAGGACGGCTGCTGGTGGCTGGCAGGTGAGGATGGGCAGCAAGGCACGCAGGGCCTTGATGGGCAAACGACAGGAGGTGCAGAGCGATGATGCAGCAAGAGTGCGAAGCAAGGCCGGGGCGTGCGCTGCAGGGAGGCGTGGGCACCAGGGGCATGGGTAGCAGGGCATCCAGTTGCACGCAGATGCGGCTGCGCTCCTATGGCGGCGGCCCATGCGCGATGAGGTGAGCCAAAGGTTGCGGCTGCGCCGTGCCGTGCGTGGTCACGAAGGCCAAGGGCCGGCGGCGCTGGACAAGAAATAAGGGGCGGCTACAACAGGGAGTCGATGGGGAGGGCTGGTGTGCGTTCCGTGGCCGAGTTGGGGTCGGCTCCCAAGTCTGGTTCGGTGGGGAAGACTGAAACGAGTTTGCCTCGACGCGGGGAACTGTCGGGGATGCGACGTTACTGGGCTCGGTTAAATATACAAAAAAAGAAGAAGAACGGCTAGACTGCTGAGGGCGATCGAGTTGGGTGTATGATTAGGATAAGGATTTTAGAGCGATAATGCTGATCACCGGAGCTGACAGTGATGGAGCATCATCGGAAAAACATTGAAAACGAGCCACAAAGCATTATTTCGACCGTGGGTTGATCGGGGAGGAGGATTAGAAGATGGGGAATCCGATTGGGCATCTTCGGGTGTCGGATAAGACATAGTAAAAATGGAGTATGGTGATATAACGGATCGGTCCGACTATGACAAGAAATTTAGAACAAAAAATGAGACAAAGAGAGGGAAAAGGGCCTAGGAGCTTCTTCACCTAACCGGAAAGCTTCTGGACAACACCAACTTGGCGAAGGAAGGCGATCAGTGGTGAGTGGCGGTAGGCTAGCTTCAACAAACTTCGGGAAGGAACGACAGAGGGGAAAACAAGGGGTTTGATTCAGTACATCAATGGGAAGCTTTTGATGAACTTTTTATTGATGGAAAAGCAACGAACGGTGAGATCTGGGCGGTGGTTGAGCTCAACCTTTTACATGGCATTGGTTCTAGGATCTAAGGCGAACTAGACCCAAAACTAGTAGCATTCAGCTCGAGACAAAAAGAAAATGAATTCATTTTCCAAAACATATTTTCAGGCTTAAAATCAATCTAGAAAAGTTCAGATAAATATTTTTAAACCATGAAGAATATATCCAGAAGAATCCCAAAAATTCCGAGGAAAACTCTGGAGATAATTTAGGACACGAGGAATCCAAATAAAATACTTGGAATTTGAGAAAAAGATTTTAGAACTTTCCAATAAATGGATTTAGCTCTACGGAAAATGAGAATAATTGCCAGAAAAGTTCTGGAAAATTCTCGGGAAACCGTATTGATGGATGAACACATTCTAAAAGAGAATCACATCCTAAAATTAAATATTATAGGGTGTGACAGGATCGCAGGCTTCGTCATGCTCTGCGAGGGCTTCCTCAGGATAGATCTGCATGCGAATATATTCGGAGCCTTCTTCCACGGTCGAGGTCTAACAGTGAAGGAGGACCTTCTGCCTGCACCGGTCGGGAACTTCAGCCTGGAAAAGTGGTCTTGCTCATCGGGGGGTTACCCGGCGTACACCCCCACGGATTCGAACTGGGGTGGCACGAAGATTGGTTGTATATTAGGAACCCAGTGGAGGCGCCATTCCCGGCGTTCACGGGGGCGCGTCCAGTGAAGCCAAACAGCTGGACATGGGGGCCCCCGACCTCGGAGAAGGGTCGCATGGCATTTCTTGAGAGGGCGCTGTGGAAGCGCGTCACGGAGGAGGGGCTCGACAGGGTGCGGCTCTTCAGCACCATCCGTGCCCGCCGTGTCATTCCTCTGGCCGTGAGAACGACCAAGATGTGGGAGTACACCGGCCCCTCGGATCCCGACCGAGTGTCGCCGGAGGACATGCCCGACGACAACGTGTGGTCTTGGGTGGAGTTTGTCCTCAAGGTGGGGAATCAGCAGACCATTGGCGGTCTAGACGCCTTTGACAAGGGGCACCTGCCGAATTTGGTGAGTTTTTTTCCTCCCCTTCTTCCTATTGGTACTCTCAATTTTCCAAGGACTCGGTCGTCCTCAATCCCGTCTGCATTTGCCTAAGGGGGCAGCCGGCGCAGCCAAGCAAGCCGCTGGAGGCTTCCCTAGCCAAAAAAAAGAAGAGAGCCGAGAAGGTGAAGAGGAGGTAGGAGGAGATGAAGATTGCGCGTCGGGTCCGGATGTGAGAGGATCGTGACGTCGTTAAAGAAGAGTACGAGCTGGAACCCTCGACTGACTACGATGATGGTGGCTGTTCTGAGGAGGAAGAGTCAGAGTGGGGAAACGCCGACTCGTTCATGGTAAAGCCTCGCGGCACTACGGGGTCGGAGATCCCAGAGGGGTCTGGGATGTCCGCCAGCGCTCTGGAGGTGAGAAAGCTTGTCGCGGAGGGCAACGCGGCACCGACGGAGGAGGCAAAGCTGGCCCGAGTTGAAAAACATTCGAGGGCGCCGCAGATGCCGTCTCCCTCGGGGCAACGCGCCGGTCCGGAGGCGCGCTCGATGATGACGAAATTGACCGACCCACCCTGTGACCTACAAAACACCGATCCTCGGGAGTCGGCAGGGTCGGCCCCGGGCTTGAGCCACGCGATGGGGCATGGTTTGGGGTCCCCGCCGGGCGTCTGGAGGTTCAAAAAGCTTGGACCTCCTCCTATTGGATGGGCGTTGTGACAACCCTGGTAAAAATTTCATTTCTAAAATCAGTATCATTAGCCTAACCCTATGCTTAAACCAACTAATAAAAGGGTGGAAAGAATTAGAACGAGTTCAGTTGGAATTCAAATTTAATTTGAGCACATTTGGTCACTTTTGAACTTTTAAATTTAACTTTCAAACCATAAGCCAAATGAGATGTTGCCTGAAACCAAAGTTGTAGAACTTTTTATTTTGAACAAATTTCGTGTTCAAAAGTTTTTGAAATTCAAATTAGAAAGAGGAGAAAACGCCCGGTTTGCAACCAGCCCCCTGGAAATTTTCGAATTCTCGCACTTAGGCCCTTGCCCCTCCTCTGTTGCACCGCACCCTCGCCCGACCGCCGCCGGCCACCTGGCCCTCGACGCCTGCGCGGCACCAGACGCCGAGCCAACCCCCGACGCCCTGCCT
Organism: Panicum miliaceum; assembly: GCA_032594955.1. Taxonomy (NCBI): domain Eukaryota; kingdom Viridiplantae; phylum Streptophyta; class Magnoliopsida; order Poales; family Poaceae; genus Panicum; species Panicum miliaceum. The sequence goes on along the minus strand of CM064071.1, from coordinate 18,001,663 downwards.
GCTGCCCGCCCCCGCTCAGCCAACCACAACCGCGCCTTTCTTCTCCCTCCCGCACGCCTTGCCTCTGCCCAACCCGCTGCTCCCTGCGGCACCGCCCCGCCGCCCAGTCACTGGCCGCCGCCCCCTCCACCCAGTGCCCCGTCGTGCCGCCACAGCTCGCCAACCACACGACCGCGTCGTCCGCACGCGACGTCGTGCCCCAGTGCGCGCCCAGCGCACGCATGCCACGCGCACGGCGCGCCTCTGGCCGCTGGTCACCGCCGGCCGCACCAATGGCGCCCAGCCTCGCCGCCCCCTCCACCCCGCGTTCTGGCCGTGCCACGCCCGCCCCCACGAGCTCCACCGGCTATAAAGCCCGGCGCAGCGCCCCTCCCTCCCCTCCTTTCTTCTTCCCCGTAGAACAGAGCAAAGCAGAGCAGAGCTCCATTGCCGCCGGCGCCCCCACCTCGCCGTGGAACCCCTTGCTCCGGCCCACCTCCGCCCGAGACAAGCACTGAAACGGATTCCCCTCGACGCATTGAAGCCTCCCAGCCCGAGCCCCGCCGCCCAGCTCGCCGGAGTTCGCCGGAATTCCGGCCGCACCTCGACGGAGCCGCTGCTCCACGTCGCGGCACCCCTTCCCGGCCGCCCTAACTCGCACAAAACCCACCCAAAGGTAGCCCCCAACCTCCTCTTGCTCCTCCCCCACCTTGCCCTCGCCGCCGGCGACCGAGCCCGCCGGATTTCGGCCGGATTTGCTGTTCCCCGCCGTGAATCGCGACCAGGGACCACATTGCAATCGCCCAAATCTTCCTAGGGGGTTTTCTGCTAGTTTTCAGGGACCCCTTTGTAAAGAAAGTTTTAACCAAATCAGTGAACTTTTAAAATTCGTATAAAATCGTAGAAAATTCAGAAAAATGCAAACTCAACTGTTCTGGAATCCTTAGAAGAAACTCAACAACTTTTGTTACATAAAGTTTCTCAGATTCTCAATATATTTTGCTCTAGATTAAATGGAAGGTTTAATGGACTTCTTTCGTACCCACTGTTGTAGATCATTGCGGACCCTAAATTTTGGGCAGTGAGTTACTTGCTTGATGTTTAGGACTGTGTAAAAAGATCAGGACCAAAAGCCATCTCTAGATACACCTTTTGTCCAACCTTGTTTTATGCCATAAAGTGTTAGAACTAATTTTTCCCGCTGTTCTGTGATGTTTAATGTCATGAAACTTTTTTTGTGTTGTTGTAGTAGCACCTAGAGGCCATAGAAAAATTTAGAAACATTTTTAATATATGTAACCTGTTCATATGAATTTGTGGTAGGAAAACTTCACTAATTCAAAATAATTAGTAAAGTGCTTAGAAAATGTTCATCTTTTTACTATGAAACACATTAGAGTATCTCAAGCTGTAAAAAATGTTTCATACATAGAGACCCTGTATAACATCCTGTAGAAAATAATCTTTAATAACATGAGTGTAGCTTGTCTCATTTATTATGCTCTAAATCATGTACAATAAAATCTGAAAAATTTACAGTAGCACAAATATGGTTATAGCAACACCCTGTAAAATTTGTAGCATCAATACTTGCATGGGTTGTTCTGTATAAAAATAACTAGATCCTAGCAGTGGCTGTGTATTACATTTTTCATATTTAACATGCTACACAAAAATGTCTGAAATTTTTACAGTGATCTTATCTCTGCATAATGTACTTTGAATAAAAATGTTATTACCAGAAGCTAACTAGATTAGTAATTGTGTTCAACTCATGTTTGTGTTTAAAAAGAAACTAAGTTTTCAATATAACACAACCCCTTCTTCTTTAACGAAGTTAAATAGATTAAGATAAACTCTATTAACGATTGCCCAGGAAATGTTAAAGTAAATAACTTCACAGCAAAACTTATGTCTTATGAACTGCAACCTTATCGTGAAGGAAATCATGTCGTTTACCATCTCCACTACTTAAACTTGTGCATTCATGTTGAAACGACGACTCTCGCCGACGGAACGTACGAGTTGGTGCCCGCGTCCGAGAGTGAGCAGCGTGAAGCTCAAGTGAATCTAACTGAAGTTGCCGAAGACCCGAGCCCAAGTTCGGAAGAGCCCCGGACTAACTTTTCGCAAGAAGGCAAGCCCCGGAGCATGAACCCTATTTTCTAAACTTATGCAACTTATTACTCTACTTTACTTGTGCATTAAGTTTATAGGAGCTGGATGAAAACTTAGTTGCATGATCCTAGGTACCCATGCTCTGAACACTAGATGCAAGGTTCGATAGAATGCTATGCTAATAGGACTCGGTAAAAGTCGAGTGATTTCCTGTCACTCGCGAGAAATTAGGAGTTGATTGTTTACTACACGCTGCAATCATAAGGACGACGGACGGGCTATGGTACGATGTTTATGTTGATGATTGAGGCCCGTCTGTCTAGTGAAAAATGCTAAGGCCGCAGTGTGTGGTAAGTGATGGTTAAGTCTTTGAACGTACTAACCACTTGCCGAGAATATGGTAATCGGTAAGCTTAAGTACCGGATTGAACCGAGGCCGGAACATACTCCCCACTGTCTTGAATTCGTTCACATCTAGCTAATGGCGGGTGCATCGGCCGCCATGGCCCGGCTGCGTCCGTGGTCCATGGGGAGGTGTAGTCGAGGGCGGTGGGCCTGTTCCGTGAAGCGGGAATTGAAGGGAAAAGTTGCACGTGTGACTCTAGGGAGTAACCACGTGACGTGTGTTTAGGTTTCCCTTGCAAGGTTAAGAAATTCGATTCGAATCGTCCGTTTCTCACGGCTATTGAGACTGCTTAACCACTTTTACCCACAGAGTAAGAAGAGGAACAATGATGATGAATAAACTTGTTGGATGAAAATTTAATGCTTCACCATGTATGATATTGGATAGTTGCTTACCTAGAATGGTTAAAGAAAGCTAGAACTTGGAGCTAAAATCTGAAAGTAAGGACCTACTATATATGCTTTTTGGCAAAACAAACCCCTCAAGCCAAAAGCCTCGCATGTCTAGGAGTCGGCTAAGTATACCCCACTAGTCCGGTAAGCCTTGCTGAGTATTAGTATACTCAGCCTTGCTTGTGGCTTGTTTTCAGGTGAAACCTTCGAAGATTTGATTGTTAGTTTGACTTGGCCCTGCACTCTTCCCCCTGGTTGGTCGGTGGAATGGGATACGCCCCCGCCCAACGGAGATAACGCCGAGTGATGTCTCGTACGGGCTTCACCGAGACATCCTGTATCGTCGAGTAGCTTTCGTTGTTTTATTTTCCGCTGCAACTTAAACTCTGAAGAACTTATTAGTTATGATCACTGAAGTATTTGGTTTCTAAACTCAAACTTGGTCTGTATTATTCACCTATGATAATTTTGTAATATTTGCTGGAATGTGGTATTCTCTGGGCTCATCGTCGCGTGAGCATTTGTATGTATGGCATTCGATCCGCTCTACCGTGGTTGTATCGGGAGGTTATACCCGACAGACCAGTGGATTACTCCGTTTGAAGTGTAAGGTTAACCGAGATTTCCTAAATGGTGATGGTTAATACACTTGAGCCGGATTAATTCAGGTGGTTCTGCCACAGGCGTCGAGGTAAGAGGACCGCTTTTGTTGTTTCGGCTCTCGTTTCATGACAATTTTGTTTATTCTGCTTTTCTTTTGCAGCGACTCGATGATGGTCACCCTTGGGGACGATGTCGAGCATGTGCCATGGAGACCCAGCCTGGGGTGGTTTGCTCCGACCCAAGGATGGGGTTAGGAACTAGTTTCCATGGGCAGGCCACCGGCAATGGAGGTGATCCCCTTACAGTCCGGTGCGGAGGTGACCATGGCAGTGCCTCCCCCATCAAGTGTGAGAAAGGAGAATGTGATCACGACCCCCGAGTCCCCGGGCGGAGAAGCATGTGGTTCATCCGCGTGGTCCGAGTTGGAGGAGGACGAAGGGGTTACGCTAGCGTCCGCGAACGTGGTCACTGAGATCGGGGGCGAGGAGGCTCAGGGTCAGGCGCACAAGCGTCTCGCCCAAGCAAGCGGCCACCCGGCACCGAAGGCAGCGTCGAGGGGAAGTTAGGAGCGGGCAATGGTCCCCGTCTCCAGTCTGTCTTGCTCAACAAGCGGGTCGGTCGGAGAGTGGGTGTGGCCTGACCCTAGCAAGCCGGGTGAGGCTCGATTTGTCCTACGCGATGAGCGGGAGGTGAAACTTTGGTATCTTCTCGAGCAAAGCAGGCAATCGGCCTATGATGAGCTCACCGCCACAGAGTAGGGGCTCGAGGAAGCCCTTCGTAGGGTCAAGGTCGCTCGGCGGACCCCGTCCGGTGAACTACTGAGTCTTGCTTGGGTGAGTCTTAACGGCCCCTTCCTAGTTTTTGGTGGGTAGCCTAACTTGGCATTTCTGACTTCTTGTTTTGAAAAACTTGGAGAGGATTTCGTTGAATAAATCCTGGTTCCTCCAGGAGGAGCTCGCTCGGCTTGGGCAGGAGGCGGTGGCACAACGACGGGTCGTGGAGCTGACCCACAAATTAGAGGCTCCTCGGGCGTCGATGCTTCATGAGCGTGGCCGCGCGACTGCGGCCGAGCAGAAACTTGCCACATCCCGGTCAGCTCTAGGCGCAGAGCAGGCGGCGTTGGGAGCAGAGCGGGTGGCCCGAGCTGTTGCTTAAGGGCAGGCTCAGTCCAGGGGACAGCGTATCACTGAGTTGGTGGTGACGCTGTCCCAAAGGCAAGAGGGGTTCAATATTATGGAGGCGGCCGCAACCGGTGAGTGGTTCTTTCCTCCCATCCCTTCGGTTCTGTTTTGTGTTCTGTGGCTTCTGACCTTTGTTTTGTTTATGTTCAATGCTGGGAACGAGGAACGGTCTCCTGAAGAGTGCACTGCAAAGTTCGGAAGATGCTTGCAGTGCCGCCAAATTCGAACTAGCCAGCGCCAAAAAATCGATGGCATGGAACGCGCAGGCCCTGGCAGATTCTGTGGAGAGGAACATGGTCTTCGAAGAAGAGCTCAGCCAGCTACGAGGCTGTGGGAGAACCACCCGAATTAACCCGGCTCATGTGCACTAACCATCATCCTTGTAGATGAACTGGCCACCAGGCACTTCAAACGGATTAATCCGACAGCTGTCGCGTAGATCCCGATGCAACCACTCAATATTTCGATCGAAACCAAGCATACACATAACTCGCACGAAGGCAAGTACAGAGATTACAACATTCCACAGATTTTATAGGCACCAGTCGGAAATTAATTATTACAAGTCGAAAATACCACTCGAGTACTTTTCAAGTTCAACATGCAAACTTCATTCAGAGTTTTACTGCAATGGAAAGGAAAACATGATCAACTAGTGTCGGCAGGGTCATTATTAGTTGGTGAAGGATCCTATTCCACTGTCCAACCAGTCGTTAAAGCAGTCGGCCAAGCCAAACCAGCCACCATATCTTCAACAGACATACCTGAAAACATTGCCACAACCAAGGCTGAGTATACTAATACTCAGCAACGCTTACCCGACCAGTGGTATGGAAATACCGACTACTAATCATGCAAGGCTCTAAGGTTCTACGGTTTTCTTTTTGCTGAAAAGCAACAAAGAGTAGGTCCTTAATTTCATATTTTATCTTTCCATATTCAGTTCATTTAACCAGTCTAGATGAGCTTCTATCTCTAATAAAACATGGTGGAAAACAATTAATCATCCAACAAGTTTCATCATAGCCATAATTCCTCTTGTTACTTTATGTGGCACAAGTATTAAGCAGTCTCAATTACCACGAGAAAATGGACGAGCATATACAAGTAGGTCCTTACTTTCAAATTTTAGCTCCAGATTCTAGTTTTCTTTAACCATTCTAGGTAAGCAACTATCCAATATCATACATGGTGGAAGAATTAATTTGCATCCAACAAGATTAATCATCATCATTGTTCCTCTTCTTACACAATGTGGTAAAAGGGTCAAGCAGTCTCAATAACCGTGAGAAACGGACTATTCGAATCGAATTTCTTAGCCTTGCAAGGGAAACCTAAACACACATCACGTGGTTACTCACAGAGTCACACGTGCAAATTTTCCCCTTTATTCATGTTTTATGGATCAGGACCACCGGCCTCGAGTAAAAAAGGTCCATGAACCACGGCGACGCCGGAACATGACCCCTCTTGCACTCAACATTGGGCCCATGGGACAGCGTCAAGACGGTGGAACCTGTCCACTTACCGGTTCAATGGAGTACTTAAGCTTACCAATTACCATATTCTCGGCATGTGGTTAGTACTTTCAAACGCTTAACCACCACTACCACACACTGTGGCCTTAGCATTTTTCACTACTCGGACGGGGCCTCAACCACGAGTACTTTACCACAGCCCCACCCGTCAACCTTATAGTTGTTGTATGCGGTAAAACATTCAACTCCTATAGTTCTCACGAGTAGTAGGAAACTACTCGACTTTTATCATTCCCATTAGCATAGCATCTACTTGCACTTCCTGTTCTAGTAGTCATTACAAAGGTTTCTATGATCATGCAGCTAGGGTTGCAATCAACTCCTATGAACTTTAAATGCACAGGCAAAAGGAACAACAGTTGCATAATTTAAACACTGGGATCATGCACTTGGGCTTGCCTTCTTGTGTAAAACTAGTCGGGGCTTCCTCCGAACGTTGGTCCGGGTCTTCAGCGACTGCTGTTAGATTAACCTGAGCTTCGTGCTGCTCACTCTTAGACTCGGGCTCCAGATTGTATATCCCGTCGGCGAGAGTAGTCGAGTCTATATGAATGCACATGTATGAGTTGTTTTACTGGTATAAGATTGCATTATAAAGTAGTCAAAACTTAAGTTAAGTAGCCGAGTACTTCATTTTCTTTTCCCTGGACAGTCATTTATCGAGTACTTATCTGTATTAACTGACTTCATTAAGCGAGCGGGTGGTTGTGAATGTTGTTTGGTTATTTTTAGCAGGGAGCACTGGTTAACCAAAACTACTCGCAGGGTAGTTTCTGGGTTGCAGAACTACTCGTAAAGGCAGCTCCTGAGTTGGGATTTTTGTGTAGAGTTTGTTACTTACGTATAACCTTACTGTAAAAGCTTCATTCAATTTTATTCAACCAGTTACTCATGAAAAAGCTTATTAAACAGCTATTTCTATGAGCAAGATCTACTTTCACAAAACAACCATGCAAGAAACTGGCGCTCAACTTCTTACTGATCAAACCTACTCCAATGAGTAGGTTGCAACACATTTTTGTAGATTTTTCTTGTGCAAGAAACAGAGGTTAACATTTTGGTTTTTAAAAGGGATCTAGCTTATAACAGAAGCACTTGAAACCACTGGTTGTGCTTGGATTTAGAGTATGAAATTTTTAAAGGCTCAACCCTTAGCACTAAAGCTACAATTCAAGTTTCATGAGCAGTTCTTTCTTGAATCTCTTGGAACAATTAAAAGCCATTTAAACTTGATTTAAATCCACATCTAAATTCATGTGGAAAGAGATCCAAGGTCCTGTTACAAAGTTGTAGATCTACACTTAAGGATTCCAGCACATCATAGCTTGTATTTTTACAATTTTTCTGTGAGTTGTTATGCATCTTAAAAGTTAGGTTTTCAAGTCCTTGTTCCAGGTTTATAGATGAGTCCCTGAGATTTACAGAAAACTTCTCCGAAGATTGAAATCGACGCAGATGGGTCCTTGGTACAGGGGAAACGGCTACTGCCGGCAAAAATCCAGCGACTACTTGCCGATGGTGAGGGGTGAAGGTGGGAGGTGCAAGAGAGGAACAAGCCGCACCTGTTTGAGGTCTTGCGTCGGGAAGGGATGGACCGAGGCGGCCTGCCGACGGTGGTATAGAGCCGGCGGCGGGAGCGGATGGCGGGGGTGATGGTCCAGTGAGGAAGGTGGCGTGGGAATGGCTGTGTAGCCTCCGGTTGAGGCGGAGAAAGTGGTGGAAGGGTTGTTTTGGGCAATGTGGGGGTGGAGTGGTGCGTCCACGCGCAGAGGGTGACTTGCCGGAGTTGGAGGTTGGGGGCGACGAACTGAGGTGCCTCGGGGTGGCTTTCATAGGCGCTGGAGGGGGAATGGCGGAGGAGCTGGACGCGACACAACGGAGGGAGGCGCTGCCGGGACAAGGTCGCGGCAAGGGCGCGGCTTTGCCGGCGCGTCGTGGCTCGACTGTCGGGAATCATCGGCCGCGTGGCGCGCGGGGCTGGTCGGGGCGGGATACGGGGAGGGGCAAATCGCCGGTAGCAGACTCGGTCGGTGGCTGGTAAAGCCCGTTGGGGGTTGCGCCTTGGCACGGCGCGCCGGTGCAGGGATGCCCTGCCGCGTGGTGGCGCCTCATTGCCGGCTGGAGCAGAACAGGGGAGGGGAGAGAAGGCAGCGGGACGGAGAAAGAAAAGGGCCGGTAATCAAATTAAATTTTCCTAAAATTTCAAACAGGAACATGAAAAACTCTAAACACGAAAGTTGTAGGGAACATGAAAATCTACAACTTTTGTTTCAGCCCAAAGTTCATTTAAGCTACGGTTTAAAAGTTATTTTGAAATTCCAAAAACAAGTATTTAAATGACACGTCATTTCATGTGAATTTTTGCACTGTTAGCCTTTGAGTTCAACTAGACTTTTGTTGCTCTTGTTATCACAGACGTGCCATTAAATTTTCAGAGTCATTTGTTATCAATTTTTAAAATTACAAGGGTTTGTTTGCACGGGTTCAATTGTTTCTGCATAAACACATATTCATTTGCCTGCAAGGTATATTTGATAGGTTGTTTCATACTTCTCTTGCTCATTTGGTGACTGATTTCCTCATTTGGACCTGTTGACGCCAGATTTTGACACGTTTTGAATCAGCATCAGGGAAGGAGGAGATTGGCCGATGCGGCAGACTTAAAGGCTACAATTGGGAATTGGCCGATTGGCGATACAGTTAGGAATCGGCCGATTGGCGCTGCATTGTTTCGGGCGATTGGCGAATGGAGTTGGTGGGGGTCTGCCGATTGAAAGGCTGGAGCGTTTGGGCCAATATGGGCTTAAGGTGGGCCAGAGGAAAAAGGTAGAGAAAGTTTGGCCCGTGGGAGTATGATAACCAACTCCGATACGAGTTGTGTTTGTAAATATTCGTTTTCGTTTAAAATTAGAAATAGATCCTAGTCGGTTAGGAAATCAATTGTAACAGGCTATAAATAGCCATCTTTAGAGTTTTGTAGGGATACACATCAATCAATACAAATAATCTAGTTTTTCATCATACTTTACTTTCAAGTCGGCGACTTCGCCAATACATCTTCTTCTTTCACGAGTTCGTACGGGTTGGCAGGGCTGCATCGACACGATCTCCGGCCGATTGGTAAGTTCCATTTATGGAGTAATATCTAAGCTTTAACTTCAGGCGCATCGCTGTTATTTCGTTTAGATTTATTCACCAGTTATCGATATTTACTAGAATTATAGGTTTTATCTATTGCTCTAGTTTTATCACCAGTTATCCAGCTTGAGATCGCTGTCGGCTTTATCATTATTTTTTCTTATTTATCATCATATAGACGATTAGATCTATTTCAAGTGTTGCATCTGTGGCGATTGTTTAATTTGCTCCAGTAGTTTCTTTGCAATCGCTACGTGATTATCGGCTGATCTATAGCCGGTCATCTTCATAGCAAATCGGCCGATTCGCTGATACGCTTTTCGAGACAGATTGAAACTTTAGCCGATCGAGACCCCCGGAATTTAATATGTTTCTTTCCTTGTCAATCAACAGGTCAGATTAGCTGGCACGCCGCACGAACCGCACCAGGGCGATCACCCGAACAGGAGTTAAGTAGATTCTCCCGGGTCGTGTGTCCGACGCTGAAGGTCATCGGCCGATTTTTAGCGCCAGCACACTTTTGGCACACCCAGTGAGACCACCTCAATATCCAACATGTCAAAGGCCGCCGAAATCTCTGAAAACAACGTCATCGAGGTTACGGAGGCAGATCTCAAGGACGACCAGAAAGAAGAACTGGCAAGACACCTAGAAGACTACAAGAAGGTATACTTGCAATCTTTCGGTCGTACCAGAAGCGGGGAGACCGTCAAGAAAGCTCCTCTTCCAACTCCCCGCCAGATCACCATCGCTGAGGACTCGGACAAGATGTCCGATATGATTCAACAGTCCGTTTATCAGGCTTTCATCACGGTATACAATGCCGTCATCAGTTCTCTAATCAGCGGAGTACCTCAGGGATATCAGGGGCCAGCATACGCCCTGCCTATTGTAGCTCCAGTCAGAAGCTTACCAGGCACGTCTCACTCGGCTCCTTAGCCGATATCAACACAACACGGAGGATACAACACTTTATTGCCTTCAATGCCTCCAGGATACAACGGTGCGCCATGCTTTCAATCACAAGCGCCGCCTCAGCCTGCCCAGATTTCTTCCGTGCAATCACTGCCCTCAAATTCAGTGCCTTGGGGGGCACCAGCAACGGCGGCTGTTCTGGACCAACCATCCGGTCATGGAGGCTCTCCGATCCAGGCACCATTCCAATCGGCTATCCGGTTGACAGTCCCATAATATCAACCGGCCACGTCAGAAATCGGCAGGGGGGTAGATGCTGCAGGAAGACTCAGAAGCGCGGCGCCGATGATGCTGTATGATGGGATGGCAGATTCGCTACGCCACCAGCTGTCAACCGCTCAGCCGGCCACGCTGCCGCAAAATCCGCCACACGCTTTGATCCATCACCCGGCCGTCCCACCGCCGATCCATCAACATGTGCCGATCCCCCAACCAGTTGTTCATCAGCAGCAAGTGGATTGGACAGCAAGGATAGCGGAGGTGATTCAAGGGTTGAAGCCGAAGGTACAAACCTATATGTACAAAACGCCATACCCACCTGCCTACGATCTACTGCCGTTTCCCCATCGGTACAAAGTTCCTGATTTCACCAAGTTTTCGGGGCTGGATGACACCTCAACTGTGGAGCACGTGAATAGATTCATCATCCAGTGCGGGGA